>BMAO01036172.1:502744-753736 GCA_019973975.1 Trichonephila clavata
CTGAATTCACAGAAGGTATTAAAATTTATCTTTTTCTCTCAGACAAGACGTGCACCTGGAATCAAAACAAAAAAAATTATTCAAAAATTGAGTAGCAAAAGAGGTATGTTGTCTAAATATTAAAAAATCAGTGAATGCTTTTTTTAAATTATTATTAGTGTGGTATAAGTATAGGAAATATTATTTCTTCTAATTACTTGTGAAAATATATTAAAAGAAGGAATAAAATTGGAAAAAATATTTTAAATAAATTCGAATTGATTTAAAAATGTTTCACAATGTACTTAAAACAGAAATGAGTTTGTCTAAGCAATTCATTGATTTCAAAAGAAAAATTTATTTATTTAAATATCAGCGTATAAGGTAATTTGTTGTTTCAGTATATCATGACAAATTATCGTTGTACATGTTCATTTAAAAATGTGTACACATTATTTTTTCTAAAATAAATTGTATGATTATTTCAATTTGTTTTATGGGACTGTCACAGAGATGTAAAATTTAATTAGAGTGGACTTTAATCATAAAAATACGTGGGGTTTTAAAACTTTTATTTCTAAGAGATCATTCCTCGTACTTAAGTGGAAGTAAAAGAAAAGCATTTATACTTTTAAGTCTCCCATTTTTTTTTTTAAAAAAATACCTTGCATTAATCATTATAAGTGTATATAAGGTCCTTTTATTTGAACTCTCTCCACAAAACGCGTTAAATACGGAGAAAACATTATAAATCTGTTCTACACAGACATAATTTCCATAAGTACTGTGCACGTTCCGGGTTAATCACTTCTATTCTTCAGAATCGCTTACGAGCAATTTAAAGGAGCCAAAAGGAGCTCGAAGGATTCACTTTTAATGCAGACACTTAATTTATTTTTATACCGCTATTAGTCTGCCTATTTGACTCTCTCTCCATTCGCACTTATCATCCAAAAGTCTTCAGCAACTTCTGTAACTATGCTCAAAACGAAAATCAAGTTTCTTAACTAGTTTTACTAAATTTATTATAATGAAGACGATAAAATTAATATTTACTACCCCCCCCCCTACTTCTCATAATTGATACTAACTAGCCTGACGTAATAACCTAAAACTTACTGGGGACAATGCAGGGACACAATTAAAGGTCGCAAGAGTATTTTAATGTAGTGAAGCAACCATCTTTTAATTTTTATATATATATAGATGGCCATATTAATCATTTTGCACGCAATGGTGATACTTTGTAATATTTTTCGCAGTAGTATGCAGTTATTTGATTCAAAGCGAAATTATGGTTTGTGTGCCACTAGTATTCCACATTATTGCTTAAAATATTATAAAAGTACTTTTTAGCGTTTATTTCATATCTTTAAATGACTTTGTAATCAATAAATCAGTAACTACGGACTTAATGCTACATCTGCTTCATTCAAAGTGATTTTACAAGATGAAGGTAAAAAGCTGTCAAAAGTAATTTAAAATTATTTTTGCAAGTAAAAATTCTATAATAGAGGCTAAAAGGATGAGAGCGTGACAAAATAAATTGTTAATATCTGTTGCAAAGTCGTTTTTTCAATCTTTTCATACATTAGATGTTATATAATACACGACTGAAGCCATTACTTAATTAAATGAATGCATTCTAAATATTAAAGATTTAATCTAAGAATACACTTAGTTTAATGAGCTCTATTTTTCATTTTTGAGCAGTCCAACTTTTTTTTTTCAAATGGGGCTGCGTAGCAGTCCAAAATAGTTGACAGGATATTAGAAACTTGTTAACTGAGATTATTAATTTTCAAGTTGGTGAAAAGTTTCCCCCAACGAATGGATATTAACAAAAGCACAATCAACTTGTTTGGATCTTTAGCTTTGTTATGAATGCTTAATGGTAGTGAGTTGTTTAGATTTCCTTTTAAATGAAATCCCTTGGAATTTTAAAGTTCTGTATTTCACTTAGACCCAAATTTGTACGAGTTTTATTTATTGATTAGGATCGTCTATACTACTTTAATACTGCGTAGAATCCTAATTTCAAAATACTATATCAGTTTCGTTCCAAAAGGAAAACAGAAAAATCGGAGAGAATATGTTGAAGAGCATTAAAAAGGTTTTATATCCTAATGTTCTTAAGAAAAAATAGGATTTCATGATTGTTGTCAGTTACCTCTGCAGGCAATAAAATCTTCCAATGCTCTAAAAGTGTATTGACAGTTAGGAAACAATTGATTATAACTATGAAAATCATTTGTGTATAATTTTTTAACTTCATAGCCCAGAGGTGAAGAGGAGTAGTATGATATGAGGACACATTAGGTTGTTTGAAATATTGCAAAATGGACACGCTACGTTGTACGTTTGAATATATTAAAAATGTATGATATTTTTCAAAATATTTCAATTACTTAAGATTCTGCGAATTTCAATGCACTTTCGATCAGCTTCAGATGATAAAAAATTATCCTTCCATGAAGTAAGTCCATGCATTATCTAGAAAATAACAGTTATTAGTAAAAATGAAAAACAATTTTATCCCAATACCATAAATTGAATCATTACACAAAATACCCATAAAATTGATTCTGGGTGGTTTAAAAGTCAAATTAATTTCATGAACTTATTCTTCATACTGACAAAATTCCCTTTATAGCAAGAAATCTTTTATTGAATGTGTCATTAGAAACCATCTTCATTATATTACTGTTGCACCATTGAACAGTGACCGCGGTAGCCTAGTGGTCATGGCCACGAACTCGTAGCCGTCTTTGTCGTGTCGCAGCTTTGAATCTTGTGGCAATTAAAGACTTGCCGCATAGAGAGACTGATGTACGTTTAATTTGTCAAGGCTCAAAGTCCTCACTCTGATTTGGTGAAAGCGTTGCCAGCTCAAGTGTTATGCTCGTCACTTGACCATAGTTCAAAATCACGAAGACTGTCGCCAACAACCCTCACGTGGCTCTAGAGTGCAGTATTATTAAGCACTTGCTCATTCACGTACTATCACTTAATAGAGTTTTAAAATCCCAAGGTTTGCTCTAATAGCCCAAATGTAGTTTCAAAGTTAATCAATAGTACTTATATATATATATATATATATATATATATATAATCAGAACACTGTAGCGCATATCTTAACTCTACTGGTTCTCCTTATTTTTCTCTGTGTATCAATATTTCTAAATTACAAGTATAATACTGCTTTATTACAAGTCCTGATACAACTATATATATATATATATAAAGACCCGGTGTATTGTGTGTGTGTATTTTCCTATTCTGAAATTTTTCACTCGATTCTGTTTTGAAACAGTTGGTTTGATAACGTTAAAATTTCCTTTATTGACACTTTTGATATATGATATAAAATATTCATTTTTATACAACACATCAAATATTAAAATTAAAAATATTGAGCATAAATATTCAACTCGAGTTTCTGAAAGAAATCAGACGTCACGTATATTTGTCTATGCCATGCATCAGAGATTGAAAGCTAACAATTTATTGAATATTTTGAATAAAAGGCTTTTAAGTAAATTTATTTGGATTGAGCATTTGTAATAATTTTTAATTGAAAAAAGTGCTATACTAGAAAAATTTCTTTTGCGATGTTTTTATTTTCCCATCACAGAAAAAAAAACGAAACTAGGATAGAAATTTTTTGACATTTTAAGAAAAAAATCATTTTCAATTGAATTGTATCTTATAAAAAAGATTAACTAGAAGCATAACCATGTGTTTTAATCAATGAAAAAGTTTAAAAATTATACCTTAATTCATTTTAAGACTTTAAATCATGAAATTGTTTTACAATGATAGAATCTTCTAAATATATATATATAAAGGTTTCTATTCGAATTACAGAAATAGTAGCTTCTTTAAAAAATGCTACACATCATTTACACTCACACTTATGAATATTATTCCAAGATTATTGATATGAGCTCATTAAATTTAAAAAGAGGAATATAGATTTTTGAGGTAAAGCCCTCTTGTAATGGAATTTATATGCAAAAAAAATATATCCTAAACATTTCATATTATTAAATCATGTACAAAAATAATAAACTTCTGTACTTTATATAATTGGCATGTATATTCTAGAAAAGAAAAATATATGGTTATTATATCTAAAATCTTGTAACGTTTTTCCGTTTCCTTCTCTTTGTTATGTTGTGGTATATCTTTATCAATAATTTCGTTTTGGTGAACAGCATAGTTTTTGCAATATTTTGTATTAAATTATCCTACAGTTACAGTCATTAATAATTGTAATCTTGTCATTGTTTATTCTTTTCTTTAAATATTTAAATCAGAAAAGTGTCAAACGCGTTTTACTTTCGATTTCATATGTCTTCATTTTCTATAGAGTTACCAAAGTAGAACAGTAAATTGAAAATTCAAGAAATGAAGAAAATAATCACTCCTGAGAAACAAATTCTTTACTTACTTATCATCATTGGAATACTGATATACAAAAAAATAAATTGTTCATAAATTTTAATTTGAACAAGTAATCAAAAAGTTTTCAGATTACAGTGTCAGGAAAAAAGAAATGCAACTGAAAATCAATTATATTCTAAATTAGCAGTAATGTTTTTAACTTCCATTCTCCTCCATAGAAAATGTGTTTATTTAAGTTGTTTAGGGGATCTGAATAAATTAATCAAACAAAATAGAAATGGTGACCCCTCTTTAAAAATTAGCATAATTTTTACTCAAAAAGGCCTTATAACAAATTACTAATTTATATTGAAATTATGCAACAAAATAATAGAAATTTCCATTTGAAATGATCTAACCACAGTTAAGACACAACCTAAAGTAACAATACAAAAGGTGAAGTGAGAGCTGTTCATTGGAAATAAAGTAAAATATATCTTTAAAAAGTTTTTGGTAAATAAAATTCCTCATATGATTTTTCATACAAAAGTTCACTACCAGATAACTGTCCCTGTTCCAAATTCTTGTTTGAGTAACATTTATTAAACAACACTTCAGCTATGATTTTGAAACAAAATACACACTTTTGTTTGAACCTATATTGATGATAGAATTCATTAAAAGTAAAATCACGTAGCGAAACCACACGCAATCCTTGAAAAATATTGATGATCACTATTAAAATGAGATACTTTCCACGACTTAAGCTCAAGCACGGAAATCTAGCATAAAGTACTGCTTTTCCAATCTCTCCAACTCAAGCATTTGATCGACTTTCCATTACCAATTCATATAGCCACTTTTATCTTTCATCTTTTCCGCATCCGTGAAACGAGGTTTCAACGATGCTGAGAGGAAAGGAATCATTAGAAAATTCTTCCTCCTCTGTACGATAGAAGCTACGTGTAAACCGACGTGCGAGCGAACCCTAGAAAGCAACAAGCCTAATCCTAAGGATTGTACAGACTAGTCGTTAATCTGTGCTCTTTCGCTCGATGGGGATCTATAAAACGAAGAGAGGTTAGTGTGGAGGAGGGACTTGTTTAATTGATGTAATCGACTGTCAAGCTCAGGCAAGGGAAGCAGCTGCTTTTAATCGAGCTCCGCCAAAGAGAGCTCATTAGTGGATGCACACCATCCTGATCCTCAACCCTCTTCTCTCGTTAGAATGAAACGCTTCACCTCTGATTGGCCACTCGGCCAATTTTATTGTCGGCCACTCTGGTGTGGAAACAACTACAAAAACCTTCCTCGTTAAGGCCAAAAGATGCTGTAACGAAAGCAAGCCAACTGAGGCTGCTGGCAGAATGTGCTGAAGACTCCATTAAAAGCTACCGTCGCGTATCCAACCGGAGCGATTTGTTACTGGAAGGGGACACCCGCTACATAATAAAGAGAGAAACAAAGGAAGATCAATATAAAAGACCCAACATTTAAAGTTACTCTTCTCTCCCTCTTCGTAGCTTAAGAGCACTTAAGAATAAAGGAGATCCCTGCAGTTGTCCCTTGATGCAGGATCAGGCTTTAAATTGAGCGTCAGCAGGAGATTAAGATATAGGCACTTCGTTGATTGATCACGTATCTACGTGGGAAGTTCAACGGTGTGTGTGTGATTTGTAGTTTTTTTTTTTTGTACTAGAGAGCAATTGTAGTTTCTGCTTAAGTAATGGTCATTATATTCGGACTGGAGTGCTTTGACTTATTCTGTTTTCCTTCTGGCATTTTCTTCGTTTCGTAACTGAGGAAAATATTTCACTTAATCTTCTCCTCTTGTATTATTTTCAAAGCTAATTTTTTTCCCCTTAAATATAGTTTTTTTATTCGTTTCGAAATATAAGGAGTAGTAATACATACACAATGTTATGCAGATTATTTTTATTCGGTTCCAAAAATAATACTTCATTTTTGAAATTTGTTTCATATCGTTGTGTCAATACCAATATTAAAACTACATCTATTCACAAAAGTATGACAATTGATCAATTACGCTCTACCTTGTTATGATACTTTTTTTTAAAGTTTTATTATCGAAAGAAGCAGCACAGTGAATTAATATTATATAAGACTTTTTTTGTGTACAGGATTATGATTAAATAAGGGCTATTGCACTTTTTTTTCTAAAATAGTATTTCACTGTGTTATTTGATGAAATAATATTATAAACGTACTATTCATATACTAAATTTCTGATTTCTATATTTATTTTGAATAATTTCGGGGTAAAGAATTATGAACCAATGTAAGCTTTTCAAGGTGTGTGTTGTGTATAAAATTATTAATTATGTACCATTTTCTTTACTCAAATACTGAGTTTTGTGAACTAGTAATCGATGCATTGTGTCTTTTTTATATATACTTCACGTAAAGATTTGAAGTGCAAGAAAGGATTTTAATTGCATGAATTTAAGTCTTGTGGTGTTTTAAGTCTTACAGCACTAATTCCAAAAGGATACATTTAAACTAATTCATCAGAATTAAATGAACTAGAAAGAGAAAATGTGCATGAACTTGTATCGATTTTGACTTCATTCAAACAATCATAGTATTGAATAGAACTAGGGAAAAACAAATTATAAGTTTAAAGTTATGAAGAAAAGAAGAATTTGATAAATGGATCGTTTAAGCTAACTCATTATTCTATTTAGTCATATGCATATATGTATCAGCAGTGACTCTTCAAAAAATACACCACTCTTTAAATTAAATACAAATCTCCCATAGCAATCAGGCTCTACATTTTAAAATAAATAACAGACAGGAGTTGATTCATCATTTTTATCCATTGTAATAATTTGAAAAATATCATCTGAGATCGATGAATCCTTATCTAATTCAACCAGCCAAGCGCATCACCTTGAGTCTTTCTATTTCGCCCTTCTTACGAAAGTATTCTTTCGATTTGTTTATATTTCCGCTCACGCTGCTCCCTGATACACGATTTGCAATCTTAAGTCTTTCTCTTTCTCTCAGGTCTTTATCCTTCTTGGAAGAAAGTACACGATTGGTAAAGAAACTTCGAAACTAGGTTTGTTGATTTCCAGAGCATGCGGCAAGAGCAAAAGAAAATATAAAAATGAATACACTTGTGAACCATTATATAGGGGCTTCACCAAAATCGAAGCTTTGACCATTGTTAGCTAGATTGCGATTAGTACAATCGATAAGTCTGGTTTACAAAGATAATTTATGATTATAAAAGTACATTTTCAATGATACCGATAAGAGTTTTTCTAGAGTTGGATACTTTTATCGATCCCTTTTACTGTCTGGATTGAAATTAGTTTTGTGAAGATAATGAAACTATTAAGTGATTAAACCCCAAATAATTCTACAGATGCAGACAGATAAATATACTTTGTTGCAAGCGATTTGTTATGGCTGTATTGACAACGCTAAAAGCAAACATAGAATTGATTTTAGACTCAAATAATACGTCGTGTAAAAAACGAAATGTTATTTACATTCAAAACACTCTTTCGTAATTGTTCTACCATTGCAATTCAGTGATCCAAGAAGAATTAGGAACATCAAATACATAATTTCCATTGATCTGAATATTTATATTACACGTGTCAAAAAATCATTATATTTTCATTTATTCTTAATAATAAGTATCACGCACGACAGTTGATAACCTATTTTTAATGGGAGTTTACATGTGTTGTTGTTTTTATCAAATGTCAGACAACCATAAGTGAAGACGGAGGTGGCTTACAAGGTGAGTGTTACTAGCTTCTCTTTTATGCAACTATGTTGCTTGTACTCTATTTTAAGCAAATTCAATTTTTTTTTGTCAGTATCAACTAAATATTCTTATAAACAATCATTTTGATAAAAGTAATGTAGACTAGTAATGGCAGTTGTATTGCTTTCTTAAGAAGCATTAAAATTACTGTAAAAAATTTTCATATTTTTGATGAAATCAAATTTTTATAATTATTTTAGTTCTATTTGAGAAAATCAAATTAAATGACACATCAATTTGGAATCATGCTCTATTTAAATAATTTTCATAGCATCCTCTCAAAAAAATATTCTAAAATAATATATCACTCGAGCACCCTTTCCCCAATGGGTAAGTTAATTAGGAAACACACACATATACAGATGCGTATGTATGCACGTATGTTAGTGTATATATGTATAATATACCTATGAGATGGTATTCATTTTGTGAATTGTAGTCATGGCAGTAGAAAAGCTTCTTGATATATATCATATCATTGTTTTATTTAATTTTAACATCAGGAGAGTTATTTGAGGGAAATATGAGATATTCTAGAAATTACGTTTGTATTATATGGAAAAGTTGAAAGCGCTTAATAAGGTATGTGTAGGCTATTATGATATTTTTTTACTAGAAATTGCCAGTAAATCTATCAAGAATTCAAGTTCTAATTCTTTTATTGAAAAATTACCAATAAATCTGTCAAAATATAGGTTTTAATCTTTTAATGCTAAATTAAATACAAAAAGTTTTGAAATAGGGTATTTGGAATTATGATTTCAATAAAAATACGATAGGTAAAATTTTAAGCAAATATTAATTCATTACAAATATATAAAATTTATTTTAAATGTTTGTTCTTTTCTAAACTGTTACAATACGAGGATTAATAATTAAATCATTAACTTCTTTATTTGTCTCATTCTTGAATTATTTTACTTTTTACATATACTAGATTTTATGTGTTAAACTGTGATATTTTACATATTCGATTTTATAAGAAAATATATAATGCTACAATATATAAATGCAGATATTTTATATTCATTACTATGACTGTCCAATTCATAATGTAATTGAATTCTAAGGAGTTAATGTTACAGGAACAAAAGTAAATTAAACGCATCAAACATACATTTGTTGAAGCTTGGCATTATGAAACAGTTTCAGATGAAATAATTTGAAAAATGCAAAATGACTAAAAAACAAAACCAAAAAAAAGGACATTATTGCTTCCATAAATTTTATGAGCAAAAAATTTCGACTTATTCCTAATTTAATACCCAAAATAAACAAAAATTCGCCAATTCTTTATAACATAAAAATCAGCTTTCATAACCAATGTGTAATAAAAATCAGCTTTCATAACCAATGTGTAATAAAAATCAATTTTTTCACATATTATTTTGTAAATAAAACTTCACATAATCGTATCATAACATTCTCTTACAATTCATTTCAGTTTCATGCCTTAAAAAGTTCTGAAATCCAATCTTAAATAAAATCTAAACAAAATCGAGTAAATAGTCTCGTAAATTATACAGTAATAGAAGGAAAAAAACACCCGAAAAGTAAATTCTCTTTAAGGATGAAATATTGTATTTCATACAAACAAAGATGTAAGCAATTTTCTTCCACCTGAGGATAAAAGTATTATTTCTTAATACAAATCTGAGTAAGAAAAATAAGTGCAAGATATATCCGGTTTCAAATGCCTTTTTTCCTTTTTTTAAGCCCTAACCCTTGAGTCAATGAGTGTGACAATAAGAAAGAGGGGAAGCCCCAGAGGATAATAACACTAAGCACCAAAATAAATGCCACTGGGCTTCCCTTATTTCCTTTTTACATTTAACGTGTCCATTATGAAGGAGAGATTTTCAAAATGCTTATGCTTATGAAAAACATTTTAAGGTATCAAGGTTTATTTTGCTTTGTTTATTCGAAGGAAAAAAAGTCACAATGAAATGGAAATTTTCTTCGTTTTTTAAGAGCCCAATTTTGAAAGGTAATCGATATTTTTTAACTGGTAGGAGAGCCAATGTATGTGAATAAATGTCAAAGGAAGGAATAAGAATTATTTATTTAAAAAAATCATTACAAATAAAATTTTAACTTATATGTATTTTAAATAAAAAATACGAACTTATTTTATTTTAGTCAACAGCTGTGCCTAAAACTTATATTCGAAAACTTTTTTTGTTCATCTTTTTATTACATCTTCCCAATATTCTTCAAGAACTGCTCTTTTTTTCAGTATTAGGAAAGTTTGGCATAATTTGTAGAAAAAAAATATTATTAATATTTTAATTAACGAGGTAGATTATTAATTTGATGCTTAAGTATTTGTTGTTAATCATTTTAATTTAAGTAACATTTAATTTATTTACTATTAAGCATTTTAAATAAATGGACTGAAATAAACTGCCTTTAAAATTTTTCACGTAAGATTATTATAATAAGGGAATATTCATTAACTTAATATTATTATAGACAGTTGGTCGGGAAAAAAAATAAAGAACTTCTTAAAAATTGATTAAATAAAAAATTGCTCATATATTAGAATATTTGTTCATCTATGTAAAAATTTTATATTTCATAATTAACTTATTTAAAAACAAAATTTTGCTTGTTTTTTCACTTAAAGAGAGTGAAATGCAATAATCTGAAACTAATAAATTTATGTTTTACGAACTATGTTTTATCTCTAGTAACTTGTCAATGCTTCTTTTCATGTTCTACATTTCACGTACTTTAATATAATGCCGTTTAAAGTTCAATAATTGGATCTCTTAAAAAGTATGAAAAAGCAACTATGGCAAATATACACACATTTAACATGATTAAAAAAATCTCACTTATAGAAAAACAATTTTTTCACCTAACTTCCTATTCCTTTATACTATTCCTTTATACTATTTCCTTTATAACTATTGAAATCGCACTTTAATTCTTTTTCCTGTTCTTAAATTCCCTTGTGTTTTATGAATCAATTTTTTTTAAATTACAAAATTTCGGGTATAATTTACCATCACTTTGAAAGAATGTAGAATATATCCGAAATTGAAAATGAATGCATTTTTATAAGATTCATCCAGAAGAGCATTTAATTATAACAAAATGAAAAACACACAAACCCAGTATCACAAAACTCAAGATGTATGGGAAGAAAACAATTATGCTACACATCTTAAAATTTCCTTCACTTCTCTACATAATCATTCCCTACATTAAAAAAAAAGGTCGTACTTGTTAATAAGCTTTGAAATTCCCATATCATACTCTTCTACCAACAGTGATTTAAGGCATGTTGTGACAACATTCTTCAACTTTTCATCTCTTCCAAAACGTTTACTACCGAGAAATTATCACCATCACTTTCCAAAAGAAAACCTCTTTTTCCATCAGCTTTGGAAAACTGGAAAAATGGTAATTGCTAAAAGGAAAGTCCAGACTGAAAACTGTGAAAACATGACTTCATATATATATATATTTGTTTATTGTATTCAGATTTAGCGCGGGCTCTGCATTTCTGTATGCAATTTTTAGGTAAGTTACCTTTTTCTCATAATGGATTTAGATTTCCTATCCGTTATTTTCAATAGGTTTTGCTCAGTATTATTAACAGAAAAGGGGAAGGTTGCAGGGCACAAAACATGTTCAACCCCACTTTTATATAAAAAAAATTTATATATAAGCTGTCCTAAGTCAGCAATGTTGATAATACTGTAGCATCCATTCTTTTATATTTAACTCTGTTATTTTAATTTTTCATATCTCCTTTTAAATTCTGTTGTCTGGTCTTGCAATTTCAATTATTTTCAGTTTGAATCATATTTATTTATCTCTCTCTTGTAAAGAAATTTTGACTACAAACACACACACACACACATACATATATATATATATATATATATATATATATATATATGAACTGGTGGCAAAAAACTATTACACATTCTGAAAATTTACGCGATGGGAATGAAGCCCTACACAAGATGTTTTTAATTTTTTTTTTGTAACTAAACGATCTTTATTATTTGGATGACCTTCGTATCCGTGACCTCTTGACCTCGAACATCCGTGATAGGTGGGACTGAGTGATAACCACGTAAGTAGGAGTATAATTTTCCATATAAATACATATAAATTAGTTTTAGCTGGGGTCGTAGGCGAAAGAAAACAATTTTTTTAGAAAAAAAAATGTTAGATAACACTAATACAGAATTACAAAACGAAGGTATTTTGGTGTAAAAATTTTTATAAAAATCTAACAAAATATAGTCTGCCTGTTCAAACATTTTTTTTCTCCCGCAAAATTTCCTCGTAGAAAGCTAATAATATTTTTATTCCTTGTTTTGTTGAAAAAATACGTTCTTCGTTGGAGTCTACATATTATAAGATTTGTAACCCTTTTAAAATAAATTGAAACCTTGTGTCAAATTCCCAAATGTAATTCGACAGAAGATCGAATAACATTTGGGAATCTTCAATAACTCAATTTTTAGATCCAAATTAATTAAAACTGGGTCTAAATACCCAAATTTTTGAATGTCTTTCATGTCTTGCTCATGCATTTCTATGAGCTCCTCTCTTGTCCGCGCCTAATTGTGAGAATCCAGCAGTTCTTGAAAATCATCGCTAACCATTTCGAAATTTAATCTACCTGGCAAGATGGACAACTTCTCCAATCACTTTGCCAATTTCATCAGACAATCGAGTGATTTATATAGCTCTCAAGCAAAAGAAGAATCTAGGAAATTTGAAAACTGCGTAAGTCGGAGTAGCGTAAATCAAGTTATTGCTGTATATATATATATACTAGTATTTAAGATTAAGAGAATTTTTAGATCTTGTCAATTATCTCTAGATCAAACGGACAGATTTAAATGAAATTTGGTATGTATATAGGGCTGATATAATGCCAAAAAATAACCATTCAACAGTTAATATACACTAGCATGATCGTGCGTAACACTTATCAAAGTCGGAAGGTACGAAACAGCAGTAGCAGAATACAACTAAAAAATTGGTTTATAGGGAGTATGATCCCCTTTTTCAGAAAAACAGGCCGCATGTGTGTGTCAGGATTTAATAACAGAAATAAGGAAGCTCCTGGGGCAACTAATGGGGCTCAGAAGGGGTTTGCGAGTTGCAATTACACTCCCCAAAGCGTCTCAGGCATGCTTTATATGAATGAGGTCTGCCGATCTAACAATCCATTCGGCGAATATCCTCTTTTTCCAGAAATTCATAGACCAGATGAGCTCTATGTGTTTCTCGCGTTGTCACCCATTAAAACAAAATCAGGGGCAACTGCACCCGTGAAAAGACGAACATGGGGTCCAAAACCTCATTTCTATACCTCACGTCAGTCACTTTGCCTCTTGCAAAGACATACAGGCGTGTGAGGTCATCCAACGTGATGCTTGCTCGGACCATCAAGCTTCCGTTATCGTAATGGTCGATTTCTAGGAAGTTGGAGGGCAGGTAGCAGATCCTTGCTTCTTTCCATATGAAAGTACAGCGAGTACCTGTATTTATACCATTACCGTGTACGTCTTAAACTTTAGATATTTTTTGAGTGAAGTTAGACTCTTTTTTTTTTCTGGTTACTCTAGAAATATGCTAGCCTATTGTTTCATTTCTTACTACGATGACATTTTTCCCACTTTAATTATTTAGATAAGAAAAATCAAGCATTATACTATCAGAGAAGTGAAATGAAACGTTTGGGTTGGGTAGTCAATAGCCATCGATTTCATGACGATGATCTGACATAAGGGAAAAAAACTATTTTTGTATTTAGCCAATTGGTTTAATTTGAGCCAGAAGTCGCTCGAGCATAAATTACGTTTTATTGTTTGATTATTGTACTTTTGTACTTCTAAAGCCCCATTTACAGAAATGTAATTATTTGAAACAATTGTACATATCAAAGTACACTTTAATCCAAAAAGTTCTAATTCAAGTTTTTGATCTCGAAAAGGTAACTATATAATATTAAGGAAAATAACTGCTGTTTCATTTGATTCGTTATACTATACATCTAGAAATTACCTTACATATCAAACCATTTATATGAAATTTAAAAAAAATCTTTTCAAGAGATATTCTAAAAAAAGCAAAAATAACTTTTAAAGAAGTTTTAAAAAAGATATCTGCATTGTTTGGTGGTCCGTCCGGTAGGGATGCTTGGTTTTCAGTTTTATATTGGATGTTTGATTAGTTTTAACGATATTTAAAATTCTGAGTATTTTTCTGTTTCAAAATAGTCTTTTAAATGCATTTTCCTCAGATTTTTATTTTTGATGATGGAAGATTTTTCTAATTCATAAGGCATTCATTTTTGTTCAGTGTAGAAACGTAGGTCTGAGAATTCTAACTTTTTTTTTATTACCAAAATTAATATTTTTATAATGTAAATGTTTTTCAGGATTAGCGGCAAAAATAATAATTGAAATCCATTAAACAGTTAGTTTTTAATTAAAAAATAACTGTTGTTCCAAATAATTCACACACAAATACACAAGTAATATAAATCATTTGAAATCTCTAAAAAATTGAGTAATTTGTAAAAGTTTGTGAACAAAAACTTCAAACAATTCAATTTTTTTAAAAATGTGTATTATGGTTTGCCAAACTGGATTCTTTTTAGAATTATTTTAATAATATAATCTGAAAAATATAATCATTGATTACTTTTAATATTACAGTTATCAAAAAATAATTCTGAAAAAAAATACTTGATAGCCTTAAAAATGTGTGCGTGTTGTTCAAAATATAACACCCAGCTAATGTTATATTGTTGGACTATTTTTCTCAATCAATATTGAAATCTTGCTTTTTAAAATGTTAACTCAAAAGCCTTTTTATCCTTTCTATGCATTGATGTTATGTGAATCGAATTTTAACTAGGAAATACAATTCACTTTTTCTACAAAAACGAAATCCATGTTTAAAGTTAGGAATGTGTGATGTGGCTTTTCCGTATAACTTAAAAATTAACAAATTTACATAAGATTTTTGGCACTACGGAAAAGATTTCCTCGTAACAGAAAGGTCAAACAATATAGATTGAAACAAAGTTGCTGAAACGAATGATATATAATTACACTCATTAACTAAATTTAATAATATGTGATGTATACGTATTAAATGAAATTACCCTAAAAGAAACTCAATTACCTTTTTCCGTAAATCAAGATCAGTCCATATTTATTTCATAAGCAATTTCCAGCAAAATGAACGTAATAAGAAACATCTCTTTATAATTAAATTCATTGTATGTTTCATTATCCTATTTAAATGAAATTATAAAAATCACTTTATGAGAAAGATCTCATTTTTTACTATTAGCAACGTAATTAATATTTAGGATTGATTGACTTATATGCTTTTCCACAAATATTTTTCATATATGATAAAAATCTATGGCAATCTCAACTTTTCTTTATAATTTTTGTGTATGTAATTTAACTCAGTATTTTTTCCCCTGAAAATAAAATGGTTCTCGGTATGAATATATATATATATATATATATATATATATATATATATATATATATATATATATATAGTTGCATGTATTTCATAACTTTTAGCGTTCTTATATTCTTTTTAATTATCTTTCTATTAAAATAAAAAAAATTCCTTTCTGCAACAGCATTTAATTTTTGAGAAAACTAATTTCAACTGGTTAATTAACTGCAACCACATTACAATCAGACCATTTCATCTGTATTTATTTTCTGAAAATATTCAGCATGTGTTTATTTATTAGAGCACAAACGATTTTTCCCACTTGATGGAAATTTATTCAACTCCTCTTTATAATATGCAATAAGAAAAGTTTTCATTACGTCCTCTTGGGCTTAAAAGTATTTATTATTATATCAACTTAAATGTAATATAAAAATATTTTGTAATTATGCCTAAGTTTAATATTATTTCAATTTTTTGTATCTTTCTAGATAATGAACTACTACCATTAGAAAAACATACGCGAATGCGAAACTTAATGTTAAAGCGGAACTAGCATACTTATTAAAGTACTATATCAGCCCCAAAAATAAAATTTAAAATTAACTTAGAAAACACCGAAAAGATCTGAAACCATTACAACTATGATATATCAATGTAAAAAAGTATGTTGGAAGAAATTAGCTGAGATTCTGAGGATAAGTTTGGCAAATTTAAAATGGTGATTCTTTAAAAAATAATTTTCAGTAAGGTTCATATTTTGCGTTATCAAATCTTTTCCTTGTGTATTATTTTTTATGTGTTGATTATATATATATATATATATATATATATTACCGTTAAAGTATATAATTCAGTTATTTCATAGAATGACTAGGTATTTCATGAATTAACTAGACAAATCAGTTAAAGTATATAATAAATTAAAAGTTTCATACTTTACCTAGTTATTCTATGAATTAACTAATGATAGACCGTTAAAGTTTAAAATAAATAATCTCAAAGTTAATTTATAAATTAATTGATTATAAATATCCCTTTTGCAGATGAGTAAGTGATAAATAATAAGGAAACGCAGATGCTATACTGTCTTATTGCTCATAATGCTAGCATTAGTTAAACAGAAAGGTGAAAAAAAGAATATGCTGCAGAAATATATCTATTTCAATATTATCAAAAAATAAATGCTGAGAAGAAAACTGTTGCTTCATAAAACATTGTGTAAACATTTTCAAACAAAACTGTAAAAGAATATTAATTTAAATTTTATGAAATACCTTTGTTACTTTTCCTTATATATTAGAGTAAGGATTGTCGTGATGACAATTTGAATTGGGGTTCAAAATTGACTAAATGCAACTAGAACCAGTTCAAAGAACTTTCGAGTGTCGTATTTTATACTTTAAAGATCAAGTAATCGTTATTCTATTGAATACCAAGTCACACAAACCGTAGAATTCAAAAATTGTATATACTTTAACTGATTTCTGTAGTTATTTCATGAAATACCTAGTTATTCTATAAAATAATGGATTTCACACTTTAACGGTAAAATATACGTATAATATTTTAACTGTTAAATTAATATGTTTCATATGATTACACCTTAGTGTAAACAAATAAATTTTTAAATAGATTATTAAGTAAATATATTTTCAATGAAATAATTTTCTCTAAGTTAATTAAGTCTACGTTTTAGTAATTTAATGTGAAGTAGGGGTAGATTAAAAAATTTTCTTTTATAATAATTTCCATTAAAATAGCTGTTACATTTTAATGTTTTTCTCTAATATTCTCATTAGTCTATGTAATGAAAAAGTTTTCTGTCTTCATAAATTTCGATATTAATATTTAAAAGACAACAACTTAGGCTTTGGGTCATTTATAGTACTCGAAATCTTGCATTTTGAAAATGTTTGAATTTTATTATAGTAGTTATATATGAATTAAATCAAATTAATATTCCACGTATGTAAGAAATAATTTTTAAAATTTGATTTGTTTATCAAATTTAACATATAATAACTTATTTTTTTAAATATCATGGATAATGGATAAAAATTCAATTAGCTGAAATTTTTGTCTTCGTTTAATTTCTAAATATCAAACGAAGCATCGCAACTTAAATAGTTTTTAAAAATAATTTCGTTTTATATGTCAAGATTCTTTTAAAGAAATTGGGAGGATATAACTCATATATTATTTCATCATGAATTAAATTTAGAAAGATGTTGAAAGTTTTTAATTGAAAGCTGTGCCCTGCTCAGTAAATATATAAAACAAATGATCAAATTAAAAAGTAAATTCTTTAAAAATTAAAAGTCTGTATTTATATTTGCTACCTTTTGAAATTTTTCAAATTAGGAAATACTACTATTTTAACTTCCGTTTATATAGCCTTTTTATTACAAAGATAATAAAGTGTGGAAGGGTATAATTCGCTTATATATGTACCATAAAATAACTTCTTATACTATGACTTCTGTCTTGGTAAAAAGCACTCTAATATATAGCAATGGAATGGCAAAAAGATCTAGCCTTTCCTTTTCATTGTGATATGGCAGAGTAGCACCCATTTCACTGTAACGACTCCTCGAATTTACCAGCTTTTCTTCGACATTTTCCTTAAGCCCTAATATTCCCGCGAGTATTCTCGACTTTGAATCCCCTCAATACTTTTCAACACTTTTTACCTCTTTCCCATCCTTAGCAGGGTGGCACATAAAGGTGGAAATATTGGAGTTCCCTTTCACCAGTCATTTGAAATTTTTCGCAAAACACCCATCAATGACGTGGGTTGGAAGGCCATTATGAGCTTAAACCGGTGATCACCCAGGACATTTGGGATTGCACTCGATAAGAAAGTGGGCCACAAGAACACATTCTCTACCTAACGCTCATAGTTTTGAAAAGTTGGTCGGACTTTCGATTTTCATTTTGAGATTCGAAGCCGTAAGATACGGTAGGGCTTACAGACATCTAACAAGGCGATGACATAGGCATATTGGAAATCATAAGCTGGTAAAAGAGTTTGTTTATCAAGTCATAGTAAAATCATTAAGGCTTCACGGTAGGTTATGCACTTTCCCTCCAATTGGTTCATTATGGTATTATTCTCTTGGAGGGAAGATTCTCTGAAAATGAAAAATGTGTCTTGTTCCGCTGCTTATGGCTTTCCAATCATTCTGAAAACTTTTTTTTCCTTCTAAATTCGGCGCTCATTTTGAAGGTTCACCATCAGCTCTATTGAATCCTTATTCACTTTATGTCCCAAGATATATTCTGAACTCCTTTGACGATGGATGTGTTCTGAATACATTTGAACTATGTACGGTTGTAAAAGTCGATACAAAATTTCTATCATTCTAATTATTAAGTGAAAACGCATGTTAAGTTACTTGCAGTATCGCTATAAAAAGTTACTTTATTCTATTAGTGCATTGATATAAATTATTCCCTGATAATTCATTCACATACATTTTCATTCACATGTTGTTGCTTTAATATTAATGGTATTTTTTTTTTTTTTTTTTTTTTTTTTTTTTGCTTTTTGGTAAATAAATAATTGTGTATGACTGTTAAATCCTGATGTAATCCTCAAAAATAAACTATTTACAATGTGTGGCATGAAACCTAAAACTGGTTTTGATATGTCTAAGCTACGTTGATTCATCATGATAAGCTATTCATGGTTTATAAATAAGCATATGTAATTTAGAATGCAAATTAGGTTAAAATTTGTGTACAAAAGGGAATCATTTTGATCTATCGTAATTCTCTGCATAGTGTTCGATTTAAGTGAAAAACATTATGTTCTCATGTATAAAAACCAAGTAAAATTCCAAATCATGTTTTTCACTTCTTTGGCTCAAATTATTTTTACATTCAATTAGGAAAAGAAAGCAAACAACTGTTTCCTTACATAAAAAAGGCCGCATGAACAAAAACTTAAGTAGGGTAATCGTTGAAACTTCATTTTCAACGGTTCTACTTAATGGTTGTTATTCGCATCGCAATAACCATTATTCCATTTTAACGATATAATGATCATTGTATCATGTTTTCTCCAGCTTTCTAAATAGACTTGAACCACTAATATAAGTACATCGATATCCTTTCTCATTCCTTTTGCTTTTCTCATTTGGAAATATGGAGCCATATTCACTATTTTGTTGCTTGATTTTAATTTTATTATTAATTATTATATATAATAACAATATAATTAATCTAATAATTGTAAAGATTTCTCATTTCAAATAAATCATTATCTAGAATGAATGAACCTAAGGAGAAATGATTAATTAATTTCAATTGTTTATTGCCTTTAAAAAGGTAAAGACATGAAGGAATATAAAAATCATTCATAAAGGATGTCTTAAAAATAAAAATATAGCCAAAAATCTATAGTTGAGTTTAAAAAATACTATTCGGTTTATAGATCTTGTAATAGTGTAAAGAAAGTTAGTGTTCCCTATTTTTGATTAAGAAAATTAAAGTTCAATATCTCAGTTTGTATTTAACTCAAACATTGAAACATTGACAAAAATTCTTGCGAACAAAATACTTAAGAATAAACGTATTAACCATAGTTTTCATTTAACATTTATGTTACACCACACTTTTGCGTTAGGTTTAAGTTAAATGAAAAAACAAAATAATGTACGTGTTATTAATGATTATTACCTAAATTTCAAATAAATATTTAGTACTTGATTATTTCTGAAGCTACTATTATCGATACTGGGGCTAAATCATCTAGCAGAAAATAAAGATTCATTTTATCATTATTAATACATTTCACGCTATTAGAGATCATAAAATATATTTTAGAGTAAAATTGGTTATAAATTAAACATTAAAAAATATGGATAAAAAATATTGCTCTATTAAATTTATGTAATCTGTACAAATATTAGTAAATTATTTTAGCAACTTTTATTCTTTCACTAAGTTATAAATCTATACATTTAAAAGAAAATCTAATTTCTTTTAAAAAATTACATTTTTATCTATAATGAAATGCAAGAATTTTTGAATTCTTAGAATTTTTATAGATGTACTTTTTTTCATACAAGTTTTAAACTAGAATAATAATATTAATACTTGTTTCTCTCTCTCTTACTTCCACTCTAATTTTGACAAAAAGAATTAGATGCCACAATAAAGCTGGTTGCTAACTAAAAATGTATTTTCATAGGAAAATATTTTTTTTCATAATTTTTTACTAATTATATATACTTATATGTTTATACCTTGCGTTAACATTTAATCTATGCATTGAAGGAGTGTTGCGATAAGACCTAATTAATATTTTAAACTTTCAATTTATAAAAAAACTGATGCCTAAAAATTTACAAAATTAAGAATCACACACTTCATATTTCTTGCTAATAAATAAGGTAAAAAATAGCAAAAAACAAAAAGTTCAAACATCTCTAAAAAGAGAATTATAAATATATTTCTAAATTCAATACTTTTAAATTATTATTAAATTATTATTTAACATATAAAGTGGTGTATGCGATTGAAAAGTTTTAAAAAAAATATTTAGAAAGGGGAAAATCTTCTTCTAAGAATTCCAGTACAAAAAACTTGAACTGATAAACTATTTGATTTGGCATCTAAAAATAAATAAATAATGTATCTAAAAATTTTCCGGAGAAAAAATGCTACTCTGATAAAGCCTTTAAATACATGAAAGAGTTGATTCTACAGAGGAAATGACTAGAGAATTTGTGAAGTATTTTAGGGTTAACAGAGAGAGAAATATTAATTCACACCACACATTTAAAGAGGGTTACAACCTTGAGTTAAGATAGAGTCATTTTTATTTGACCTTCAACAGATGTATGTTCTTGGAATTAAAGTATTTACACACTTCAATACATTTAGATACAAACATCAAATTCTTTGTGTCTTTCTTTAAAAAGATATACAATTCGTTAAATCTTGTAACAATATAAGGAAGAAAGAAAAAAAAAACGTAGAGCTTACCTTCTCTCTAAATAGGTAATCAAAGAAATGATTTTTTCAAAAGTCTCACCTGCAGTTTTATAAGTTTTCAAGACTTATGATTATTATATTATATTTCGTTCTTAAGATTTCGTAACAAAAAACTCCGAATATAATTTACTTCTTATTCTTAATCAAAGAATGTAAGTTACATTTTTCAGTTGAGCTTTTCCATATCCTTAAGTACAGATTAATCCTTTGAGTTCAATATCCCATGTTATTTATCTTTGTTGTAAAAAATAAGAAATCATACTTTACTTTCGCATCAATCTTTTTAATGACTTACAGGGAGATTTATAGTTGCCTTTTCTTATAGTTAATAGTCTTTAGGTAGCTATTTCAAGAGTCTTTGCAAAATGTATCTAAATGGACAGGAATGAATTGGTATTTGCATTAAAATGATGAACATTGTAAAAGAGTAGTGCATAAATTGCATGTTATCAATTTTCCGAAAGTCTAATTTTAGGATTATAATGAATTCTTTATTGTTTTTAATGGTATGGGATACACACACATATTTTTATAACTAATGAAGCTGTAATAAATAAAGTAGATTTTTCTTTTTTATAAAGGGGATTTTTCTTCTTATTATTCCCAAATATTTAAAACTTGAGTAGGGTTTTAAATAATTTTCATGAATTAACTTTAAATTTTATGCGTGCATCCAGGATATTAATTTGACAATGAAACTACTATTTTAACTGCATAAATATTTACTTTTAAAACATCCTAGTGTAAAAGAAATACATGTTTTAATTTTTTAATTTATATATTGATTGATTGTATATTAATGACGAGTTTCGAAGCTACAAAGTGGTGGCAAACCTCGTAATTAAAACCATGGTTATAAGTGACGAAGACGACACCTGAACTGACACTCCACTCATCAAATTTCCGTATCAAGTCAACGTGAGAACTTTGAATCTCAACAGTTTTAGTGTCTTTAGATCCTTTACATAATGGGTCTTCTGTGGCTTCAGAACTTGAACCTGGGATTTGACAGGAAGATCGTCGGTCATGGTCCCTTTAATTTGTTAAGTTTCTCCTTCTTCGCTTTTGAACAAGCATACGATATAAAAAAAAGCATTTTTTTTAACTCAAACTAAATGATTTGGAATATATATTAACTTTATCATGTATTAAATGTTCTCCCCGTGAATACAGAAAGACTTTGCACAATTCTGGGGAAAAGCAACAGCAAGAAAAATCCTGGATGTACCATTTTTTTCTGTTAACATAATGGTACGAAATTGATTGTCTTAAATTTTTTCCGACTTTGTTTCATCCCACTGTTCCATACCTAATTAAATAAACATTCTATTACACACTTGGCAGACCATAACGTGTTTCTCATGCTTGGCTTAATCATATGTAAATCTATCGACAGCAGAACACTTCGCGGATGACTAAAACTTCAATCGGAAATTATTGTTTTCAAGTTCTTACCACCTTCTTCTGTTCCTTTTGTTATAAATATTTTTGATCCAAGCCACGCGTATTTGAAAATTTCAAAAAATCAATTGAAGCACAGAAGAAGAAAAATTTTATTATAAAAAAGTAATAGAGATCTAAGGCAATCAGTGATTTCAGATTGTTCATAAAAAGACAAATAGTGCAACTAGATTTAAAATGTTACATTTTCTTAATGTGTGTATAGAAAGTATTATATATAAAAATAATACTATGGAAAAGTGTTAAGAAAATAACCATTATGACAATAACCGGAAATGCTTATTTGTTATTAAATATTTCATTAAAATATTAAAACATTTCTTTTGATTATATTTAATCAATCTTTTATTGTTTTTATGATGTATTATTTTGGTGGGGGTGAATTAACAAGAAAAAAATGACTAATAGTTTTATTTCCTTAGCATTCATGTTGAAAGCAGCTTATAAAATCTGGTAGAAGCTGAATGTTTTATTAATAGCAAACAATTGAAGTAAATTCAAACGAATCCTTAAGCAATAATTCAAATAACTAAAGCATTAGCAAGAAAAAGGTGTAACTTTTGTATCTTTATCAGACTAAGAAGATATCAAAAACGTAATACACGAAATAATTAAGATGTCCTAAAACAATAAATTTACAATGTATTATCCAATCAAAAGATACGAAACTTCATCTAAAAATTCAAATCAAACTATAGAGGAAAAAAGAATGAAAAACATCTCAACGTTCAACTTTTTATTGGAATAATTTATTATCATTCGCACAAGATCAAGTACATGAATAAATTGAAAATATCGAGGGGAAGAGAAATAAGTATAACAATTACTTCATTGAAATGAGTTTAATCAATTACCAACATTAAATATTTTGTGCCTGACCATAATTCAAACTGGAAAAATAATCTTATTATCTAAGCATTACTGCTGAACTTACATTTATTATCGTAATCATGTAATATTTAATTAGAAAGGAAATAAAACTACGATATATGTGACCACATTCTCACTAAAATATGTGTCCCTTATAAATCTATTCAGTAACTACCAAGTTAAATAAATTAAAATGACCGCAGAAATTTATAAGTAGTGATAAAAATGCTAATATTTATACCTTAAAGGAAACATTAAGATGCTTAGTTTTAGCATTAAAATGCAATATTAAGTCTAAATTTATACTTGAAAAAATAATAACATGCAATTAATTTTCACTTTTATTCTTTTTTAAAAAAGCCCCACCAGTTTCTCCCACTTAATCTTCTTTAAGGAGAATAAAAATTATTCCCACTTTCATTCATTAACATTATTATTAAGTGTAATTAATTATTCCCCTTCTTTTTTCTATTAAAAGTAATTTGCACGATTGAAATTCCGAAATGATTTAAATTGTAAGTCTTCCAATTTTTTAAATATATTAGCGATGTTATTTCTTAAGTACTAAGTTATTTTAAAAGTACGGAAAAAACTCAAACACAATTCTCTATCTCTGGTGTTTAAACTTAGAAACCCATAAAAATAAAGACTTTGTTTAATAGAAATTTTACTGTACTATGTATTCAAAACTATTTTTATGTATTATATTTTACTAATTTTATGTTTTTATTACATAGTATTCCTTTTACTTGATATATGCATGAATTCAGGAAGAAACAGGAATATTTTATTTTTTATACGCGGTATAGAAATTTTTTTTTCTTTTTAAATCCATAAAAAAAAAGGGTTTTAAAAGAAAATGAGTTGTATTTCAATTTATAAAAGCAAACCTGTTTTTAAATGTTAAACAGTAGTTTCAAGTAGACTAAGTAAACAAAGCCACTCAGAGAGATAATCAAATTCTTTTATTTGTTTTTATTGCTAGCATGCACTAGTAGATCCGACACTGTTTAATAGGATCTGCGAAAAATAGTATCTGCTTATCTTCTTTTCTCAAAATATTTCCTATGAGGAAACAAAAAATAAATAAATATAGATCTTATGTTGGCGTAAGAACTGAGAGCAAATAATACTGATCAATATAAGCTTATCAGAAGGCTTTATGTCTGCTATCGCAACTATATCCGTTGCTCTATTTTGCAAATTTCTTTGTTACATGCAACAGATTCAGAAAATTATATACAGATTGACGTGACTGCCATCCCAAATGCATTTACAGTATTCAGTAAAATCCTTCCCTACAAATACAAGTTCAGTTATTTCGGAAGTCTACAAGACGGCAATCAGATGGTCTGTTATTGATTTGCATCAGGGAATGCGAAATTGCGTGGTTGTCAAAGCGAGCAACACACCGTGTCACATTAACGACTCGGGATTCTCGAAGGATAAAAGAAGATGGACCTCAGTTATAGATTCTGTTACTCGATTCCTTTGTTCTTTTGATGTCTGCTTCCATTTGGAAAATCTGGACTTTTCCTTCTCCAATCTTATTTTAAGAATTGAATGAAAATATATCGGAAGAATAAACTGTTTCTATTTTAATATGGTGATAGCATTTTGAATTGCTTTCCGGTTTGAAAGACATAAATGCATATAATTATAGTGTAATTTAATAAAACTGGCTAGAATTATGTTTCCATATACATAATATAAAAGGACAGATTAATAAGAATCTTTATTACACAAATTATTACTGTATATCTTTGATATGATTCTGGTTTAAGGTAATCGTGGAAATCCTCTATTTGCTTTTGTATGTCTTAAGTTTGCTCTTTACATACAACGGCTTCCGCTTTCTTCATGTTAGAAGTTTCTATGCTAATGCTAATAATTGTAAATATTCTTTTAAAAACGGCAGCTAACAAAAATTTATTTCTGACGGCAATTAAGTATTTTGAAGGAGAACAATTACTTGATAGTGTATTTTACTAAAATAATGAGCTTGAGGTTTTTGTTAAAATCTTTGTTTATAAAGAGATACTAGCAGGAAATATGCAACATATATTTTTTATTTCAAATTTTAACTATATTATTATATTTTAGTCTTCTTTGGGAACATTAATTCAAAGTATTTTGCATATAATTGTTGGAAACAATATTTAATTCCTGTGACTTTTACGAATTGATTCATTTTCTTTAAATTGTTCTTTTCTTAAAACTTAAAAGCTAATGGCACTTGTACAGTTAAGTTTATACAACATTTAAATGAATCTAACATATCACCTAGAAAACTTGCAAGATTTAAACAGTTCTATTCTACTTGGCAAGCTAAATTTCATCCCCAAGACCTTGTTAACGGCAACTAACCGTCCATTTTAAAATTACTTGTGTAAAATTACATTCTTTGTTCTAAATATTTTAAGCCGCTACCAGTTATACAGCGTTTCAAAAATGGTTTTCATCTTGAAAATCTACATTCTTTGAAACAAAAAAAGAAACCCTTCCACCTTCTCATTGCATAAAATTAATTCCTTTAAAAGACTTTCTGTTTACCTAATGACAGTGTTTTAAAGCGCAGTTAGTGAAAAGAACCGTGTTCTCCTACGTCGTCAGTCGCAGTCATTTACATTACAAAGTCGTTTACTTCTGACCTTCATGGTCGGGTCTACAAAAGTAACACGATGAATTACGTTACCTGTTTCCCTTTACGGGGAAGATATATCGTGCCAACATTTCCATTAACGGGGGAAGAAGTGCTACGAAAATAAATGATTTGACTCTTCCACTTTCCGAAAAGAAGCCAAGAAGGAAATGCAGTTTGATCCCTCTTCGCTTCTTGAAACTACTGTGCCGAAGTTAAAGGGTGAGATAAGTGGCTACCATTCCTAGGATCATCTTGTGTCATGAAATAGTTCTTACTTGGCACCAACTGCGACCTCGTGTCGTCATCGCCTCAATGGATCCTTTAACTCCTTTCTTTGGCATTTCCCTCCGCCATTTAAGGCTCTTCCACTTTATGCATCTCTTCTTTGGGGGAAACATTTAGGGACCAAGTGCTATAAAATTCAGGCACTTCGCTCTTTAGGGTCTGTAACTACTACATAGAGAGTTCTGTAATAGACTTTCTTGGAGCTTCTCTCTCTCTCTCATAGTGACAGGATTCTCAGGAATTAGTTTTTAAACGGAAGAAAAACATTTTTGAATAAAGCTTAACAGCTTTGTTTCTTTTTCTGTATTTCTGATGTTTAAACGTTCAAAGACGTTTCATCAAAATATTTTATACATTTACAAAAATTAATTAAATTGGGAAAAATCGCAACATTATTCAAATTTTTGTTACAAAATCTTTTTAGTATAATACATATTAAAAGTCTCTATTTTCGAAGTACGTAGTAACCTGATTATACGCTTAGTAGCTGAAAGTTCGGAGAACTGGATATGCTTAGCTCCAAAGACATTCGTAAATGATGTAACAGAGGACTCAAAATTTCAAATTTAAGAATTGTCTAAGTTTTTAAATGCAATAGTTAGTTGAGTTAAGTAAAGATCATTCGTTGCCTTTTCACTCGAACTACACATTACCCAATTTCTTATATTTAATTCAGACCTCAAACAAACTTAAGCTAAATCTCATTTAAGAGAACATACTGTAAAACAACTCTTATTCTATACTAATATATTACTATATTACATAAAATTACAGAATTATCTTATTGTTACTATTTATTATCTTAATGCGTTCTATTTCAGTATTTGTCACTTAGTAAAAATAAAATTGATGAAGTAGTAATCCTCCGAGTATATTTATTTCTGTAAAGTCAAGTATTTTTTTTATTAATTTAATTTTTACGCATCTTGTAAAGATATAATATGGGACTATATATATATATATATATTTTAAAATGGAATTCGTGCTTATATGTAATTTAAATCTAAATATTAAACTTTTTATAATGTCATTCAAGGAAATATTATTAAATTTATTATTTAAAATGAAGGCTGGTAAAAAGAAATGAGATAGAAATTTTTCTTAAGCAATGTTTGAAGAGTAAATAAGAAAAAAAGTAAATCCTTCGACTTTTGTTAGATATTTCGTATGTATAAAATGGGCATTGCTTAAAATAAGTAACGTGAAAATGTTTGGTCATAAAAATTATTTTACTTGATTAGAAACTGAAATAAAAGCATATACAATATTTAAAAAAATCATAAATAGCTTACAATTTTCTGATATCATGAATTTGTATGAAGAAATATTTTTTATCGTTGAAAAATACTTTATGCGTGGCTCCTAAAAATACTCCATTTCTATTCAAGAATATTTTTTTCTGTGCTTGTTTACCAATTTTAAATAAATGTGTACATGCACCAACCGATGTGCATATATTAGTATGAATACCTAATGGATTTGGTAATATATTCTAAATATTATTTTTTTTCTATTTAGCTCAAATGAAAAATAATCAAAATCAATGCGAAAATATGTTATTTTCTCCAAAGTCTGTGCGCTCAAAATGTAAGTGTTTTCTTAGCGAAATAGCAATTTTGTTGAATTTTTTGAAACTATAAGATTCTCAGCATAATTTTAATATGGAAATATTAAACCCATAAAAGAAGCTTTTTCCGAATAACATAATGAAATTTGTTCAAAGTAATGTGAACAAAATCAATGCTGTCAAATTATTCATCTAAATAATTGTTAATCATTATAATATCTAAAGAGAAATTAAGCAACATTTTTGTATGTACAAAGCATCTGCTTAAAAGATTGTTAAATTACGTTATATCTCTTATGAATTTATACCCAAATTTTTTAAAGTTATTTGTAGCACTGGATATAAATAAAAATGTGTGGGGTTAGTTTACAAATGGTCATAATCCCATACATTTATAAACGAAATCATCTAAATGCTTACAACAATTTTATTAATGAACTCCATGATGAACAGAAAAATGAAATACTTTTTTCGTAAATATCTCCTGAATTGCTTTTTATCGATACACAGTGTTTGAAAGGAAGTAAAGTAAGCCTTCAGGATAGTTATCAAAGTTATATTGTTTTTCTTTAATTAACTCACTCTTCTAACTGATAGAAATATCCAAAGTTTCTTAAAGAAACTGTTTAATCTATTGGCTCAATTATTTAATCCAAACTCCTTTGTCGCTTAAATGGGAATTAATGGTTGCTTCAAATAAATTCACCCAAGTACACACGAAAGGACATCACTTCCATTATTGGTTTTCTCATTTTAAAATGAATGGAACGGCTTGAAGCTTTTGCCCGGCTGACCGAATATGAGGTGATTTGTGTTATTGTTGTTTCACACTAGAGTCACGTTGCAGTTCAGTGACCATGCTATGCACCGTTGACTTTATCCGAGACTTCAAAAAGCTTTTCTTTCTTGAGTCTTAGACTACCATTTGATCTTCGGATGAAAAGACGTGCAGTTTCTTAGCAAAAAAAATTGTTGAATACTCATCTTTTTCTTGCTCGAGGAAACTACTTGTAAATGTTGCATTCGGAAGTGGATGGTGTATCTAATCTCTCCGTAGTAGTAGTTTCGTAACATGATTTAGAATTTACTCCCATAATCCATTGGATAAAAAAAAGAGTTCTTGTCTGTATCATTTTTATAAGAGTTTTAATCTGTATCGAATCTGGATACACGCATTGGAGATTTCGGTAGAAATCTTAATTCCATGCAGTAACAGCTCTAAGAAGTTTCAATTACAGGTAAGTTAAAACAGTTATTCAATGATTTGCCGGTTATCCTTTTAGTAAAAGTAAAACTAGTCTTATAAATGTAAAAAGGTTTAAAATCTAAATTAATCCAAATTTTATAAAGAATGGATACTTTAAAAATTATATTTATTTTCAGTAAATATTTATGCACTTCTGTGTATTTTAGAGCATCTTAAACACATTGTTTGCACTTGTATTCTATAAGACCTTCAGATTATTCTTAATACATTTGCAGACATAATGAAGTAAACTATTATTTTCTTACAAACAATAATTCTAGTAGTTATTATAGGAAGCTGTTAAGCGTTTCAGAATTTCTAATACAAAAATTTTCTATTTTTAAATTTATAATAATAGAATAGAGATTAAATATAAAAACATTAATAATTTCTAAATATTTATCCCTTGAGAAATGTAAATAAAACTTTCTGTCCACGTTTTCCAGAGTTGGTTCCAAATAAAGCATTTCTTTCCCTAAAACAAATGACTTATCCTTTTCTCACTAAGCTCAGTATTTTAATATTTATCCTCATTGTCCTTATGTATTTCCCTTTATCAATATCATTTATTTGTCAGTGGAATTGCAAGTAATGAAATAATAGGAAATAGCTCCTCTCTATTTGAATTATTACTTACGGAAGAATCCTTCTGTGCAGATAATTTTCTTCTGGATGAAGATAGAAGTCAAGTTCCTCCAATAAAATATTTTGTTCATTATATCATTTAGTATTTTATACCTTCTTCTAACACCTTTATGAATGTCTTACATAATAAAACTTGCACAAGTACTGATTACAATTCTTTTGTTATAAAAGAGTTTGACTCAATTTTTCTTAATAAATATATTACATTTTATTAATAAACTTGTAGCTATTTTATATTTTATCCTGAATAGATAAGATATGCTCTCAATAAATTTCACATGATTAATGTTTCCATAAATTGGCGCTTATTCAGTCTATTTGATACTAACTATAAATAGATACATTAAAAATCTTAATTAATTTACACAGCAAAAAGTAGCTCATCTGTAAGTATTTTAAACAAAAGTACCGGCTAATTTCTGACGCGGATTCACACAAAACCGCTCGCACCATCGAAGTAATCATGATAACTATTGATCTTAATAATCATGATGTAGAAAAAAATGAGTTTATACTTGGTAAAAAAAAGGCTGCCTATAAAGTTTTGCTCATATTTAGTATTCACCTTCATTAGTATTAAAATATAAGGACTATTTTAGAAAACAAAAAAGCTTTTTGCATTTTTTTTATTATCTTCAATTTTAAATTTATCATTGCAAATTATAGCAAATTTTTATGTTTCGTCAGACAGTAATACGTTGAAAATGCATCATTACTTTCAAAATGCCCATTAAACGCTTAGTATTTGATAAATGGGAAGTATATAACTAAGGACTCACTTCATTCTTACTTCTTCCTTATTAAAGGTAGAGAAAATATTATTGTGAAGGGGAGGAAAAAAAAGGAAATATAAAATCTTTTATTTGTAACTATGTTGATATTTTTGCTCTTATAACTAGAGTTTAATACGATTAGAGTGATAACTTTTAACATGATATCGAACTAAGTGTTAATATCAATTTCTCTATGCATCTTTTAGTTAACGTTGTCTTTTGTCAAATATTTTATTATTTATATACTTTTGTATACATAATTACATTTCGGTAGCAATTCATACGTGCCTATGGAGACTTTTTTTTTGCACTTATTCGCGCAAAAAGTAACAAATGCAAAATATTCAAAGTTTCAAAAATGTTTAAGTGGCTAATTTTGCTTTTTCCTTGCGCCAAGATTCTTGGCATCATCCCAGAGAATTTATTTCTATTTCGTTTGAGAACATTTATCTTAAAATACTTAGGCATATGTGCTAGGAAAGAAACGTGTTATTATATAAGAATAGTCCGAAGCCAAGAACAATTTTCTTCCTTCTTTAATAGTGAAGATATGTTTTAGTCAAATGTTATTGTGACTTTGACAGATCAACTAATACAGCAGAACATAAAAGCAATACAATATGATTTTAGATAAATAGCTAGAAAAGCGCTTCAGAATAAACAAACCATTTTGTGTGATAGTACTGATAAAAAGTTACAATATACTTGATGTTTTCCTAAAATGGCCTGTTCAGAAAAAATCTGATTTCTAAAATAGATAATTCTATTAGTATTTGAGGAATACTTTGGAATAATTTCTTATCTCCCCGTAATATAACGTCAGATTAATTGGGGATCATTTACCAAGAAATCTTATTATAAACTTTCAAACAACTTGATTTCATTAAAAGCTAAATATGCAAATTTCAACCGATCAAGATAAGAGTTATTTAATAGAATTCAACTATGTTGTCTGAGCAAACTAAGTCCCAGCCGAATTAATTTTTCGGTAATCAATTCTACACTGTGATACAAATCATACATCTTAATCAAGACAGTAATATTCAGAGCAAAATCTCATTTTCGTTTTCAGTCTTCTATAAGTTCAACTATTTAACAAATAAAAAAACCTTATTTGTGTTAGCTTTCAGTATCCTCAACATTAGATGCCTTTATTATTTAAAATACTGTTTTATTCCTGGTTGGAAGATTTATATTAAAATTTTGCATTTATGTATAATGTATTTCATCAAAAGCTTTGATTTTGAAATAGTTATTTTGTTGAAGAAATCATTTAAAGAATATATTAACCACAGAATATTCATCATGAATTAATTCAAGCACTTATTTAAGAATACGATAAAAGAAGTCGCAAAAACACTTCAGAAGGATTATTTTTAGACATGAACGACGTTGCTTTATAATGACATCTATTTTCTTTAATTACGCTAATTGTAAACACGCAAGTCATAATTAACGATAATTACGCTTTAAATATGAAGCGTTCGTAATGATTCAGGTATTAAAGATGTTCATAATTCTTTTTTCAAATAAACCAGCGCTTCATTTAATTTAAAGCCATAACTAGTCAATTAACAGTTTGTGTGTGGATGGGGAACTAGGAAATTTTTTCGTAATTTGATACTTTAGTGCTCCTGAAATAATTACCTCTCCTGGTGTTATAAATAATTCATCGTTTTCCATCCCTAAAAATTCTTTATATTACATTTTTTGTGATTTCGTTGATTTAAAATTGCGTTTTTGTCATGAAGAAGAGTTGTAACAAAACCAATTACACTTAATGTTATATGTCTAGGGGAAAGAGCTCAAAAAATGTGGGACCAAACACTGCCGCATGCATTTGACGCATAACTAAGAATTACTCTGATAATAAATAAATTTGTATAAGAAACTTCATGCACGAAAAGGATTAATGTTATTTTAGTCATTCATAAAAACATCTGATTAAACACTGAATGCAGTACAACTAAATCACGTGTTTATGGTTCATTGAGCTATTACAAAACTATTAGCAATCAATTAATTGTTATAATTTGTATTTGTTTAATGCTAAATATTAATTAGCATTTATTACATTTATTTAATTCATCTCATTCATTGGCTTATAAATATATATATATATATATAAATCTAAGAATTAAATTCATAAAAATATTCTTTATAAGTTCATCCTTATTTACAGTAGTATAGTTGAAACCGAAGAATTTTAATAGAAATTATTCTTTAAGTTCGAAATTTTATTAATTGATTAGTTTTGTCTTAGAAAAAAGAAGGATTTAAAAACTTCTTAGTAGTTACACATTTCAACCTTTTAAAATATAGTCAGACTGGAAAATAAGTGACTTCATTTCCTGAAATAGCTAACAGTTTTCGTATTGATCTAAATAACGTTTTAATTATAATATCTGATTAATAAAAAGAAAACTATTATAATCATTTAATTGCTTTAATTTCTGACGAAATATAAACATCTTTCCATTCTCCTCTATTACACCCAAATTATTCAATATTTATAAGTTTTCAAAGCTCATCTATATATTTTTAGTACAAAACATATATTAAAAAACATTTAATTATCTTAATTTAATTAAGTTCTGTTATTCCTACTTATTTTCATTCTGTAAACATGTAAGTTTAATTTTTAATCATATATATATATATATATATGCACATCACACAAACGAACATTTAAACATCTTTTGACGATGTGTGAATATGTTTTATTCAGAATAGTTCTGTTTCCCTTTTCTTAAGGCAAATATTACTTTGATGTATAATCACATTTGATATATTTGGATGCTGAACTTTAAAAAAACCAATTTCAATACATTTTCTTCGGTAGAACAGACACCATTCGTAAAATACGTCTTTTTTTGTAAATTGTATTATGCCACTACATCTTTAAATGTAGCAATAAAAAGTACTTAAACCAGAGAAAATAAACTCGTTTCTCTTGTTCTGTTATATATTTCCCTCTTCATTGTTCTGATATAGTTCGTCCTTAATATTTGTATACATACAGTGTTATATTTGATAAGTGAACCCCAATTACGGATGTACTATTAATAATGTTATTCTATTGCCTTTTATTTTTATTATATTTCTTTTAATGTCTGTTATGTTTTTACACACAGTAAATAAAACAAAATCAAGAAACACAGTTTTAATATTACATTTTTAAAGCAATTTAAATTGAAGAATAAGTGGCACATACATATTGAAAAAAATATGATTTTTTTTGTCTTAAAAATCTTTTGAATGTGTGCTTTCATTTCTAAAATAGAAAAAGAAAACACTTAAGACAGAATATGAAATGTGCTTGTTCAAAATAAAAAAACGATAAATAATTATCAAGAGGGCTGAGGAAAAAAAGGATTCGATAACTCATTATAATTGTTTTTTCTTCTAAAAGAATAAATTTTCTGAAATTTGAAGATTGGAAGATTTTTTTTCCTTTGAAAAACGTTCTTTTCATTCGAAAGAAAGTTCAGACTTTCTAAAATTTATTTTAAATTACATATTCTTTATTTAACTGTAACCACATTGAAATAATTAGGCTAAGTGTACTTTTTAACGAAATTTTGACAGTAATTATATATGAAGTATATACTCCCAAATTCAAATGAATAAGTTCAATTTTTAACACTTTCATACGTAAAATAAATTCTTTTACTGCGACTTCGTGCAAGGAATGACATCATTACTTCTTATTAACATAAGTTTTCTGTGAAATTAGAAAGTCCGTAAATCTAATCAGGTTTATAAGATTGTTGATTTTCAATAATGTTAATTAAACAATCAACTAAATAATATCCATATACTTAATATGTTTACTTCGCCTTAAACTTTACATTTATTTTTACTTTTCCCTCATAATTAGCAAAGATTATATTGTTAATGAAAAGTATTTCCACTTGATCAGTAATTTCTCCAATAATGCAAACCTTATTACATGCTATTCTGTAAAATTTAGAACAAAATATATTATTTTATACATTAATTCTTTTTAAAATTTCTTTTATTCAAAAGCAAAAACTCCGCTTAGAACTTTTCACTACATTGATGTTCCTTTAAGTAACTATCTCTTTAAATTATATTAAGAAATGTGTAAGAAAAAATTATGGAAAATTAGTTTCATAAAATGAGGCTACTGTACACAGGATTTCAAAAGTTGAAGAACAAAGGGTATGGAAGTGCTAAACTTTTAAAAACAATGTAATTTAATTCCGAGAAAATTAAGTCATAAAATTAACTAAACTAATAACAATGTGTATTTAAATTCTAAGAGAATTAAGTCATATAATCTTCATTCATTTTTAGTGTATATTCCATTAAATTATATTAATTTTAATGGTTCATATTTTAAATAATAATTTTTATAAATCCATTATTTGACAAAAACTGCAACTTGGATAGTTTCAAAATTTCTTACCAAGATTTTGAATTTAATCTGGTAAGAAATTCACTCATATCCATGACCATAACTGGTTTTCCGTTGATAAGATTAAGTAGTAAGATACGTAAAGTGGTATGGCATATAAACGGGGAAACTCCTGTAGCGATTCCAATAGGCTTTTGGGGGGATTATTTAGTTCTACTATTGTTCTACCAAGATAGTCCCATAGAGGGTTTATCTGATTTAAGTCTGGCAAACGGTATGACAACAATTCGCTTTACGCCCAAATCAAAAAGATACGTGTCTACAAGACATTCCTAAAGTCATCTATTGTTGTCCATCAAAATAATTATTACCAACAAGAGTAGCAACATAGGGTCTCACATGTTGATCGAGGATTTTGTCTCAAAATCTTTGAACTTTCTCAGTGACTCTCTTAAACACATGCTAGTGTATGTAGAAACACAGATATTCACTCCCACACCAGGATTTCACCTTTGCTGTAAACGTGTCTTTCAACAATGTTGTACATATGGAGTCTGTGGTTCCTTACTCCTGCCAGATCAGAACATCACAAGAATCCTTTATTGAGCGAACCTAGACTCGTCTATAAGAAGTACATACTGCTATTCCTTCCTAGTCCAAAGGACTCTAGGGGGTTAGTTAAATCGGGGCCTTCTTTGAATACGGTTTAGTGGGACACAGCTAATCAGTCTCCTTGTATACCAGCTTTCATTGTGAACGATGTATGCGAATCATGGGAAACAAAATTCCTCTTACAATTACTACAAAATGGGCAGCAAGGAGTTGAAGTACAATAATGTTTATATTTGTTCACAAGGAAAGATATATAAATTATTCTCAAAAAAGAGTGTGTTGTAATACGTGAATGATCCGAAGCAAATCTTAAAAATGAATCTTCAAATTCAAATTGATTCGAAAATCGTTGAACTACACTGCGAGAGATAGGAAACAGTCCAGCACTATCAGCCTGATTGACCAATTTCCAGGCATCCAATGTCCTTATTTTATGAAGAATCGGTTAAATGTGTTCTGCTTGACATGCTAATAATATCTGAATCCAAAAGTGCAAGACTGATACTTGAAATTTTGAAAGCCTTCGAAATTTCGAGAAAGATTATTTTTTAAGAAAATCTAGGCATTTTTATAAAGTAATTTTTTCTAAAGGTAGAATGATTGATAGAAGACATTTAGCTTTTGTGTTAAATAACACATAAATAACACTCACAAAAACTTATTTTACTAAATTTATCAAGGATTTTATAGAAGCACGATCTAAAATAATCGTTCTCTAATTTTTGGAGATCTTTGTAGTGTTTTTCAATTTTAGATTTTATATAAAGTCATATTAACCTCTAAATATGTTTTGTAAGTATTCAGAACTTTATTAAGCACACACAAAAAAAGGGAAGGAATGAAATTTTCTTACTTTTAGAGGAATATTAATTACAATTTTATATTCATAAATATCATAAGTACATTAAAAATTTTATAACAAAGATATCCCTTTTTAGGGGTAAAATAATCCAATGTAAAATTTGTATATAATCTTCAGGATTTACTTTTACTTATCTCTTACTCGGATCTTATTGTTATTCAGGTAATTTTTATAACGTTTTGGCATTGTCTGCATCCTTGCAAGACATGAATGAGAACGGTATTAACTATATTCTGTGCTAAATTAGCATCATTTATTTTTCTTTTATGTTAATTTCAATTTTCATTGTTATAAATATTTAAAATTTATTAAAAATTTAACTCAAAAGATGTATTATTCTGCTTTTATTAAATAATGTCACAGAATAGCTGTAAAAAATCCCTGATAATATTGAGATCCATTGAATGTATTTTCATGTCACAAAAGTAATTTAAATACACTGATTCCCTGAATTAAAAATGTCAAACTGAGTTGCGTAATATAATGCGCAGATCTAAATTATATCTTTAGATCAAGGGGGAAATTATGCATTGTTTATTTATTGAAAAAATTACACAGTGTTTATTTATTGAAAAATTACACATTGTTTATTTATTGAAAAATTACACATTGTTTATTTATTGAAAAAATTACACATTATTTATTGAAAAAATTACACATTGTTTACTTATTGAAAAAATTACGCATTGTTTATTTATTGAAAACATTACACATTGTTTATATGGAAGATTATTTCTGTACTTTTGTATCAATGTTTAACGCATAAATGTACACCTTACAATAGACTCCTTTGCGTGTAACAAGCAAAATCTATGGGGTTCTTTTTTTTTTAAAGAAAAGGTTCTCAGTTCGACAAATAGATAGATTCCTATGTCCCTATGTGTAATTTTAAGCATTGTGTACATACATGTGTTCTTGAAAAACTGCGGTCCAAACAATAGTTGTCATCATTACCTGCTTTTATGCAGCTGTTTTTATTTGCTGTTTTGATGGGGAGGAAAACATTCGTATTTCAAAGTTTTCTTTAGTGTTTATACTTATTTTCTCGTTTACTTTCGAAATCTTTGTTTCATTTATCTTCTGAACAACACACACGCTTCTGTAAGATAACCACAGAAAGAAAAGATCCATCTCTTCATATATCTGGGTTTTTCTCGTAGAATTTTTAATTTATTTTATTGGCAAAGTTGGTAATAATTTAAAAATTGGAAACAAGTATCTTTATCGTATTCATAGCATTTAGAACTGAATATTTAATAAGTTTTAAAATACCTTTTTTTCTTTTTAGTTAAGAATTTGTGTAAAGTAATTAAATATTTTATAACATTTGAGGAAAATAAAATTTTAATTATTAAAAGTATTTAAAGAGAGTGTTCTATATTTTCGTCATAGATGGTAATAAGAATAATAAATCAAAATTAAACTTAAATAAAAATAAAACAATCTGAAACAATTTATTGTATCTTAGATCATTTAATGCAGTTCTTCTAGAGTATGACATACAATGTTTGACATACCAATTAATAATTTTTTTTTCAAATCAGTTTAATACCAGATTTTGTTCATATATATTTTAAAGATTATCTCATTTGAAAAGTTAAAATCTTACACAAATTCTGCTCATGAAATGCAAATAAGTCACAATTCGAAAACTTTATATCTGAAGTAATTCAGGTTTATCGATGCAAAACTTTTTGCCAAAGCTCTAAAAGATTTTTCATTCTAATAATCTTTAACAAAAAAGGTAATCAATATACTCATAAAAAATTTCAAATAATTGCTCTAAATGAACCAAAAGTATGTTACTCAAAAGACTCACAAATATTATCTGTCTCATTTAAAACTTATTTTTTTTTAGTTTAGTACAACGTATTTGCATGAATAACAAACCCCTTAATCGTACTCTTTAATCTTAGATCCTCATTTTACTTTCACGTGATTTTTTTTCTGTACACTATTCTTTGCCGTAAAATTATTTCTTAATAGAGTCAATGAAATGTTGCAGAGGCGCGAAGGGCTATTCATTTAGGTTTCTTTGCCACAGAACGTGCTAAAGTTTCATTTTGAGCACTGGCCAAGTCCATAATGAATAGTCTCATTAATTTTCAAGCTCAAGTGAGCAGAAATAATTTCATGGATCCAGAGTCTTTTCTCACGATTATTTCTCATTTTTAACACCGTACGGTTACAGCGGACTAAAGTGGAAGTGTCAGAAAATTCGTATTGCTTCTTAGAAGCTACAGATTTTTGAAGTTATTTAATCCTTTAAATACCATGCCGCGCTTCAAAGATTTATTTAGTCGAGCTTGAAAAGATTCCTTTTGAAGCTTTTGTATTATATTTTGTCAGATTTTTAACAATTTTTTATGTGCTGAGGTAATTCGAAAGTGATTGCAGTTATAAAATTATACAGTAACTTTAATTGAAGAATATTAAATGCTTCATTCCATGAGAAAATCCGTACTTCTTTTTCAAAAGTACTAAACCATATGATTGATTATTCGAGCATGTGTAAACCATTAATGGTTATTCGATAGGAAAGAATCAGGTCCGGAAGTAGTGGGTGTTTGGTTATGGTCTTACCAACAAAAAAATTATTGTAAAACATTTAATTAAATTTTAATATTATTTAAATCCTTAGATTGTTACTCACTTTTAATACAAAGATAACATGCTTTCTTTATTTTTGTTAAATAAGTAATATTCTTCTCTTATTATATATATAAAAATATTATTTGTTTTGAAATTTCTCTCAACCATTGAATTATTCATATTTATTATGAATCCTACATAATGAATGAATGACAATTTAGTATGAACATTACGATAAAATAGACACGTGAAAACATATGACTGGAAGATATTTAAAATGATTGATAAATATGTATATCATAACACACAATGTGATTCATATTCGATACATATTTTTAATTAAAAACATGCGACAACTTATAGAAACTGCTATAGACAAATACAGTAAGTGTCGTCTGAAATCCTCATCACGATTCAAAAACATTAATACTAACTAAACTAAACTGTTTCTTGTCGGCTTCTAAATTTTCGCGTCTAGTCACGCCCCTTGAATAGTCGGAAAAGCTTTACGAGTGTTATTAAATTATTTCCCCTCTAATTTTCTGCGCATTTTAGGTCAATGACAAAGGGCGTCGAGTAAGCGGAAGTGCAAACCTCCTAGACTTTTGAGTCCAGGCAGTTTCAAAACATCCCGAGCATTAAATATCCTTCATTCTGTGTGGTCAGTAGTCGTGACGCCCTTTGACCTAAAAATACACTCATGCTTGTCAATACAGGCTGTGTATGAATCTATTGTGTTTGATGCCTTTGGAAAAGAAGCTTTTCGTAGAGTTACTTATAGCACTAACTTTACTCATTGTTACTTCACAGAGCCGCTTCGCGCTACTGTTAGGAACTTTCACGTGCGTAGAATAAATGTCATTGTCATCAATGCCGTTGCGAAATTTTACATCTGTATTACAATCGGATTTCTTTGTAATTATTATTAAGGTTCATGCCCTACTCAAAGAGTATTCAAAGGCAATGAGCAATTCATTTGTTTCGACACTGTTTTGATATCTGATGTAAATCATATTCAACTCACGCATGTATATAATATTCATATATAATTTAATTAAATGCAAATTTAAACTACGCTATATAACTTTTTACTTTCATTTGTTATTTAAAAAGGCATTTTATTAGTATAAATATTGTATTTAATGAGACTATGACATGAAAAAACTAATAATTACTTTTATATTTGATGAATGAATTAAATATAGTGTTGAAGGTTATATGAGGTTTCCCTGCTTTTCGTATGAATTCATAAGATTTTTCGTATATAATGAGGAGAAAAGGAACACTTTTTATGTAATTTCTTATTTTGATCATAAGAAGGTCTACGAGAATCGAAACACAATAACAAAAATACAACTTTATCGCTTATTTCAAAAGTGTTGCAAAAGAAGCTTTCATTTTATAAAAAATTCATATCTTGCTCTTTATCCAACATAAAAGTCGAAAGAAGGATAAAAGCATTGAGAATCAATTTGTTTTGTTGCTCTTTTTCATCTCAATTTTCCACAAAATCAAAAATGATGCTTTTTTTTCTTATACATGAAAAATAATGAAAAATACTCATGTTTCAACTTTTGCGGGGGAAAAAATCTTATGAATACAAGTCATTTAGCTTTTTTAAAACTTTAAACATTTAAACAATAAAAAAATTCCGATAGTTAGTAGCTGTTTATACGGTGAGAACATATTTTTAATGCTAAATAATGATTGATACATGTTAGACTTCGTTTTTTTTTATTAAAAAAGTTCATCTATTTTTATAACTAATCAATTTCTTAATTGTTAGCTATGTAATTAAAAAACATTTTCTAGACTTTTAAATACAATTATTCTAGTATAAATTAATAATCATCATAATTATTGAGAATTTCACTATAATTTATTAACCGTAGATTATTGATTAATGTATACGTAGTACATAGAGACGTACTCAAAAATTTATTGCAAACATTCATTTTCAAGATTTTAATGTATATCACATTTTATTGTTCTTTATCTGTGGTTAAATTGATAAAATGATTTGTAAAAGCGATAAACTTGGAGAAAAATTTTAATAGCTTTATATAAACTTTAAATAAAAAATATATATATATATATTCCGTTTTGGTGGATGAATCGACCACAAAGTTTTTCAATGACTTTAAAGTTAAAATATTTTAAAGCTTCATTATATAATTAGGGAAGAAAAGTTAGCTCACTTCAAAAGTTTATTTTATATCAATCTCTAATAATCAACTACATGATATTTTGGCAAAAAATATTTTTATCTCATAATCTGAGATCTACACAAAATAAAAGTTCTTTCATTTGGAGAGGGTATTAAGAATTTCGTAGAATGCAATACTTTAGACATATATCTTTGGATTTATAACTTCTCAAATAATTTAAAGCATCAACTCGTTTATTTTATTTTTGTAACATTTATAAAAATTTGATAGTCGATATTCTACCGTATTTTTGTAACGATCATTTTTCTCCAGAAATAATAGCTTACATTTAAAAAAATTAAAAGCGCTGCTTAATTCCTAAAGATTTACAAAAAATAAATCACATCCAAGTATTATTTGTCAGGTAGATGGATGATAAATGTTTCATTCATTTTAAGTTTTTCGCTACAACTAGGCTAAATGCTATCGACGAAATTCACGAAATCTTGTGAAATATGACATTCAAAGTTTCTCTGCATAAATAAAGGAAAATTGAAAAATAAATAAAAAAATTAGGAGCTGGGAACTTCTATGCAAAGAAAATAAGAATGAAAAGCTTAACGGAAAAAATATGCTTCCCCGGTCACATTGCGTGAAGAAGAAAGAAAAACGGTCTTTAAATAAATCAATATGACAAACTGGAATGTCTTAATTTAACTACAGTAAACTCCAAACGATTTGGGAGAGAAATATTTATTCGCTTACGCTTTTTCCATCCTTGCCTTGATGCATAGAAAGTTATTCAAGAATTGCTATTTTTGGTAGACGACTTTTTAAGACAAATACTTTTTTCAACTTTTGTACCACTTGCAGTTAAATTTTTACAATGCTAGCGATAATCAAAGATAAATTTTTCACTCCAATAACTTTGCATCAATTCTTTTTCGAAGGAAAAATTTTGGTATTAAATTACAATCATTCTTATTTTAAGTTTGATTGAAGCAAATCCTGATACAATTGATATAGGTCATGCAATTGTATAGATTTAATCTAATATGATAATTGGAACTAGAATAAATTTTGAGCGTGCGCGCACTTCCTTTTATCTTTTAACTTCCATAACTTAAGAGTGAGTATTATTGTGCATTCAAAATTAATATTTTCATTTTTAATTATATTACTTTTATGAAGTACATATATAAAAATATAAATTCTTGTATTATAATGTTTTAAAATCTAGTTCTAGAAATTCACCAGATGTGCAACTACAGTAGTTGTCCTTTAGGAAACTGCCCGATAGTTAAACAATGAGTTTATACATTGTTTTCATTGTAATGGATTACAAACAAAACCTGATAACCGATTAGATTATAAGTTGCAGAAACTGTATCAACAAAATTTGTCACATTCAACTTTAAAATACTTTTACTTTCTAGCTCTAAGATTTGAGAGTTTAAGAAATTACGTCTTTACCATTATTGTAACCTACTTAAAAGTGTTAAAGTAAATTTTTTTGATTTTCAATTCATGATTTATAAGCTGCAAAATTCCTGTGTGGGGGGGGGCAGTAGAACGTCGTTTATGCGAATCAATTGGGACCGGTCATCGTTCGGATACGCGATTGTTCGGATAACCGAAAACCGAATGCGATCCATGCAGTATGTGATACTGGACACTATAAAAATATTGAAACCATCACATGCGGGAAACATGCTTGAATAAAAAGCAAAATAGGGGCAAAATGTCGCAATTTTACTTTGATTGTGGAAAATCATCACTTATTTTTCGCTGTACCATTGTACTTCGTTTTTTCACTGCAAGGTCTTCGATTCTCTTTAGCAGCAGTAGTTGAGTAGGACAGCACTCTGATTGTTGTTCGTACCACTCTATAGCTGTCTCTAACGTAGAAACTCGTCAGCATTTGATGGACCCTTGCTACTTTCGTTGTTGTTGTCCTCGTCTTCATCAGTTTCATCGTCGACAGGGTCGAATTCTTCTTGCGCGGAAGTCACAAGCTCGTCATTATTTAGCATTTGAAATCCAGTCTTCTGCATCGCATGCCATTCTGGTTTCTACATCAACAAAACTCAACAAAAGAGCACGTATACACCCCCTCACATGGAAACAAACTGCCCTAATATTCCGCGCAGATGTTTACCAAATCACACAACTGAAATTCCCAAATACATATTCCTCACCTTGGGGTTTCCCGTCACTTTTCGCCTAACCCGAAACAACTGTTGAGCATTGCACTGTTCGAAAATGTATCCGGACTTTGGTTCGGATATTCAACGTTCGAATAAACAACGTTCTACTGTATATATATATTTATTAAGATGCTCCTTTAGAGAAGCATCAAATTGCATATTTCTCTAAGGATATAATTATTGTATATATAATGCATATAATTAATTAAAATCTTATAAAAATAGTTTTATTATCTTTTTATTCTGTTATGGAAATAAGGTGTATCCACACATGAATACACATAAACTCATAAGCATAATAAATTAATGAATATTATAATAGTTAATTGCTTTTACAATAATTAACGCTTGTTACTTTCAAGCATATGGAGGCAAAAAAAAAAAGAAAGAGAAAATTATCGCCTCGATAGCGAAATGAATAAATTTAGAGCTTTTATGAATTTACGAAAAGGGAAAGCATATTTCATAACGCTTCATGTAAAGCTGCCAAAAGCAATTAAAGTTTCGCCAAATAACTGCACCCGTCAAGAAGTCAATATTAAAGCAGGAAAAAAAATCTGGAAGCCATTATTTTCACTTTTTAATCCAAGAGAAGAAAATCTTTCATCAATGTTTTTGAAAATCTGGAAAGCTCACTGCTGTAACTTTGTTTCTATTGTGCGATAATACGTTATGTTAACTTGTCTTGTTTGAATCACTGCAAAAAAAGGTATTAAAAAAAAATACTTGCTCGGAGTAATAATTTTTCTAATTAAAGAGCAAGATTACAACTGGAAAACTTGACAGAGAAAATCCATTCGTTTCAGAACTGATGACAGCTCGAATCCCATTATTTTTAAAGTAAAAATGTCCTAAAATCTCTAAGATATGTTTAGTAAAGAAGCGAGTCTTTACTGCTTAATTTTTTTTTCTATTCCAAGAGACGAGCTAAAACTCCGAAGCAGAATTATCTATCATTCTCTTTTAAATATGTTTTCTGTATTTGTTTTCTTTTACGTTAACATGCATGAAATTACATTCTGTAGCTGGAATTTTTCATTCCTAAGAACTATTTCGAAATGTTTCTCTTTTTATTACTTTCACATCCATTTGTTATTCTTCGCAACGTTGATTCATTCGTGTGTGTCTTTCACTCAAGAGAAGTTAAATTCGCATTTGTTTCTTTCACATTCTTTCAGATGAATTTTTTTTAAAAAGTTTATGGTTAAACTGGGGAGTCACTAGTATTAATTTAAATATTTCCCCTCATTGTGTATCTAGAGGCTAACATCATTTCAGAGAAGTATTTTTTTGTTTTTGTTTTAATGTTAACTCTTTTAAAGTAATCTGCAAAGCACTAAAATTTCTTTTTCATTCATTAAACCTTTCTTCCTTCAGATATTGTCAACATTTTCATTTACTAACAACGTATTTTTTGAAAAAACCTTTTTAATGAATATAAGTACTGTTATAGCTTCTTCATTTTTCGATTTCTTACCCATTCTTTTCTTAACTAGTAGTGGCAAAAAAAATTATTTCTTTTTGAATGAACTTGCCTAATGGAGAAATTTGTAAGTTAGTTTTTCGTTACTTAGAAGAATTCATTGCTCTTACTTTTAAAACAAAATGTAATTTTGTATTTTCTTCAAAAAAATATCTATTCGCTTTGACTTTAAAAATTTAAGTATAAAGTTTCATTGGCTTAAGAATATTTGGGTGAAAAAAGGTGGTTTTTATGTGTGCAAAGGCCAATAGTTACACGCTAATCTTTGAATCAAAAATTTGTGTCATTCTAAAGCTTTTTGTTTTTAATTCCATAAGAGTTTTTCTTTGATTTCTTACCATAATTTTTCCTTATATTTCGATAATTAAATTACTGAAGTGTAAGAAAATTATTTTTAAAAATTTGTCTACAGTAACGAAAAGCATTTTTTTATATGAAAAAAAAAATTTTTTTTAAACATGTATTCTCTGATATTTTAATCAAGTTACTTACATGAGAATTAAATTATATATTTTTATTACAAATCAATTCTTATTTCATCGAGTTTTTATCTCATTACCTTAAAAAGAAATCTATTTTGAAAAGATTTCCATCTGTATTTCATTAAATATATTAAATGCTTAAGCCACTTTTGCAGTTTTCTTCCACTGTCTTTCCTATTACTTTCTTCTTTCTAATAATCATAACCTTAAGCTTTTTAAGTTTATTTTAACTCACAAAAAGCTTAAGGGGGGGAAAAAGCATTAAAACAAGAATTCTAATTTATTCGCATAAAAAATAAATCTAATCTAACGAAGTTTAGTAACTGTGACCACATTTAAGTATTTTTAAGTACCGCATTGCTTTGGCTAAAGTTATAAATTAGCTTTTACATACTTTTCAATGGTCTTGTGAAACTCGCATTGTTGCCATTTCCAGTTTTAAGGCGATAATAATGCTATGTAACAAAGCTTTGTCTTTTCTGTTATGGGTGAGCTAGCTATTCTTTTCTCATTACACATTTTATGTATCCTGCCTTAGACATTTATTGCTTAATTTCAAGCGCAGTAACTGCTGTGTTAGACGTTTGTTATGCGTTTTATTTTACCCTCACCTTTAAAATATCGCTTATCTATAAAATGCAATCCCCATTTAAGCTTGGCACGCTCCTTGGGTTGGAGTCTCACAGAACATTTTCACCAGGCCATGGTCATTAGAATCACCATCAACGGCGTAAGATAATTTTGACTGCCACCGAGTTTTCCCAGGCAATGGAAATTTAATACAAAAATAGCAGCATTATCGTAAAGGCAATAAATGTTGACTCTGAATTTCCGTACAGGATGGAAAAGGAATCCATTTTCGATTTAAAAGATGCCCCACATCGTGACGAATCAAAAATGTTTTCGTTTCTGTGAAATCACTTCGAGAATTGCACAATCTGTCATCTAAGCTGTTATTTTGACATTGAACTGTGTAATATCAATTTCGAGATTTCTGCATAAATGTAATGTGTTTATTAATGTATTATGAATTGACTTTTTTGTTCCATCTCTGGGAGTAAGAATTTACTATATTTTTCATTCAGTCCTTACTTATATAAGTAAAATATAAATATTAAGATTTTTTGCATTTACTCAACATTTTTAAAGTGAATCTTTGAAAGACTTACTATGTATGATGTTAATTACATAAGAAAAGTTTTTTTTAAGTAAATACCTTTTTTTTACTTACAGAAGTTTAATTATAGATATCTTGTAGTATATAGTATAGATTGTTACGAAATATATTTTTCATGTGAGTGGCTACAAAAACAAATTCAACTCAGATTACGTAATGCGATTGCATTTAATCTCAATAGACCTAGACTTCGACAGTTTGTGTGAAAAATTATTATTGATTCATCGCATTATTGTTATTAAATTATCTATGCTTGAATAGATGAAAAATAATGAAATAAATAATAATTCATTCCGTTTTAAATTTTCACTCCAATAAATGTCTGCAATGGGTCTAAATCGAATATATACAGCTTTATATACAGCTTATATCTTTATATACAGCTCGCAGGATTATAATGTTTTTCCGAAGTGACCTGCAAGGTCATTTGGATTGGCCATCCTTGTTCTAAGCCAAGATCAGACAGCGAGAATGACATTTGAGTGTACAGTTTCTTTGTATTGTTCATGACCTTTTTTGAACTTGGGAGCCTCGTGTCTTTAGTCCTTCACAAACTTGAAGGATGGGGGAATAGAGGGGTCAGTTGGTGTCATGTAAACGGTGTCACAGACTGTAGAGGTCAAACTGGACCCCTACCAATCGAGAAGAACGCAGAAGCCTCCTTATCTTTAGTTTTGAACAGAAATAGAAGGGGTGAGAGGGGTTTTAGTGTTTTGAGCGGTTGGGAACGAACAGAAGCCATCTCTAAACGTGAAAAGGGGGTAGATTCTAAAAATGATGTCATTTTCTTTCATCATGGCAGCTGTCAGAACATAATCATCAGAAAGTTGAATAAAGTAAGCGAAAATTAGCCTCTTGTAACTCACATGTCTACTGAACTCCAACCAATGGACGTGAATTAAATAATAAATATCAATATGTATACGTTGCATGCTAAGAATTGTCCATTTTTTAATTATTTAGAAATAATTTTATTATGATATTTAAATAAACTTTATTTAACTAGATAATGTGTTATAATAAAACTTTCAATGTATTAAATACGTTTCTTTCTAATATTAGTGTCGTTATTTCTACAAACGTAGGATAACGCGAAGGATAAGATTTTTGGAAAGATTTTTATCTTGTTACGTGAAAGATGTATAACTTCTTGCGTGCGTACATATGTACACACACACTTTTTGCTTTACATATAAATATATAATATATTTCTATAAATATATTTAATTTTATAAATTTGCCTCGTGATAAAAATTGCCATACACACTGGTCCTTTTTTATAAGTAAGCATATTCTTTTTAAAAGGAGCACATTTCAGAATACACCTTAATAATAAAGCCCTATTACTAGTTTATATTATGAATAATTTCAGTATCAGTTGCTTGAACTGTAAGATAAAAACTCCAGAAGATTTGTAACTAGCGTTTAAAAAAAATTTAATACAATAAAATCAATTCTTTAATATATAAAATTGCTTTCCTGTAAGCGATTTCTAATTAAAAAAATTATACCACCCTTTCCGTGTAGATAATGAAAGCTGGTAGTTTTAGAATTCACTGGGTCTCTTTTCAAGAATCTAATTAATATTAAATATTGCAAAGATTAATTAATAAAGGTAAATGAAACTAAAATTGAAAAACTAATTATAGAAACCAACTTTACAATACATTAAGGCTTATAACCTCAAAAAAAAAATTATTCATAATGCTTTAGAATAAATTAACAATTGATTTTAAAATTGTTTGTTCAGAAGTATTACGTAATCACATCCTGTAGATGTAAAAGCATATTTGGCAAATGCTACATTTAGAAGATAATGTTTTCCAATTTCGAAAGTGCTTTTCTCATTTCTACACTTTTTCCCTTAAAAGACAATTTACTGTTGTTGGATTCGTATTTCTGGAGACATATAAAAGAGAGGGAAATATTGCAGTCTTTGCTTGTATATAAGGCCAGGTAAAAAACATTGTTTACAGTCTTTACTAGTATTCATTACTTTCATCTTAATAATTATCTCCTTACGTTTTAAAATAAGTAGTATTTAACTTTTTAAAAAAATGGAACTGATGGATAATGCTATATTCTAATGAAAAAAATTTTTCTATCACATATTTATTATAACTCTGACAAAATCTCTTACTATCTGTTAAAACTGTTCTATATTCGCTTCCTTCTTGAAATGTATCTCAATGTTTATTTTTCTCTTAAAAGTCCATTAAAATTATATACATAGTTACTTGATTCTTTTACATAAAGAAGAAAAGATTCACTGTAAGGATGATGAGCAGATCGCGGTTATTTTTGTTTATTTTTATTATTTATTTTACATTTTTACTTCAATGACTTCGTTTTGTGTCTATGGAATTTGGTCATATTTAGCATAATTTTAATCTTCATATTTAAGGATATTATTTTTAAAGTTGCCATATACTTTTATCCGTTTTAAAGAAGAATTTTAGATGATTATAAAAACCGTCATGAATACGAAATTTTAGAACAAACAATAATTATATATATATATATATATATATATACATTAACACATCTGTTTTGTAGTTCATTTAATTCCATCAAATAATCTGTGATCAAAATAAAATAAACTCTAAAATATTTCTTTCTTCCTATTTCCCGTTAAAAAATTTTAAGTAGAAGAACAAATAAACACGAAGAGATTATTTTGAAAAGTTCATTTCGGAACTCCCAATGAAACAAATTGAAATTTGGAATAAAAGCTTACTTCAAATACTCCCGGTTAATGAAATTTCAGCATGTGATTATCTGAGTGTAATTCTACATCAAAATGCGTAGATAAGAGATTGAACTAGAAAAGGAAAGTAAGCTGATTTTCGTGTCGTTTTAGGAAACGCTAGAACATTTTTTATTGTTTTTTCTTTCTTACTCAACACTATCATCTACAGAGAGTAAAACGACAATCCAGAAACCATTTCGAATGCAGAATTGCCGAACAAAACGAATGGAAGAGAAGAAGGTTCACTTTTTCTGCAAATGAAATTTTCCGGACCAGTAGTTTCGTTAATGGAATGAGTAAAATGTTCAACTATGTTTCTACTAATGGGACTGTTAGGCGCTCAATGAACTGAACCCTAAGATAAGAATATATATATATATATATATAAATGTCTACATATTCTAATTCTCTTCAGACTGAGGGAAGTGCGGTGAAACATTCTGAACTCTCTTAATCCAAGAGACGAATGATTTTGGTATTAACATAGAAATAAGCTTACATTTTCTCGCTCTGAGTAATTATTCCATTGCTTTTTAAGCAAAAGATAAACAAACAATACATCTCAGTAATATCAAAAGGGTTTTTGAAGTTAAACTTTAAAACTTTGTCTTAATTTTAATTTTTTGTTTGAGAAATTTTTAATCTGTACTCCATATATTTCTAATCGATTCTTAATGATCTAGAAATCAGAATAATTACAGTATGAAGTAAATTTACGAATCTTTACTCAAACATAGATTAAACTTTATCCGTTCTGTAAGCAAATTTAGTTTTATGTTCAATATATCCTTCGGAGCGTAAGAAGATAAAAGTAATTTGCTACATAAAATGTACATTTCGAGATCTATTTTAATCGTTGAAGAGTTTAAAATAAATCTCAGTGGCATTATTTTATTTGAGAATTCGGGACTTAAGGAGTTATTCTCATCAACTGTATTTCTAACACAACTGTATGTGTGTGTTAAAATGCCAAGCAACATGATCATCTTAACTTTCGTGATCCATGCTTTTATTTTATAATGTGTGCGTCGAAGTAAGTGGGAAATAATTATCTTTATGTGTGTGAATATTATCTTTATATCTTTTTTAGGCTTTTTGAAAGCAATTTTTACAACTTATCCAACCCAAAAACTATTTGCACACTAATATCTTTGCTCTTTCATTGAAATATTAAATTGCAGTATGTTCTTCGTTATTCTGAATAAAAAACATTTAGCAACATGTATAATTTTTAAATAAATTTCCATACCTCTGATTTTTATTAAATATTTACACTAAAAACTGAACGCAGTGGCTCAACAGCCCATGAGAGCCAAGGCCTACTGTGGCCAGCTCAGTATACGTTACCTTGGGCCCTGAGGTGCATGAGCAGATGTTCCAGCTAAGTGATCAGTCTGGCGTGATTCAAATTCCAATGCTTTTATTAAACTTCTAAAATTATCTGTCTTTAAAAATGCCAGCAGTTGAAGAAGATAAGTCTTTTTATTAATTTGCTCAAGCTTTTCTACTAAGCAAGAATAGAAAACTAAAAAAATCTTATATCAGACAAAATCTATATTTAATATTTATCATCTGATTTATTAATAAACAAAGAAACTAAAGCAAAAATAGTGGATACGACAGTTATTTTACAATAATTATGCAAAAGCTTAGGTAGAGATAACTTTTTTCTGAAATAAAAGTTATTTTTAAGCTACATTTAGGATATCCCATTGAAAAATGGAAATAAACATTAGAAATATCATTTGATACGCTACACCGGTTACGTTTTACCTAGTTAGAGTTGATATATCTTATATTTGTATTTACTGAAATAATCTTTATAAAAAATAAACTTTACTCTAAATATATATGTATTTGTATAGTATTTAAAATTCACGAAATGGTTATGTATTTAGGTAATTAGGATAAAAGTGGGATTTTTTTATAATAATAATGTGATGTGTGTAATGCGTGAATAAAGTATTCACAATTCACTGAGCATCAACGTTAACACACAAACCTCATAAAAATTCCAGATATAATAATGATTAGTAAAGGAATATTGACAAATGTTGTAATAGTTCTTTGAAGATTAGATCAGCTAAAATATTCTTGAGAAGTAGGTTAGATGATTCAATGTATCCTAAGTTGCGTAATCCTAGAGGTATATTTCTATCTAAGATGGAACAAGTTATCTTCATGGATAATGTATTTGTTATTAAAAATTGATAAAATGACAGGAAAAAAATAGAAAGAACTTAAATCGTTAAATTTATAGCTAGATCTGAAAACAAATATTTTTTTTAAATAAAAATTTCTCCAATTTATTTATGACATTTGAATAATTTTATAAGAAACTACCCGCACATTTCACCATTCTGTTATAATAACGGAAATCATCATCTAGCAATAAACGTTCAAAGTGAACTGATGAAGCACAGCATTCTTCACAACATCATTACTAAGTCTAGAAACGGTGTGCTGCATAGAGCATTAAAAATAATTTAACGCAACATTAAATTCATATTACTATGAATTGAATAGCGAAAGCTAGAGTAAAATTCTCAAAGTACCTTTAAATAGCTGCTATTAAAATACTTTTACCCGACGGTTCTCAGAATGGTGAGATGTTGAGATTCTGGGGTGGTGGTTCAAACCGACACCCTTTACTGCGAGAAATCTTTCATTAAATAATTATTTGAGTCGTAAATATTCAAGTCCACAAATTAGTACAGTGTGTCTAGCTTCAGAAGCAAATTAGTGTCACTTACAGGTTTATGAGGTCGGGAACGATGACGATGGAAGGAAAAGTAAATATGCCTCGGAGTATGCTCATTAAATAGCAAGCAGTATTTATTATGGGAGCTGCAGCAATACATCATTTTTAACTGCTTGAAAGCTACAAATGCAGTGATTGTCGGTAGTATTGATATCTATAATGTGGTGGTTTACTACATCGCGATCATTTTAGTAAAAAGAGATTGATTGGCTGTGAGATCTAAGGTTTGTGTGTCCATGCTGTTTTTCAAAGGACATGAAATATCTAATCGACTTTTAGATCGCGCATAAAATATTTCAATGTTGAAGGCGATTTAGATCGATTCATATGAAAGAAAAAGAATGATCCTCTCAATATTAAAAGAAGGCACTGTAAATTAAACTACTTTTTTTAAAAAAAGAAACTCTATTACTTAAAAATTGTATTAACATAATTAAAGAATGATTCAGATTAAATTTTTATTTATTTATTACAGATGCCACTTGGTTGCATCTTTGTACTCTCAATAGCACGTCATCTTCTAAATGTTTTAAAATTCAATAAATTCATCTTAATAGTATTAGAAAAATGATTTAGTGAAGTTCTTTATGTTCTTATTTAGGAAATAGATCCTCTGAATATATTTCACAAATTAAATTTAAATGCAAAATATCTCTTTAAAAATTTAAAAATCTTCTGAGGAAAATTATTTCAAGGAAAGAACAGACATGAATAGTGTTAAAAAGGTTTTCGATTTTAAGATAGTATTCAGATGAAAGATATTATTGCTTTCACACAAGGGAACTATTTTTGAAGTAAATTATTATTATTCTCATCATTTTCTGTACTACGCCTTAATTATACGCATGAAGTAATCTGATCTTTTTATAATGCTTATGGTGGCCTTAATAATATGAGACCGAATGCTGCGTTAATATTTAATAGAAACTATGAAAACTGTGTGATGAATATCACGGAAGGATTTCCCAATTAATATAGGACAGGAAGAAGTGCATGAAAGATTGCAATATTTCTATTTATAAATCGCGTTCCATATTCCACATTATTCCAGTAAATTAGGCTCTCTGGTTTAGTCTTAGCGTTGTTACGTTACATGGCCAAAGAAAATAGCTAACATGTTTTTAAGGCTACACAGTACCCTACAAATTTCCATAATACCGATTTTTTTGTGGCCCATATCATTCAGAAACTTACCACCAAATTTCAGATCTGTTAACAAATTAGTTTTTTAGATATTTGAAGTTTTCAGAGCTATGGGTTTTGGCCTCGGTTTCATTTTAAAGCATTTTTTCACTTTACTACAATAAGACTTTCGACTACAAGTATTGCAAATAAAACTTAATATTTCCATGATATGTCAAATTACATTATCGTAAACATATTGTAGATATTATGATATTTGAGTTCTTGTTGGGTGACATTAAAACTTGCTAAACTCCCCCAATTTAAAACTAAAAAAACAATATGTACAAACCTGGTGATTTTTAGCTTAAGTTAGTATCATTATTATGTTATACATAACTTATTTGTGTTTCAAAATGTTTGTGAAAATCTTTTGTTAAGATTAGGCTGAATAACCTGTCGCAGTAGCAAACACTATCAATATTACGAAAAAAATATATTTTGGATTAAAAAAATATGCTTTCTTTCATAATTAATTGAAGTAGTGTTTTGATATAGAACATAAGTTGAAAAACAGCATATTAAAAATTAGAGTTTTACAGGCATTATAGGTTTTTGTTTATGCCTTTACAAACTTAAAATGCGTTTTTCTCGGACTTTTAATTTTGAAGATGTAGGTGTTTTCTAATCCCTAAGGCTTTTTTTTTTTGTTCAAGATGGAGTCTTGAAATTTTTTGTAGATACTCTCAAACGTATGTTCTATAAAAGTTAGTATGGATTTATGCCTGGTATTTCTAGTTATTTTTCTAAAAAACGCTAAAAATAATACTTTAAAAATTTTTGACTTTTTTCCAGGTTTAGGTAGAAAAATAATTATTAAAAATCAACAAGGGAACAGATTTTGAAATCCATACTAAATTTTGTTTGCAATAATCTAAATTACTTGAAATGAATTTAAAAAATGTAAAAATTGAGCATTTTGATAAAAATTTGATAAAAAAAAAACTTTAAATTCTAAATTTTTAAAAATTGTAAAATAATGGCTGGTCAGACTCACTATTTGTTTTCAGAATGAACTTAATATTATATAATATGGATATAAAATATAAATCATTTTTATTGTTACTGCCACCGAAAACTTTCTTTGATAAAGGGTACTGTGTAGTCTTAAAATTAAGACTAATCAACATGGAATGAACATATTAAATCTATAAGCATCATATAGCCATTTTGATGTAAAAATAGCTTTTTATAAGGACAGAACTGGTTTCTGTCTTTTAGATGACTTAGTGTCTAAATATATGTAAAGCAATAGATGCCCTCTATTTTTATTAAACTTGTATATGTGAAAATAAAATCGATTCAATTATTTTAGAGAAAAACACAAATGAGAAACATGTACTTTACCTTATGTTTCCGTTATTTTAGAAATGAAGATCTTCAGTTTATCAAAAAAACAGCGTTTAACATATTCATTGTATTTTTGTAATACAAGTTTAAAGTACTACTAAGGTTGCAATTGATTTTGACCCATGCTAAAAGAATAAATAATGTGACTAGTTTAGAGCAGCAATATTTAATCTGTCTCCAAAGAGTACACTATTTTCTATTAAGATGATTAAAATCATTTCTTTCGCAGTTTCGTAACAAAAACTGCAATTAAACTTTCATTCGTTGATTTTTCTAAGCCTTTATACATGAAAAGTAGTAAATCGGACGTAATGTATTCTTCGATTTTAATCATTAGTGTGATATAGAATTGTGATTTCGAATGCATATACGTTACTGAGAGTACATATTTTAAAATTTGTTACTGTATTTTCTATGCATCAAGGCAATCAAGATCATTATATTAATATTCGCAAGGAATATTACTCTCCAAAATTAAAAGAGAGCAATCTTAAAAAGAACAGTAATATAGAGGATGGGGGGGGGCTTCATTCTTAGTATTTCATTCCTATTAAAAACCAAAGAGATATACATCATCTTAGAAATAAGAGACATCATCCTGTTTCAGAGGAATGCAAATAAATTAACTTCAAAATTGGGTCGATAATTTTGCATTGCTTCTCTCTACAAATAAGTAAACTCGTCATTTACTCGGAAAATTGCTTTACAGTTTTCTTTCAAATCATTAGCCATAGACTCATTGGTTTCTTACTCATAATTACTGTGCTCGTGTTACCTTACTGTACATTTCTTTAGTAATGCATTATGATTGATTTAGTTTTCTTGTTCGATACGATTTCTTTTCGAAAATTCTCATGATTTGCTCTTAATATTGAGGTTTTAAGTTATATTTTTAAAATATTCAATTCACTTATATTTTGGAACAAGTGTGGTGGCATACTCATAAGAAAGGCTATCAAAGTTTTAGTTATTACTGAAAATATATACATATATACACACACACACACAACTAACCCAAAGTTTCTTGATGTTTTGAAGGCCATCGTTGTAGAACTTAGTAGATTGTGTCGAAAACCATAGTTCCACCTCTTGAATTATGTCATTTGCATCTGAATCCACAATTGTTTCTTGAATTATTAAATAAAAAAGTCACTTGAGGTGAAATCAAGAAAATAGGGTGGTTGTAATAAAATTCCAATGCCACATCGTTTTGACTCCTCGATCTTGCCTCGAGATGAACGAGCAACCGTATTGTCAACAAAAAAAAAGACGGATTCCTTTAGCAATCATACAGCGTCGTTTCTTAATCAGAGTATCACACAATTTGTTCAACAGTGTACATTAAGAGGCATAGTAATGGTCTAACCTTCTTCAGGTAGTCTTTTAAGATATCTTTCGGAATTAATTTCTAGGATAAATTTTATTTTGATATATAAGTATTTGTTATAATTAAAGCTGTACTATGTATACATATATACAGTATATTCATTTTCGATTATCCATCGACCTCCGTTTTACGAACCTCTATTTTACAAATTTTTCTGTTTTGGGAACTTTTTCCTGGAACTAACCTGGAAAGTGTATATTGAAAGATGAATCTCCATTAAACAAATTTTTCACATAACTAACTTTTTTTCGGGATTGAGTGACTTCGTTAAATAAAGGTCTGACTGCATATTAGCTCTAATTAGTTCAAAATTCTCATATTACCTTCAGTATTTGAAGTACAAATAAAATCTTTGCTCGAACAACAACACTGTTTCTGTGTGACTTTTGTGTGGTTGTCTGACTTAAACTTATAGTCAGATAGACTATTCAATAATACTAAGCATTAAAAATTGAAAACCTCATGCTATATATTTTTATCCCGTACAGTTACTAGTAGTTGATGTAAGAGTTAACAGACATAAAAAAATGACAATATATTCAATAGCTAAAAATTTAATTGAAATGTTGAATCAATGAAATAAGCTGAATGCAATTAATAAATTTAATGATTTAAAATTATTTATACAAAGAATGAAATGAATTTTCTGAATAAAACTTGATATGCTCGCTTTTTAGTATAATTTAACGATGGTAATAATTTGAGCTACACAATAAAGGATTTTTTCAACAAGCATACTTATTATGATGGATTTATAGATTAGCAGTTCAATTCTGTGAAAACTTATCCAATTCTAGAAGATTGTTTTATTGTTTTTCCATGTAAAAATATTTCTAAAAAATTATTTTCAGTTAAAAATCTCTTTAAAAGTTGACGCGTTGTCACATCAAGTTAAGACCACATATTCTGTTTTACCAAGAATCACAGCAACATTTGAGCGGGAATCAGTTTTGGGTCTTATTAGGTACTCCGTTTCTTACAGTGATACTATCATTGATACTTCTGACCATATATGTATTAAGCTATGTGTATCATATCTGTTATACTCTAGGAGTCGATTAGAAAATTTCGAATCCGTTATCAGAGTACAAAATACTTCGATTTACAAAAAGTAGACAAATATCAAACACGTTATAGGTTAAGCTTGCTTTGGATTGAGGGACTTGAATATAATAAATTTTGTAACGTGGTCTTGGTGTATGAGAAGGAATTTAAATTATTCATCTAATTGAGATCGATAATTGATAAGCTCTGCCCTTGGTCTATACTACTGAAATTAAATGAAGTAATTGGATTTACAGCAATCTTTTTTCTGACAAGGTTGCATTAACTAAAAAACAATTTAATCTGATTTTACGCTACGTTTTTATCAATTGCTTTTATTTCTTTATTATTATGTATTATGTCTCTCTTATTAAGACCAATTAGTAGATAGCATTACATCCAATAAATCTTCCACTAGGTCAAACCTTTTCTCACTTTCTTGATAACAGCTAAAAGATTTTTTCACAGCCTTGTATAAGCAACACATTACATCTCTTAATTTTCGATACGCTCATTGTCATTTGTTTCTGCTTGGAAATTTTTACTTGTTCACATCTTCAATTTTAGAATCATACCTTCATTTTGTTATTCTGAATCTTTGCAAAAAGAAGTTTACTTAGAGTTGGATTTTCATTTTAATCGCCAATTCGATTCTTCCTTGCATTCTTGGGGCTAAATTTACGTACTTTAAGAAAATCACAAATTGACGCTCTAAAAAGCAAAAATAAATTTTAAAATAGAAGTAGCTTTGTACTCGCAGCTGACTCAAATACTGAGAAAATGAAAATAGCGGCACCACACAAGTTTTAGAAGAAGAAAAGAAGTTAAGAAGTTTGGAAAGGAGACTCCAGAACTGAGTTAAACGATTCGGAATACGTCATCGTAGAAATTACTGAAGTAAACTACAGAAGATTCTTATTTTATAGATGATTCCGCACTTTAACTGAGTAAATTGAATAATCTGAAGATTAACTAAATAATAGGTACATTAACTTATTCAGCACTTTAGAAGTAAGCAGGATGTGTGCGTTTAAATTAATGTTTTTACTTGATAACAACTGAGATCAATATTGCATTGCTTTTACATACACAAAATGCTCTATTAAAAACACTTTCTTCTTTTACAGTTATTAATAAGATGTCTTGCATTAAAAGGATAAAGTAAAACATTACATGACTATCATGACTATTTAAGCCTAAAAAGTCGCCATCTCAACTCTATCTTAAAATTTTTATTTTATAAGGAAAATGCATATTCCGGGAAATGAATACCACCTTTGGTAATATTTCCCATCCACTTTTCTGAAAGACGATGGCAATGTTGTATCCTGAAGTATTTCCATGGAAGACTGGTTAAAATGATACTGATATCCAGAGTACGAGACAGAAAATACCCGAACTTTAGTTGTTACCATAACTTCAGGAAGAGAAATGTAGTTTGACTATACATAATACGTTGAGTCTACGAGAAACTGTAAACTTCATCGATGTGAAGCATGCCTTAAGGCAGTAAGAAAAAGGCTTCAAATGTTACCTTAATTCCACGCTTGGCCTGGCAGGCATTTCACTCTAGCTGACGGCGGGAATCCGTACCTACATCAATTCACCCGGTTTTGGTTCCACAACGGATGTTTCTCAGTAGGATGCAAATTTTGCTTCCGTTATGTTTTCTTGCAGAATGCTAAAAACGCTGAGCGTACTCTGTGTTTTGTATTAAATTTGAAGTACTTAAACCGATAAATTATCTGGTCGTGACTTTTGAAATGTTGATACTATTTTTAAGTCTGGAATGGATTATAAACTGGATAATAAGTAAGTATATTATTACTTCATTGGGATTAATTCATTAACAGATTTAGTTTTGATTACTGTCGAGGAAAAATTGCATTATTTTTAGTAGTTAGAAATTAAATTTAAGTTCGGTTCCGACTTTTTACTTATTATTTCTTTCAAAAAGTTTCATTCTCTTAAGAAATGTCATACTTGTATTATAACTATTTTAATTTAATGATTGATCAAATCCAAAAAATTTAAGGAATTCATTTCGTATATTAATTTATTTTTCAAGAACATTTGTATTCATTCAATTTTTTTTCCTAAACGTAAGATATTTCGCAATCCTTATTTCCAAAATATTGCTAATTCTTAAATTTAACCAAAAAATAGGTAAAAGATTAGCTTGCCTAACTCATTTATTTTTAAATCTATTAAACTATTTTGTTCTTTAATTTCCTGTGATTATTTAAGAGATGTCCCATTTTCCTTAATCTCTGTTTCAAATTAGTTCGTAAACTATTATTTTTTCTTCACAAATTAAGTTAAATTTCTTGTAAAAAATAATTTTACACAAGAAACATTTTTAGATTAATAAATATTATTTTAGGTTCTCGAGTGAGATAAAATCTTTTAAAGATTGCTTCATAGTTCTCTAAAACGTGTAAGAAAAAGGTTATGTATGGGATTTATAAAAGGCATTATGCTTGTTCTTATTTACGTGTTGTTAAAAAAATTCTTACTGTAAGATTTTCTATGATTATAAATATATATTTAAATATCGTCAAATTTGTGGAAAATGAATTATCAAAAACTAGATTTCCCTATGGATACTAACTTTTACAATATTCCTTTTAAAAATTATAAATTCTTCAAACAAAATAGACTTTTAAAAGTCTATATCCTATATAAAAGTCTATTATACATCCTAGAAATATATAATGTAGACATAAGTATTAAAAAAATATTCTGTTTTTGTTAAAAGCTGTCATAAAGAAAAGTCTTCTATATCTTTCGCTATCGCAAAAACTATGTTATTTATTACTTCATACAGTTCATATTTGTAAATTTTATGTGCTGCACAAAATCAATAGACCTGAAGTGGATATTTGACTTTTTAAAGTTTAATTTATTGCTCTTATAAACTTTTCAAACCATCTAACTCAACGAAGGCATGTATCTAAGATCAAATCAAGAATAACATGTAACTATAGAGATCATTTTAAATGGCTGTCAAAAAAATATCATTCAGTCTAAGCGAATGTATTTTATTATCATTTCTAATTTTTATCGCTATTGGTTTCATTATCTGAATATTATTTTAATTTGGAATTCTTTTCTCAATATTGGATTTTTACAGAAGAATAATTTTCAAGTAGTAAATTATACAGCTTAAAATCATATAATCCTTTAAAAATCTTATGTCTGTAAAATTATCTTTTATTAGTTACGTGTTCCCTGAGCTTTTAAAATTAAAATGAAAAATATATTTAAATCATTTCTGCTTCATTTGTAAAATACATATAAATATCAAAAAAGGTTTATTTTAGATTGAATTGCATATTAATAGAGTATTTTGGGCTTTTTTATTATTTGCACCTGTATAATCAAATATAATAGAATTAACATTTAACAATTACTTTCTATCTTTAGGACTCTCAAATATCAATAAATCTATTTGAAAATGATATTAATTATTAAATAAATAATTTACCTGGTTCTAAATATAATTTTCACGAAATCTTTCGGGCAAACTTTTTAAATGTAGAAAATATAAACAAATATAGTGAGAAAACAATTCATCTAAATTCTTGAAATTAAAACTGCATTTTCTAATGAAATCTTCTGATGCTATTTTAAATTGGTTCCTGATTAAAAGAAAAAAATATAATTAGTCAAATATTCTAATGTTTTCCCCTTTTAAAGCAAACAAGCGAAAATGAACTGTCAAATCATGCGTAAAATATAATGAATTAAATGCATTTATTATTTCACAGATTAAATTAGAACTCTATTGAATTAAGAATCGGGGTAATGCAGTGTTATAAATTATTCTTTGTTTACTTTTTAATAATGATGCTTATCTTTGTCTTCAGAATCTCAATATAGTTATTCGCTTTCCATTCCAATTAATTTAGAAACTCATTCATTTTCTATGAGAATAGAATTAATAGAAATACATTTTAGTCTTTCAGTACCAAAAATCATTTAATTCGATTAAATATTCTAAATATAGTTATACTGAAATATACAAACTACATTATGTATAATTGAATAATAACTCGTAATTCTACATTTTTATTCCTCGCTTTTTTTATTCATTGAGAACTCAATTTCTACTATGTGGCTTAGAAAGTATGAAAATTGAATTACTTCTTTCTGTGGTCTTAAATAAAGCTTCGTTCCTTCAGAAAAACTTGTGTTATTGTTTGACATTAAAACAAATTTCAAACTTCAAATATCTAAGAAAATGCATTTCTATTTTAGAATCAACACTGAAATGCTAATACATTTATCAAGTTCTGTAGAACGTTATTTATACATTAATTATAATATTTCTCTCTATCTAATTTCATTCAATTTGCATCTCATTTCAATACTGCTGCAAGCTCCATCACTAATTAAAGCACCATTTGAAATCAATTTTCACTCTACCGTTACTCAGCTGTATATTTTAGGGTTGACTTTACATTCAAAGTAACTAAAAACCTACTATTAATTTGTTCTTAAAAACTCCAATCTTTTCTAAAAATTTTTAAAAACAAAATTTGAGTCATATTTTAATGGAATTTCCAATAAACATGGACTCCACAGTTACGTCATCCAGGAAAAAACTGGAACATCATCCTTCTGCTGATTAAATGTCCGGAAAAAGGAATAAATTTTCCCGGAAGAAGAGCGGAACTCAAAACCTTCGCTTTAGCTTGTCAGTACTCTTCCAATTGATGTGCGTAATAAATTGCACAGCTGTTTCCTTATTGCAGACATATTTGGAACCAAATCCACATTCTGGTCCCTTTTTATCTTTTGTCATCCCAGAATGCCACATGAAAAATTCAATGTATATATCATGCAGTCAACGGCTATTTAAGAAATTTATCCCAGGCCCACAAAGAACAAAACGCGAAATTGGTTTTTCTTTTCAGAACTACAGTACACTCTTAAAATATCTTAAACTATTCATTTATCTTTTTGGCCTGCTTTTCCATTCTTCACGTTCGAGACTGCCACTCAAAATAGAGAAAGAGTATGAATTTTAATCATAAATAACATGTATATAGATCAGAATTTAAAAGATTTCAAGATGGAAAATGGAAACATATATACATAAAGATACTAATAAGGTATATGAAAATATAAAAGGAAATGCCGACCGTGTTTTCTCAGTGAATAGGTAATACAGAAAGGCACAGAATTCGATGTCACAAAGAATGACTTTGTATTACCTGATCTAAAGAATCATATAAACCATTATTATTTTTTACTTCCTTTTATGCTCATACTGAGCTAGTAGTTTGTTTTTATTCAGTTCATTTTTTAAATTATGATGAAAATAAATCTGGAAATGACTTACAATTTATTTGTTCATTTTTTAGAAACTATAAAAGAAAAACGGTTAGCTATGCCAAAAAGTTTTATAAAGAAAACTGAATTATATCAAAATGGCTAGTATTTTTAAATTTATACTAGCATAATTTATTGACCTGAAGTTATCCTTTCCCTACAAATAACATTGACTTGTATAATATAATATAATTGTTTTCAAAAATGCTTAGTAATAATCATAAAGTTTGCTCTCTTTAGCAAACACGAATAACGCGACCCTGGGTATTTTTGCAACCCTTTTTTTTTTTAAATTTTTCTCTTTCTCCTTTTTATTTTACATTCCCCTTTTTTTTATTCATTTTTTATTTACAGAATCTAGTCTAGATCATAGTTATCGTGAATTGACGAGTATTTGATGCAGATTGGTCAAATGTCGCCTTTGATCCAATAAAATAAAGCAATCAGCTTGTCATTTACATAGTATAAAACTTTATTTGTAAAATTATTGCTTACATTTTAGTCTTGTTTTTCTAATTACCAAGACTTAACTTTGTGTTTTAGGTTTTTTAAAAAAAATCTTCTATTAGAATTTTAGTTTTGAAATACAGTGTGTCAAACTAATGCAAATTAGATTTATCTAATGGGTGAGATAAATCAAAGCAAGAAACGATACCTATTTGACAATTTAAATCTATTATTCGAAAGGAAAACTATAAGAGTCAACACAGAAAATACGGGTATTAATATTTACTTATAGTGAAATAGAATTTCCATACGGTTATATAAATAAGTTTGGTTTTACATCTGTTTAATTACTACTGGGCACTACTACTTCATCTTATAGTATTCCACATCTCAAGTAAATTCTCTCATTGTCCCCAAAATTTTTAGTCATACATCATTCGAATATTATTACTTACTGCTGAGAACAAATTATTATAATTCCTATGCTTTTTACATTTCAATAAGTATGTTTAAGATCACTATTTAATGTCAATCTTAATTTATTTATTCCGGCATGAGGTAAATAATTTTCTAATTAACATTTTTGGTTACTCAAGCTGATTGAATATTTAGTTACTGGTGTGAGTTTTACTTCTTTCTATATTTTAAAAATTAATTTTAAACTATTAGTTAATTAACATCTTTCAGCTCCCAAATATACCATAAGGAAACATAATCACCTGACTAAGGTATCCAAAAACCAATTCTATAACAAAAAGGACACGAGCTCGTATTTACGTGCAATTATTCTGCCCCATCAGAATTTTTTTGTTTCGATTAATTTTAATTTAAATCTTCATATTGCAAACATCAAAATGCAGTAGAAAGTGACTGAATAATCTATATTTGCATTGAAAAGTCTAAAAAATTGCTATTTAATCCATAACACTTTTTGAAAAAAAAATTATAACTCATTAATATGGAAATTATTTTGCAATTACACTAAAAGGAAATTCGAACTTAAAACAAATTAAAAATTATTCCTTTATTCTCACAAGTGATTACATTATTATAATTTAAACTGAAGTACAATTATTATTTTTTAATCTGTTTTTATTATTCATTCCTTCAAATTAATACAAAACAAAACAGCAGCAAGGATTGATTACATACTTAAAATAATTACTTTTCATCGGAGAAAAATTTCTAAGAATATAATCTAATGAATAATTTCAAAAATTCCATAATTATTCATTTTTTTAAAAAAAGAAAAACATAGTTAATAATACAATAAGTAAGGTTTCTCCTTTAAAAATGATATCCAAATAATAACTTTCAAAATTATTTAAATGCCTTTTTCTATTGCAAGAGATTACAAAAAATGTATGTTTTAAGAATAAATTACTTTTCTCTGAATTGCAAAACGAAGCTAAGGGCAAATATTACGTTACTGCTGTAATCATCTGAGAACAAATTATAGATATTAAATATTCAATCCAACTAAAGAAGTAATCAGGCAATGTAAACAAAAAATAAATCGCTGATCTTCATCAAAAACTGCAGTTTTCTTTTATATCTGATTTTTCCCTGGATCGATATCAATTCATTTAAGTGATTCATTATTTTTTTTGTACAAAAAGCCGGACATCAGAAGATAATGTTTGATAATAAATCCCTATCCTTTAATAAATTCTCTGGATACTGAATGTGTGATCAGCGTTATTATAAAAAAATTCTCGAAATTTGTAAAACATATAATAAACCTTGAAAAAATTATTTTTGCACAATAAAATTTTAATTAAAAATTACTTTTTTGAAAGATTTTAAGATTTATATCCAGTATAATTGCTTGTGTGTGTGTGTGAATTATAATTATATTCTCAACTAAATGACCAAAAAATTTAACTATCAACTGAAGTTAAATCTGAACACATACTTTTTGGGTTATATACAGCTAAATTTACTTCGCACATTTAATACATTTTATTGCATTCATTTAGTGACATAAAAAATGATAATTTAGTTGCAATTGTGTGCCAGATTCTTGCCAAATGGTATCACTAATGATGCTGAATTTTCCGTATTTATCTTACTAATTTTAAATGTGTAAGTAGTAAAGGACAGGAGAACAATTATGTGCCAAAATTACTTTTATAATTACCGATGTTACTTAAGAACCTCATTTGTTGGGGCTATTTTATCATACTTATTCCATAAGCATAAAGAGGCATCTGTGAATGTTAAGCAAGTAACATACATAACTGTTAAGAATCAACTTGATGCGGTATTTTGCCAAAGAATTATTTTAAACTCAGTATATCTTTCAAAAGATAACTGTTTAGGCTAAAACGAGAGTCAAAAATACCAAAAAACATTTACTACAGCCTCAATAACAAGTTTTTTTAACCTTTTTCTGATTTATCATGCTTTTTTCGCTAGAATATTTCATTAGAGAAATGAACAATGTATTTTTTTTTTAAAAAAACCCTCCAAAATCTATTTATTACTCTCAATACTTAACAAAATGTTATTGAGATCATGCACAAATAATCGTTACTGGGATATTTTAGCAACTATCCCCAGCTCTAACTTGATGTTATTGGATAAGCTTAAGATCCCCAGGGCCTGAGCACAATAATTGCTTATCTGGCAAAAGCTAAATGTATACAAAATTCAAAGATCTTGACTAAAAATGTAAGAAGATTATGTTACTTCATTAAACGTTACAGCCAACTCTGTCCCCTGTCTTCAGATTCATTGTTATGAGTGTAAGCTCTTTGTGCTTGTATAGCGCATTAAAGGGTCTTGGATAGTTTTCTCGACAGAAAGAAATGTCATTCGTTATTGCACCCTTCCAATAGAAAAGTTTCCAAACCACTTTTATCTTCTAGCATTAAAGGATTTAAACTCTTACCGCATTAATATCATAAATCAAGATTAGCATAAGATAAACTTCTTAGTTGCAGAGCAAATGCAAGAAATTATAATCGGTATTGTTCTCTGATTCTACAGCTATTTCGGAAGAATTTTTAAATTATCTTTTTTAAGTCACACAATCACTAGTTTTTATTTCCACATAAATATTGAAAATTAATTTAATTTGGAAATTAAAAACCTTTAATTTATTTGTTTATGTTCATCAATCCTAGTAAATATTTTTTTACTGCTATCCGTTAATTTTTCTGTCTTCTGAATAATATGCTTGTGTCAAAACATATATAATTACAAAGTACACTAAAATGTTTGCAGAATTCTTGCAAACTTGTAACAGGTGCTAAATGAATCACAGTAACAACTGTTACACGAAACATTAATCTATACTCTCCACAACGAAATAATTCATTGTAAAAATAAGACCTTTCGACACCCAATAGATTTTCCATATCTTTTAGATTTAATTGTAGGAAGAAATGAAATTTTTAATAACAGTCGTTGAAAATGGCATATACGCTAAATTCTCTACAACCAAGTAATTCTCGTAGGTATTTATTGCACCTGCAAAAATTTCACTGGACATCTAATGGATATGTTTCAAGTGGGAGGAATGTCGATAAAAAGTATGGTTTTATACATGGAATATATATATATATATATCTTCTTTTCTTTCTAATTATGTAATAATTGTGTCATGAAAATCACAGAAAACTGCTCTTATGAAATGAACCTTATCAAAAATTAATTTTCAGTGTAAAATATTATGGAGATTTAAATCATTTAATTAGCTGGCAATTTATTTCACTATGAAAATTTCAATGAAAATGAAATTCCGCTTTTAAAAAAGTTTATGTCAAAATTATATTTCCAGTAAAATCTCCATAATGTTTTTAAAAGAACATAAGAAATTGAAGTTCCACTTTCTTTAATTACTTAACTGTTTCTCTTTAATTGATGTAAATTAGAATACGAAATGTTTCTATACTTAATACAAGTATATAATCTATATATATAATGGAGAAAAGCGACTCACTGACTCTAATCACGACATCTCTCGAACTATTCAATCTACAGACTTGAAATTTGGTAGACATGTTCCTTTCATGGAGTAGAGATCTGCTAAGAACGGATTTTTTTTGTGAAATTCGAACCGCAAGAGGCATTACGGGAGGTTGAGAGCGTTATAAATAATTGTTTCCATTTTTAAACTACTCGACATACAATCTTGAAATTGGGTAAGTAGATTCCTTTCACAGAGTAGAGATCCGCTACAAGATGAGTTTGGTGAAAATCGAGCCCCAAGTGGCATTGCGGGGGCTTAGGGGGCGTTATAGATAATTATTTCTATTTTTAAACTATCTGACACACAGTGTTTAAATTTGATAAATATAATCTTTTCATAGAGTAGAGATCAGCAACAAGATAGGTTTTGTGAAAATAGCCCCAAGTGGCGTTGCGGGGGATTAAGGGACGTAAAAGATAAATATTTTCGTTTTTAAACTACTTGACCTACCTGCTTGAAAATTAGTAGGCATGTTTGTTTCATGGAGTAAATATCCGCTACAAAATGGGTTTTGAAAAAATCGACCCTAAGGGGTGTTGCGGAGGGTTAAGGGGAGATATAAATAATTATTCCGATTTTTAAACTATTAGACGCTCAATCTTGAAATTTGGCAAGCAAACTCCTCTCATAGGGTAGAGATACGCTACAAAATGGGTTTTGTGAAAATGGACCCCCAACTGGCGTTGCGGGGCTTAAAGGGCGTTATAGATAATTATACACTTGCATTTTTAAACTCCTGTAAGTACAGTCTTTAAATATGATAAACAGAATCCTTTCATGGATTAAAGATCCCCTACATAATGTGTTTTGTGAAAATCGAACCCTAGGTGGCTTTGCGGAGGCTCAAGGGGCGTTATAGATAATTTTTTTCTAATTTTTAATTTATTGGACTCACAGTCTTCAAATTTGGTAAGCATATTCCTTTCATAGAGTAGAGAACCGCTACGAAATAGGTTTCGTGAAAATCAACCCTCAAGTTTCATTTCGGGGGATTCAGGGGCGTAATAAATAAGTATTTCCGTTTTTAAATTATTAGATCTACCTGCTTGAAAATTGGTAGGCATGTTCCTTTCATGGAATAGAGTTTTTCTAACAAAGAGTAAAACAAAAATCGACCTAAGGAGGGTTGCGAGGGGTTAAGAGGAGTTATAGAAAAAAATTCCTGTTTTTGAATTGTTCGACCCTTATACTTGAAATTGGTTAAGCATGTTTTTTGTTGTTGTTGAATAGAGATCCACTAAGAATGTATTTGAGGGAAATCAACTCCTCCGGGTGCAAGGGGTTACTGGGGCGTATTGATAAAAAAAATCCTTTTTTAGAGCTACATGGACTATAATAATGGAATTTGTGTGGTTTGCATTTTTCTTTTGTTGAATTGAAATCCACTAAGAATGGTTATTTTGGAAAACAACTCTCAACGAGATGACAGGGGTATTGATAGTAAAAACTTCGTTTTCGCTGTATTATGTTTAGACTTGAAATTTGGCTTGCATGTTTATTTTACGAAGTAGAGATCCACCGAAAATTGGTGTTGTGGATATCCACTTGGTTATAGGGTTACAAAAGTGCAAACATTATTCTATGCTTCAATTTTAAAGATTATTAAAAATACAAGTTAGAAGTTCTTTTCTTTTTTTATCAAGAGGCTAGAGTTACAGGAATAAGTATATTTTTCAATACAATCGAATTCATAATGCTAGGGCTTAGATATCAATAATTTATATATATATATATATATATATATATATATATATATATATATATATATAAAACATGATGTGAGAAATACCCTTCAAAGTGGGTGAATAACTGTTAGTATAAATACATATAACATACAATACACATTAAGGGCAATTAATTATAATCACCGTAAAGTAATGCCTCAGTACAAAGCTAAATAGGATCGTAATTCGTAGTTGAATTAATATACTGACTAGCTTCCAATATTTGTATCACTTTCCTAGTGTGAGTTGTATGATATTAACATTTCTTGGCACGAAAATTTCCATGACAGCTTGAGTTAATATTTATTCAATGTATTTTAATATTCAGGCTAAATATTTGATATTCTAATGTGTACATTCTGAAAATGGGCTTTATTAATTAGAGATTGACATATTCAAACATGAATGTGGTGTACAGTTGCAGCCACGTTGGAATCATTATTTGACAGCCCCATATGACGCAAGGAGTATTACGGAATACGTATGTCATAATCACTGACGTAATTATTAACCTGCCTTTCTTATCACATCTGTCAATAACAAGCAACATTGAAGAGTGATGAATTATAATACAAGGAAATGTGTTCATCTAATGTATTTACTTCATTACTACACCGTTGAAAGATTTTGTTAATAATTTTGAGAGGAATAAATGTGCACAATTGTGGAAATCTCTAGCTACAATGTTCAGGTTTTCTGGGCGTTTTTGAATTTCCAGTATTTTTAAATGAGAAGAAACAGATTATCTGAGCTATTTAGGGAAAAAATTTATTTCATGATTATTTATATATATATATATATATATAGAGAGAGAGAGAGAGAGAGAGAGAGAACCCAAATCTAAATATAATAAATTATTCTAAAAAAAAAGAATGGAAAAATTATGGAATCGAAATCTAAGCACAACAAACCAAAACATAGGTAAATATATATCATGAGTCAATTGACCAAAATGGAAAGCTATTATATTTTCTAAAGCTGTCACCAACTTAGGGTAGTGAAGTAGGACTAAGCGGGCTTTATAGGATCCCAATCTTCAGTTTCAGCAGGAAATTTATTCGTACAAAAAATTAAAAATGCATAAAAAGCTGTAGAAAAAAAAAGAGTTTGAAAAATGACTTATAAGCCTGATTACAGTCCACATAGCCCTACATTTCATTAACAATTATGTAATCTAAAGAGAATGTATATTGTACAATTTTTCAAGGCAACACAAAAGGATACACACAATAAACAAACCTAAATTCTATAACTTACCAAAATCTTATATATATATATATATATATATATCAAAAAGTTAGACTTATAGAAATTATACATTATTACTGTTAAACTTAATTACTTTTTTAAACCATTCTAATTTTCTGGGACTCACTGTTTTATATTATTCGAATTATAAAAAACATGATGAACCAGAAGTATATTTCATCCAAGTAACAAATTCTTAAGATATTTGCATTTACTTATTAGAATTAGTTGAAATTAATATTTGTACAAGTCTTATTCAGCCATTTTATTATTTTAAGTTCATCCCATTTCAAAAGATATTTACCTGAAAGGTTCGAAAAAATTTTTCGAAAATAAATAGTATGAAATAGTTTAAAATATAGTATTAAACAGTTAATTAAATAGAGTTAGTTAGCAAAATATTTTAAACTGTACGTTTCTACTTTATTATTTGAGAGGGCATCGTTAATTTGTGAAAAGCTTAAAATAATTTTAATTGATATTTTGCTTTATCACATACAGTTAGGAGTTAAAGCTGAATCTGATGTTCTCTTGAAAACAAAATTATCGTAGTAGTTTTAATTGTTAAATGTTTTTTAAATACAAAATTAATTTATTCTCAAGAATAATATCTCTCACATAAATGCCCATTTTAATCTATTTGTAATAATTAGATTTCAGAAAAATTAAGGGTTTCCAGGCTATCAGACGTAAGGATTTAACTATTGCTTATTAAATGGTGTTACATAAAGTAGCAATATTTTTCTAAATAGTAAAAGCAATATAATCCTTTTACATATTCTCATAGAAAAGATATTTAAACCATTGGATTAAAATAAGCCATATAAGCCTCCCTCAAATACTGAATGATTGATTAAGAATAGAATATCCTGAGGAATGTATGTGTGTAGCTTCAGTAATTTTTTCCCCTCATTTCAGTAGACTTTTTTTTCAAAGCACCATTATATGTAATGAGAGTACGAAGTTTGTAGGACTTTTTTATTGCTGTTTACAACATGTCATTGCTTTAGAAACTAATAAAAACTGTAACACTACTGACAATATTTTGAAATGAAAATGAAATTCGCAACAAAATATTCTGAAAGGAATGGGATACAAGAATTTTCTATTTTCTCTAACTAAAGATTTGGGTTTTCTGTAATACCAAGTTAACGTATTGTTATTACTGTTTTCAAAGAAGAACACTGGCTTTTGTGGCCACAAAAAAACTGATGACTCAAAACGCTTTTTTAGAGAAAGAAAGATGAATTAATGAATTCTATAGTAAAATAAATTTATTCACTTTTCATGCATTAAGACTTCACAGATCATTTTAACTTCCAAGAAATAAATTAACCAGGAGTTTCATTACACTTCCTAATGTTGCGTTTTTTGCATAGTCTGTCTTTGGTAAATAAAATTTAAGTTGTGAATACTTTAATTAATAAAAAAGGCATAAAAAATCAACTAACGTTTACTTACTGTGAGGTGATAGTTATCTTATTATTATTATAGAGTGAATAGAAAATGGAACAGAATCTTTAAATGTAACCATATACGCCTTCTGTGTTTTTGAAAAATATTGAGCTTTAATTTTCTGCTTCTGTAAAAGCGTCTATTTCTTAGGTATTGCACAATTTGTAGATATTAATAAATATTATTAGACATCAGTTTTCTTTTTAAATTCAGATAGATTGTTTGATTTCTTATTAGATTCATACATATAGGCGATGAATCTCGTAATTTTAAACCACTATAAAGTGAAGAAGACCTCCAAGATGACATTTCCCATTTTCACACCACTTCAAATGGAAGCTTTTGAGTATTGACAGATTAAACATGCATTTTTTTCAGAGAGTATGGAGAATATTGGTGGTAGAGACAAATTATATAATGCATTAGGAACATTGCAGATTTATTTGAATAGTGTATAGAATGCTTTCACTAAACTTATGAATGACATATAAACACATTTTAATAGCAATTAAATTTTTCTAGTTTTACAAAGATTTCTATGTTATTTTTCCTTACAGTAAAATATAATTATTTCTAATATAATTCATGTTTAACCTTAAAAACAACATACAAATCATTAAATATTTATTTTCTATAGTGTTTCGTTACTTTTTTAACACTTTCCCTACCAATCTTTGACTTCTTAAATGTTACGCATGTTAATAAAAATAGTTCATACACATGAAGGACTATCATTATCTAACGACCACTAGAAATTTAGTTTTGTTTGTAAAACCCTTTATAAACGTATATTCCATTTCAAAATTTAAATAAATCAAGAAGACTAATAAAACCGGTAAATTAAAAAAGATGATAAAAAAAAATACTGACAATCATATAATACTTCCTTTTTCAATATTTCGTGGAGATTTTCTTCCCTCTATTAGTGAGTAAACTTTCGGAGGATGGTGTTTTTTCTCCAGCTATTTTTCAGACTTTAATATATCAAGCGACATTAGAGTAAGTCCTTTCTCTCTCTTACTCTCTCTCAACATCAATCAAGCGACCATGAAGTTAATGAATTTGTATTGATTTAATTGTTTTTTTACAAAAGCAAATGGCTTTTAACACCTAAATGCTTTTTTAAAAAATTAAATTTTACATTAATGGCACAAATGAATAAAAAGTGGAGATCATCAGAAACTGAGTTTGATGGATATAAAAATGTTCATAAAAAATTCCAATTAAGGCTCTCTACCAAAACCTAAGTTTGTAGTGTTAACTCCGATTAAAGAAAGGAGTTTAATAAAGTAACTGCCTGGACAAAAGAAAAAGTTAATTAAACACCCAAAAGTTTTTTTAATTCTCTCCTTTCAAGTTAAAACGCTTGAAAGAACATCAAAATACACAGTAAATCAACTGAAGACCTTATTGTAATACACAATAGCTTTAAAACAGAAATTTAAATAATATTTTTTATCTCAACTTATATTAATTGTAAAAGAATTTCTATTTTAACTAGAAGTTGTGTGAGATCTTCTTGTACCCGTAGGCTCAATAACTTATTAATAAAATCTTACTATCTTAATTCTACAAAAAAAAAACACCTTATGATCGAAATATTAATAACTGCTTTCCCGAAAGCATATTTTCTTTTTCTGGTTTTAAAAATTGTCAAATGTATTTTTTTTTCTTCTTCCCAATATTTAAGTATTCCCAAGAGCAGAGGTTTTGAGTATTTAACATCGAAAGACTCATTTTCACTTTTAATTCTTTTGCCAATTAACTTTTTTGCCTTTTCATAATATATGCAGAAAGAGAATAAAAAAGTATTTAGTACAATAAGTGTTTATTTTAATTTTATTTGCAAGATATTCAGAGTAACTTGACCTTACTTTTCTTATTTTCTGACGTTAAATATTTGTAACGTTTTCGCTAAAGGGCTTGCTTCAAAATATGACATTTCATAGAATCTGTACAAAAATATATTCTTGGACTTGTTATTAAAAGGTACATTCACTTTTCTATAACAGGAGTCTTTGATTGCCGAGGCGGCTCTTCTTTCATGGCCAGGGTGGTCTATACTTTTTCTATGGGAGTCGTTGCTATTGGATGGGGGCCCTCCCCCTGGTTGGAAACATGATTCAATTTTTCAGCATTGAATCAATTACAAATTTAAACTTTGATTTTTAAATTTTATATATAAACAGACCAAAATTAAATTTGACAAAATATTACTAACAGAATAATAGTACAGTATTATGCCACAAAAAAATATAATATCTTACTTTCTTACAATATACAATTCAAAAAATTTCATGAATCACAAAAAGGAAAAATAAAAATATTTTCGTTTTTATCATTTTTAATACATAATCAAAGTAAAAAACTTTTTCAAAGTTTTAGCCAAAAAAAATACATATATCATAAAAAATGATCAGAAAACACTTTGGAAATATTATAGTTAAACAATACTGATGTATCTGAAAATTTCTTTACATATAAAAAAAATACTCTATACTATAATGCACACTTGATGAATGACAATAAAATTCTCTAATTTCAAATGTGATAATTAATTTACAAATCAATATTAATGAGATTAAAATAAAACAAATTCTTCAATATTAATGAGATTAAAATAAAACAAATTCTTCAATATTAACTATCTTCTACTTTAGTACATCAAAACCAAAATAATAATATTTATATAATATTCATTATTAATCAAAAAGAGCTTCAGCAGTTAACATGAAATGGATTTATAAAACAATTCAAATACGTTTAAATAGAAATACCGTTCATAATTTAATTCATTCACTCTGAAGTTATCAATAGTACAAACTTGTTTACACTTAGTAGAAGTACTTGAAAATATTTTCCAAAAATTTTAAATAAAAACATAAATGTAAATACTTTATCAATAACATACAAGGTTTCAAATGTTATATAGTAATACTTCGTAATCAATCAGATACTTTCAAAAGAATTATTTTTATGTTAGGCATAAAAAGAACAGGAAAAAAAATTATTATAAGAATTGCAATAATTTCTTGATAACAAATCCATATACGTGTTATTAGCATAAAATTCTTAATTAAGAAGAAAATATGCACTCATAAATAATTAACCTTCAAATAGCTTTAATCAGATCAACCGATAGAATGAAAATTTCGTTTTCAAAAGATTAGGAAAACTGACAAATGACTATCAACTTTAAATTCAATTATGTTGTTTTCCTGTAACACACAATATATACTACGAATAATAATAATAATCTTATACACACACACAATAACAGAGCATGATTATTTAGAATAAACAACACTTATCCGTTAACAGGTTTTCTGGATGAAAATATTCCTTCGCAGGGTGCGAATTCTCTTATTGTCGGGATGACAAACACTTCCACCCCTAAGGCTGTGGGGGGGGGGAAGCGAGAGAGAGCTGGGGACGGGCCGACGTTTGGGCGCCAATTGTAACTGCCGCTTACGTCATTACTTGGGGTAACCAAAAGTAATTAATAGAATCTCGGGGTAAATTAATATATTTAATGGCATAAGATAACACAGTTACAAAGAACAGACACTTAGACAATTACAAGACAAACATTTAGAGAAAATAAGTGAAAACAAGTAAAGTTTACATAGTCCAGGATTAAACATCGAAACAAGGAACGCACGCTTGTCCAGATATAAACTCTCTCTGACCGTACTACAGTATTTCGTACAGTCACACTTCTGGTCCAAGACAATACTGTAATGGCGTCACCTACATTTCGGTCTTGGAACTATACCGTGCGTTCCAGCATCTTATTTGTTAAATATTTTCTCTTTTAAACTGTTGATAAAGGAAAGATTTTCTCTGGAAGATTTTAAGAAAAAGCATAATGGATTATAATTTAATTATTAAACGTACCTATTAATTATTCAGAATGTAGAAAACAATCTCAGTGTTTCGTGAATGTTTTTATATCAATAACAAAATTAGCTTTACATTCATACAGCGAAAACTCTAGAAGTAAACATATTTCTAGAGTAACGCCTGCAAATAAATTCTTCCCTGAAAATGTATGAAACTATAATTGAATCTCAAATTAAATTACTTTTTCATCTTCTTTTAGAAAAATACTTTCGCCTTTTATTTGGAAAATAAATAACTGAAAAATTTAAAAATTGTTTGTTATATATGATATAACTGAGCACAATATAAACTAAAAGTGTGGAAACGATTTGTCTTCAATCAGTAAACTTTTAGACATGTAAAATTGCCAGTAATGCCAGTAAAATTTATTTGTAAATGATTATTGTATGCACACTCTTCTGTTAAACAGCTAATTATTAATAACGAAAATTTACCCTTATTGTGTATATCCAAAACAAGATTCTTTGTAGAGAGTCTCTCTCTCTCTCTCCTTAGTATTTATTCAATAATTATTTTATAAATGTGTGAGAAGTGAAAAAAAGTAACATATAAAAAATCAAAATAAGAACTGAGTTATTTTTTTAGGAGAAATTACGCAGAATAAGGTTTTTCCATACAAAATCAAAACGATTCGACTTTTGTGGAATGAAAGTTAAGTGGAGCCTAGGTTTCCGTTTCGTCATTCATTTAGTGACAAAGTTTCATAGTAAAAATCTCAAATTTACTGGAGCAAATAATAATTAGATCTCTTCAAGATTAAATTCAAAGTTAAATTAGAATTAATTATGAAACTTTCTTTTATCTGTCATTTAGTTTAAGATGATCGCTTGCTCTAAAAAGTAGTTATTTTCATTAAAGTTTGAAATGGTGGTTGAAAAATTAAACAAAACAAAAATTAACCTTTCTTTTCACCGGATAATGTCTTGAGAACCTCTATTAAACCATGTATAACTTAAGTTTCAAATGTGCTTATTCATTTTCTAAAGGTTTACAAAAGCAATTTTTTCAACGAATCATTGAAATTCTTCAGAAAATATTTTTTTATTGTAAATCTATGAAACAATAGCCTGATTTTATTTGAAACAGAATGTTTAACTTCGTTTTTAAGTTAAAGGCGAGGAGAACTGGTCTTTAAAAGGGTTTTAGTCTGGTAATGAACACAATGGAATTAATTCTAATTTTTGTACAATCCAGAAGTTTTAATTTAAATAATGAAGAAAAACATGTAAATTAGTCTTAACCAGTTAATGAACTCCGCTTTTAAAACTCTGCAAAAAAATTGAAGATTTTTTTCCCTTTTGTTTAAGACTTAAGAATAAACAAGAGGATAAAAGGCTCACTGAGGTTTCTGTAATTTGTCTTGTCCCAAATTTTTTCGGCAACTTGTTTGACATAATGCCACTTCATCCGCATCATTAATTCGTTAGTCTGTCGTGATTAATAGCTGTCTCTAGTAATTTAATAGTGATAAATTCGATATCCCCCCGTCTTAGTTCTCTTCTCACTAAACTCTGAGTAAAAAAAAATTAACCAATAATAAAAAGAGGGTTGCTTTTCTTTCTTCTGAAAAAATCAGTATAATATACTCATTTAATTTCTTTGCTTTCATTTCGCAAAATAATTTACTTTAATTTTTTTAAATAATCCATTTGGCATAAAGATATTCAACTTTACATTATTGAATGAATTTTTGTTACTTAGTATTATACATAACAAATTAATAGACTTTTAATATCTGAATGCAAAAGAACGAACTCTTAAAGTGGCCACGGTAACCTAGTTATGATCACGGACTCGTGGCTGGAGTGTTATGGGTTTGAGACCGAACTTGAGCCACTAAATACCTAACAAGTAGGCTCAAAGCCTCGACAGACACAAATCTGCAGAAGCGAAATTTCTTCTCATTGGCGTGATGTGGCAGTTAGGAGAGAGGGTACAAGCTCAGGTGTCGTCTTCGTCACTTGACCAAGACTCAAAAGTGCGAGGTCCGTCCCCAACAGCCCTCGTGTTCTTTTATAGTGCGATGTTCATATAACTCTCATTCACTTAACTCTTAAAAAGAAATTGTATGAAAAAATTAATTCTTATCTAAAATGCCTGAAAATTATCCAGGAAAAGCAATGATGTTTATTAAAGAATGTAACACACACATGGATTTTGTCTCTTCCAGATTTCTGGATTGAAAAATTTCAAATTTTGAGCTTAGATCAAAAAGCTTAGATCAGGGATCGGCAACCTTTTACCTGTGGCATGCCAAACCAATCTACTAATAGGATTCAGTGTGCCACACAGTAGGATATTTTTTAACCAATTTGATTCCCGTGATAATGCATGCAGAAGTATCGATAATTTAGATCTACAGTTTTATTACATATTAATTTGACATCATTTAAAGATATTTCTTAGCAAAAATAAACAGCATAAAATATAACGATTTCTTCAGCAAAGATTTAAAAAAAACTGAAATTGTACATATATTATGAATTTTTAAACATATTTATTAAAATAACAAAGAGACAACGTAAAATATAAGTATTTTCCTTCATTACAATTTAAGTACAAAGATAAATAAAAATTGTAATGCGATCTTGGTGCATGCACCGTTCTACTTTCATATCGCAAAATCAGGGGTATAATGGGTGACTTTCAATCAGACACGATTCTGATCATTCAGTTGTAAAATTTCTTTTCGGGATCAAAATATTTTTATATGTGGAAAGATTTTAATCTTTTATATGTAGAACCAAAAATATGGTAATCAAAGTACATGCAATTTTCTCTTTTCAAACAACTAAATCTCTCCAATAATGACATTCAATAATTTACAAAATAACTGTAAATTCATTTCCAGATTTATCTTCCAGATTTTTTCGTTATTCCGTAAATGTCCAAAATTCTGAAGATGTTTGTCAAATAAGGTTCATTTCAAATTTATCAACTTCCATTCATTCAAAAACTGACACATTTGTAGAGTGCCACATGTGGCACGCATGCCATAGGTTGCCGACACATGGCTTAGATCATGTGAATCAAAATAACAGTTTTGTATTAAATTATTTCACATTTTTCTTTCATGCAGTTACAAGCGTTTATTTTTTTCTCCTTTCTATTATATCTCGAATTTTGCTTCGTATTCAAGAATTACTTAGACATTTGGCATAATGACCATTTATAAAATGTATAAACCTTTTTTCATCTTAAAGAAGCTGCAGGAAATGAATAATTTGGATTCAACATAAATTCCGTAATTTCAAATAAGTTTTCTGGAATAAATTATACATCATTTTTACTTGAATATTTTAAAAAAATTCTATGGAGTCACCATTAAAAATACTCATAAATCTATCTCAAAAAAGGGATGCATGTTATTAAGAGGCATATTTTTAACTTAGAAACTTAAAGAGAGAGATACTTTTAAAAAAATTCATAACTTGAAGCAGAAAATATTGAATATTAAATTCTGCTTATCATTTTCATTTATTAAAAAGAAATCCTGACTTAAAAAAACTCTCTTGAATTCATTTCAAAATATAAGAGCTGTTTTAAGTGAAAAGAGCATTACGAAATAGCACACTTAGGAAAATTTACTTAGTAGAGCACTTTTACATTTCAAGAAGTATATATTTTTAAATTCAGCTTTGAGAGTTCTTTATCACTGAAACTTTTCGTTTGAATTACCTCCAGAACAGAATAGAAGTACTTAGCTCGCCTCATTTATTTCTGCAGTATACATATTAATATGCGGCCAGTGTAGAAACCAAACGCATTCTTTTAGCGGGCAATTCCCTTTTCACTGGTTCATTTATTTCCAAGTTCTGTAATGGGCTCGACAAACTACTCTGAATAAACATTCAGATTAACTGATGACTGAAAATTTAATTGTGTCTCAGGCTAGAGAACTTTAAAACGTCGCTTTTCCCACTTGAGAGTCTGTTATTTATGCTTTACTTGAAACTCATTCCCCTCACGCAATTCTTGGGGAAAATATAAACGTACCTTGCCAAATTTCTTTATTGCTGTTTCAATGATTCTGATAAATAATCATCTAAAAGTGAAATACCACACTAAAACTGAAATAATTACTTTCCTTGTCTTCCTTGTGAAACACGAGAATGAAATGGAGGGAAACAAAGTTGCATACGTTATTGAACTGGGGTCTTGGAGCACATAAGTAAGATTTGGCATTTCGCTGGTCTAGAGACTTTAGCAGCTGTGCCTTTCGCACAGTTATTTGAAATTCTTCTTTATCTTAAAGCATCTTCACTTGCCTGTTAATGTCAGACATGTTGGGTAATTACAATGTATTAATAAATAGTCCTTATTATCAAAGCTCCTAAGCTTAAGTCTAAGTATAATTGTGTCCTTATAGAGCCAACTTAAGTTTTTCTTCTAGTAATTTATACTTTGTTTCGTCTTTTCTTTATTGAAATCTCGAATTTGTATAATTATGATTAATTTGGTGTTCTGTCGTTTTTTATTAAGCATTCGTGCATTTTTTCAAAGGGCCACTACCATCATGGTACAAAATTTGATAGTGCTACAGCTTACTGAGGTGTACATTTTTGTATAAGAATGTTTGATCACGCTGAGGTACGATTACAAAAAAAAATGTGACATGAAAGGAAAAACATCCTTTTTTTTACATCATCGCAAAGTGCTTCTTTTCAGCAAAACTTACAATAAATGCTTTAAATCCCGATCACCAATAGTAATACAAACTAGAAAGCTGTGATTGGCTAGCAATTCTGTGGGTAGAGAGCAGTAGTTGTCCTGGCCAATCGTGATCTGATATATCTGCAGGAAAACATCACTTGCAACTGTGTTTTCTTTCGATCATCATGGAAGATTTTACAAATAGTGAAAAGACAGACACACTCATCTAATGTACAGTGCTGCTAAAGAGAACGACAGAACAGCGCTACGGCTGTATCAGAAACGTTATCAAAACAGATGTATTCCGAACCACAAAATGTTCGAGCGGTTGCATCAGCAACTTTGTGAAAATGATTCATTTATCGCCAGCTCTGACGGAAGGAATGGAATAAGAAACTGTTCCATTGGTGCCCAAAGATGAAAGAAAACATCTCAAACATAAATGAAACATCCAGCATAAGTATAAAAGCTATTACTGGCCATGTGCATGTGAGCCAATCCACTGTTTGGAGAATCTCTTGTAAAGTAGATTTACACCCGCTTCTCATATTCGGAGCTTCTCGCTTCTCAATTATCCTCTGCATGTAGAATTCTACTAATGATAACTACAGAAGTGTGCGTTGCATACGGATTTCCCAGGTTATATACTGTTCATTGATAAAGTGACTTTTACACAGTAAGGTATTTACAAAATGCTTAATATTTATGTTATTCATGTGTGAGCAACAATCCGCGTCACTTGACCATGGTTCAAAATTATCGGTCCGTCGCCAAAAGCCCTCGTGTAGTTGAACAGTGCGACGTTAATATTCACTCACTCACTGTGAGCAACAAAAAAATCCCACATTGTACGTCCACATACATTCCAAAACTTTTCTTTGTGAATATTTGAGCTGGTATTGGGAAGGATTTCTTTGTATACCCATATTTCCTATTATATGTCCTTATCCCGTCCTTCATTGGTTCATATTATCTTATTTTTCTAGTTGAGTTTATTTTACCATAATTCCAGCAACATATTCTTATTTTTGAGTTGAATCAATTGTGGTTGCTTAAGGATGGAACACCAGCCCATTTCAAAACAGTTGTTCACAATCACTTGTTTGCCAAATTGCGTGGGGTGAAGGATTTCGTAAGCCATCTTTTACAAAACTCCAGTTAATTCAATTGAGGACCTCGTCGCTTACTATCCAATGGGCTCCAAGCGAGCGTGAAATGTTTGACATCTTTGGAACTGTGTTCGTGTATTACTTCTTTGACACCTCCAAATATGCATTATTGCTGGTGGTCGAAATTTTGAACATTTATTGTAAACATGCATACAAAGAAGAACTTTGCGATGATGTTGCAAATGTGAATAATGTTTTTCTTTTTATCTCGTTCGTGAGTGTGTGTTCACGCCTAAAAGCGTCACTTCAAACCATACATTAAAAAAAATTAACGTTTTAGTAAGCTGTGAACCCTCAAAGTGTTTTCTCTATGAACTTTAAAATTACCCAGTATATAACTTACAAGAATAAATTTATTTTACTAACTGTTATATTCGTGAAGAAGGAAATTTTATAATACAATATCAGAGCTTCTATTTATATCACTCTTGATAAATTCTTTACATTTTATAAATGTAATTCAACCGTTGATGTAAAATAAAACAATTCTATTTTAAATTTTACTCTGTTAACTTTGAAAATTTAATATGTAGAGTTAAATGGATATAAATACCAACTATCAAATCAAAACCGTGGTCCTAGTTTTAGAAACTTTTAATTTTATCCCTTTCTAATTCAAACCATTCACAACATCAGTTAGTTAATTATAAGAATTATGTTTTCCAAAATTAATAATAAGAAAAAGAAATCACATAGATAAAAAGCCAGGAAGAAATTTTTTACTACGTACCGCTAATAAGACTTACTTTTATTGTTAATACAGTATTATGAATTTTTCAAAGACTCATCCGTTCTTTGCTCAGAATCATATTATCTGAAAATTCATCTTTGTTAGTTATTCAAATTTTTAATGTGTATTCATTAGCTAAATATAACCTATTTATTCCACAATACATTTCTAACTTTAACGTTGATTAAACAAACTGGAAAATAATATTTGTTATAATTGATTAAAAAATGTGTTTTTAGTCTGAAATATTTCAACAGTTAAACCTAAGTCATTTTAAATACAGTTTATTAAAAGCAATTGGTAATTAAGGCACATATATGAATCATTTGTCATATCGTGTTGATTCCAACGGTACTTACAATGGTTTTTAAAATAGTATTCTTTTCTCAAATTTACGCAAGAATTTTTATATCTCTCAAATTTCCAACTATTGGTAAGAAACTGCTTAAATTCTGACCCATTTATTGTCATCTACAGTATTGTAAAGCATTAAGTAAGTTAGTTTTACTAACAGTAAGGGATCGGTTAATAATCAATGTGGTTTGAAGCTGTATAACCAATATAAATCTTCAAAGTCATGTATTTAAAGCATAATCGTATAAATAAGCTTAAAGTATATCAAGTGTGGTTTGACCCAAATGATTAAATGTCCACTAGCACAGTAATTTTCATTTTTATTTATAGTTATTACATTCAGCAGACCATTTTATAGCACATAAAGCATAAAATTCTTTCACTAAGCATTTTGAAAAGTGCGATTCTGTATGTTCTTGTGTTAAAAGAGAAATGATTTCTTCATAAAAACATAAAATCACAGATGGAATATAAATTAATTACGTTTTGTTTATATCGGAGAATGTTAAGCATTTCAAACTTTTAATGAAAGAGAGCACCTGTCAGTAATTGAGCATTGGAACTTTTACTTGTAAAAATTCAAACGAAATTAAATAAATGTGTATTTACTTTTTTTTGCAAAAAACATTTTGATACTTATTTCTTACCTATTGATTAATCATACTCAAACACTGATAAGTCTTAAACTGTATTTTGTCCATACCTGAAGAAATAAAATTTTAAAGTTTTTTTTATCTGTAAATAACGACTTTTAATTTCTCCACAAGTGTTACTAACTATTAATATGTTTTTGTTCGTTGTATTTGGTATTTATTATATTACACATTCTATGTAAAAGAAGAAAATAATCATTTGAATCACAACTTAAATATAAAGAATATTTTATCACAGAATAAGGATTATATTTTATAATGTTTTTATATGAAAGAATATTTTTCTTCTGCTGCTAAAATCCAAAAATAAATGTTTTCACTGTCACTTGCAGAAGTCATGTAAAAAAAAATTGAAAGAATTACGCTATCAATTTAACTGCTCGGCAGCATATTTTGAAAATCAAGTATAAAGGAATAATATGTATATTATTTCTCAATGTGTTTATACTATATGATAAAAACTAAATTCAACATAATTTATAACATCCAGCATTTATATATAATGCCTGGTGATTTAATAAATTAGCGAAACACTATATTATACACATACGTTTCTCAGTACGTAAATACTCTCATTAAGAAAATTACACACTCATTGACCTTTTCTGAAACCAATCTTGAGCATCAATTTTGAACTGAATATCTGTCTGAGTTAGGATGGTAAGTTTTATTAACGTATGCTTGGTATTCGAACATATTTAACGAATCCTTAGCTAAATTGAAATTTTAATGAATATCTAAGTAAATGCTTGTCAGCTAACTTGACACTGTTATTGCTTTGAAGTAGCTATATTTATTTCCTTGAAGTACAGTCTCTAGAAAAGAAGCTAATAATGTTTTCATTACATCTCAAAGGGAAAATATTTCTCAGAAAAGTAAAGTCAAACAAGAATGCGTTCTAATTTGAAAACAAATTTATTGATTTTTCAATGCTTAAATTTCACTGTTTTTTGATAATTTGATTCGTTTATAATCTTCTTTTATATATATATATAATTCAACACATACTTATATATAATTGCTTACAAAATAAAAAATATCATAATTGATAGTATATTGTTATCCAAGATTAAAACTCCATGTATAAAAAATGCAATGTCTCTACAAAACATTAGTTTTATACAAAGGAATTTGGTACGCATATATATCAGATAGTGAGGTAGATAACAGCAACAAAAATAAGCATTGTTAAAATGTACGGGGGAATGCAAATGAGAGCAATATTTGCCAAAAAAGGACGCATCACACTGTTAGACTGGTTGGACGAATAAGGGATTTTGCATCGTAATGTTTTACAAGAGTCACAATGAGCTCTCATGCTGTTAACGAAAGTGTTGATTAATAATTAACGCAAAAACTCCCATTCTTTCAAAAAAGTAAGAGAGAGTAAAAAAGTAAAGAGCTTGAAGTAATGCAATTGTTCTTTCAAGAGCATTCTATATGCTCTCTGTAGGATTGAGGTCCAGTGACCATGCAGGTCATACTATGCGGTTAATAACCTCTTCCTCACGATAATCATCGAAAGAAGCCTTTCTGTGTGATCCGGCATTATCGTCCGTAAAAACAAATTGGGTTCCGACAGCTCTTCGGGGAAGTCGTACATATGGTTTGTAAATCTCATTCCTATAGCACAAGACCCTCACTATACTGGCAGAAAAGATATTTAGTGGTGTACGGTCATTCAACATGATCCTATACAAGAATACTATTTCCACAGAAGTGATGGATTTCTCAGATGTTGTTAGAACGATAGCATTTACCAGGTGGTCTCTAGATGAAAACTCGTCGAGAATAGCTTTGTTTGTGAATTACGACTCTTTACTGAAGAGGATACGAAACCTTTTTTTTATTCTGTCCAAGAGTATATTCTCAGCTCTATGGTCAGTCGGGCTTTCTTGTGATATATCGGGAAGGAGAAACACACCACTGGTCACCTGGAATAAAAAGCTCTCAGCTAATCATTTGTAAGAAAATTCGTTTTTATGGAAAATAACAACCAACCACACACATTTACACAAATCGATTATTATTTGGAGGGAAAACATATCCATCCTATTGTGTAGGCTAGAAGGTCACCATACTTCAGTCCTATAGATAACGTGCATGATGCTCTAGGAAGAAGCATTGAAAGTCGTCAACCCCTTCCAGGATCCCTCATGCGTTTAAGTTGTCAATAGGAAGAATGGGAATTGTTACTACATTAACTGTTCTACACTTTCATTAACAGTATGTGGGTTTATTGTGACGCTGATAAAACTGTACAAGGTGGAAACACCCCATATTAGTCTGATCAGTCTAGCATTGGGATGTATCCTGTTCTGGCCAATGTTGATCATATTTGCATCGCACTACCTTTGCTGCCTACATTTTTTTTCTTTTGTTACTGTTGTCTGCTTCATAGACTGATATACAGGTACACCAAATTCATTTCGGTAAAACTAATTTTTTTCGATATATAGCAGTTTTTATCTTTGCAACATTAATTTCGGGCACCAGTATATTTATACGAGGCTTGCTTAGGAACACAACTCAAGACGCCAATAAATAGATTGATACGGTTGGTATCATATTTGAAACTCAAGCATATATATGTAAGTATAATTTAAGCAAATATCACTCTCCTCTCAAGCAGCTGGAATCATTTTTACTTGGGAATAAAGGTAGATAAATTGCAAACAAAAAACACGAATTAAAATATTTACAAGAAATTAACTATTAAAAGTTGAAATAATTTATTTAGAAAAAATTAGCGTGCACACACATATAGTTTTACAAATCATTCAACATTTACTTTTATGCACAGAAACATTTCTGGGATGAATAGTTTTAATGCTGATGAATGTACGGCTTTTTCAATGTCTTATGCATCATATCTTTTTCCTAATTTTATAATTGCCAAAAATGAGGATTCCTCTAAATACGTAGGAAAAAAGGGTAGAATCATGCTTAAGAGCATTTCAGAAAATGTTAGAAGTTTTGTTCCAATTTTACTTTCAATGATTTTTTGGAAAAGTTTTAATTCTGTCACTCTATACACTGGCAATTTTTCTTGAACTCTTGACATATAATAGTTGATTTTAATCAGCTCAATCAAGCATGTTTTACAATACCTACATTTTCTTTAATTATCAAAATTTGAAGAAAAGTATTTTTGAAAATGTGTATTGAGATATTTCAAATGCTCAGTCATATTCGGAAATATTACTTTCAATTCTAAAAGTATCTGTAGACAAAACTTTTTTAAAAAAATGTTATTTTTTTTATCAATTTTGCATTTTAACTTAAATAAGCCACAGCTAAAATTCTATGAAGTAACAAAACGATTCTCTTTTTCAAAAATCTAAAATATAGTAATTATTTAACAATTTAAGCAAAATTTAATTTCTTTAGAGAATAATATAAAAACTTAATAATTTGTGCTGTCTTCGTCCTTTTAGGAGGATCATTGTATTCCTGCATATAAGAATTGCGTTTGATAATCGTAATTCATATTTTTTCAAAAATATGGAAGCTCTCCGCTAGTAAGATTGTTTTCTTTTGATATGCTGTAATATTTTTGACTCTTAATATGAGTTAAAGCACTCTTAATGGGTCAATACTTGCGCTCTAAGAAGCCTACCTACAAGAAACATGTTTCTAATTGATGTTTTAAATTGTATTTCACTTATATTTATGCAACCATTTAGTTTCATTTTACTCAAAAGAAGCAACTTAAGTTCTTGCATTTTTTGCTTTCACTGAAATTAACAATGATATTAAATGCTCTAAAAATCTCAAAAAGTTCTGCAGAATGGAGTATATATAGGAATCAACAAAAGATAAGGAAATTTACCTATCCTTTGTGATATGAACATCCAATCACGATGACATGTAAAGGACCAGCTGACGTCGAAAAGGGGGGAATCACGTGATGTCTAATCGATCACCAAAGATCTCACATTCCAGAGGAAACTTTTGAGGCATACTTCTCCCTGACGTCCACTTTTCGCATTGCTAATGCCTGAATTATTAGATCAAGCAATTTTCTGCTGAGCGCCATCAAAATAGCGAATGCCCTTGACCGAAGTCGTCGTCTTCGAGGGATAAAGCTAAACGATATCTCATCAGCATCAATCTAAACATGAACAGCAATATGATCAGGTTGAACCTACGAATAAGGCATTAATGGGCATACTGAAGAAAGGCCAGAAGATTCGTTGTAGCTTTTATAAAAATAATGCTTAATACAGAAGTTATAAAAAATTGAAGGGGTTTAAAAATTATTTGATTTTATGAAATCGTTCACTTCTATTCATTGCATTTCCTTTTTGTGATTTCTTTTTTATATACAGAGAGAAAAATGTCATACCTTTATCTCTTTGAATATATATATATATGTATGTATATATAATATCTGCACATATGTATGTTTGTAAATGTATACGTATCTTCATATGCAACATTTCTTGTAATGCAAAATTAAAATTCAAGTATTATAGATTATTACAAAATTAACGAAAGAGAAAAAAAGCTTTAAGTGGCATGATAAATTTTACATATAATTTTAAGTCAAAATAATAAATGTAGGTTTAATAAAAATTTTGTACGGAATTTTTTCCATTCATTTTAGCATTTCGTTATTTCACACATCTTAATGAATATTCGTCAGCCTTATTAAAATCCTCTATAACATCAGTCTTAAATCATATAAATATATTAGTTTTCAATTGTCTTGCTTTCAAAGCATGAAATGCTGAAAGGTATATTGAGAATCAATTATCGTCATTTAACTTCAATACTTTTTTAACGAACTCGAAATAATTTCAATATAATCTAGTTATTTTATTGTAATTTTGACTATATGTTCTCTTTTATCTAAACATGAGTAAAACCCTCTATGAGTGTATTATACAACTTTAAATACATTTCATTCTATACAAATATTGTTAGATATATGCATAAATATTTGATGTATACAAAATAAAAATCAGCAGCTTTAAAATCTTTATCTGCATCTTGTTAAGATAAAAAAAAACTTTAAAAGAAAAGATTTTTATGTTGCATTATTCTTATGGTTTCTTAATTACTTTCTTTTGAAAGATCTTTAACAACAACCATGATAAATTACTTTTAAAATAATCGATAATTCTAAGCAGTTTTTTCCCCTGAAATTCTCAATTTTCATTTTATATTAAAAACACTTCCTTTATCAAAGAATTCCTTAAGTAAGATTTTAAAACAAATGAAGTATTATAAATAAAACAGCAATGAATGTAATAATTGATTTTCCATGTCATTAATTACGCACTTCTTCAAGACATCATAAGCTGAAATACATTAAGATTCCAAAGTCGTCCAGTGCATTTAATGTAAAATCGATTCCTCAGACATTAGAAAAATTTTGCTTTTGTCTGATTCCTTTCAAACACATTGAGTTGTAAATGACAAATTCTGTAATCATAAGTGAATCTAATAAAATGTGTCTATGAGCGAACCGACGAAAAAAGCCATCACACGTCTCTTTCCTTTTAATCATAAAAATATACTCAAGAAATTGAATGAATTGAATTAAATTGAGTTCATAAAATTGAATCTGGTTTCTTCATCTGAAATTTTATTGCTCTAATTTAACATAAAATTCTCATTTAATGTTCTTTTATTATTTGATTTACCCTCAAATGTGGTTTTGATGAATTTAAATAATTATTTTCTTTTCCTCTTTTGCATTTCTCAAATAAATCGTCCTTTATTTAAAAAAAGTTTATTTACTTAAAGTTTCACAAATAAAATCAGAATAATTAAACTTTGTCAATGAAAGAGTTATAAAGGATTTATTTAAACATTATACTACAAATTTACTGTTCATTATGTATTAAAACACACAAGCAAAAATATTTTTAAACTTGTTTTTTTTAATCTGTAGAAAGATACTTGTTACTGATATAACTTCTTTTGACTTGTTTTCTTCTTACTTATTCTTATTATTCCATAAATCATATTTATCTTATTTTATAGACTATAATATACTCTATTTTAAATATTACGATACACAAAATTTAAATCGTATGCAAGATGCGATACATATGTTACTGAGGAATTAAGTCTGCTGAGTCAAACAATATGAATACAAATTTTTTCGATGTTGTTATTGCGTTTACAATAATTGCACCAATATTTTCCGTGAAAATATGTTTTGTCAGAACTTCATTTACACTTCTTAAAAAAATTAAAACTGAAATTTACTTATAACCATTCTTTAAATTTTTAATAGTATTTTCAATCGTTTACACAGTCCGTAGAAGTAAATATCTTGATATAAATAATTAATAATATTTATGAGGGGTTCACACACACACACACACAACACACAGAAGTTCCAGTTACATTTGAGGAATATACTTATGTATGTTATTTTTAATTAAGAAATAAAATATATAGAGATAGATAGATATAGTTAGATCAAATTAACATTGAATTTTTGGATATTCGTAAGCTAATGTTGAATAGTATTATCATACACACATTCGTAGATATCCCTACAAATCCACTTTCTTCTTGAAAGCTAATGCGAAACGAAATAGGCTCTTATTAATGATCTATGACGCGATATCGGATTATTATGGTATGCTATGGATTATAAGTATGATCTTTATCTATCGTCTTATTTGGAGGGAAATGAGTGTGTGTCCACATTTGCTCTTTCTCTATATATATAATTTGCTTAGTAATAATTTCATTTATTGATTTCTTGTGTTCTTGGTTCTCTATTTCAAAACTTGAGTTTCCTCTGATTTATAGGATATTTAATCTATCCATCATGCATTTTATTTATTTATATTTAATTATTATTATATACACAATATAAATTTGCTTTGCATTTTTTGCTGTTCAGAATTTTATCTTTTGTAATTTTTCCATGACTTTTTGGTCTATGTATTATTTGGGGGTATCTAAATTTCTCTCTGTTTTTATAATAGTATTTAGGTTTTAGAGATTCTTAGAAATTATTTATAGACTTACAACTAAATTATCCATACACTATTTTCATTTCCTTTTCAACCCAGCAATACAGGCAAATGCAGGGAAAGGTTCGTGACTTAATACAAGACTTAACCCCACAATCTTACTAGTTCCTCAGATTAAGAGTTTACTAATATATTACTGTTCCCATTTAACTATAGCCTATACTGTCATATAATTCTACATATTGTTTAGCTTTAAATCAGATTTTTGAAAATTTAATGTATGATTAATGATTATATATACATACATAAGGTATTCTAACAATATATATCAATGAAAGGCGCATTAATAACTTCTATCAGTGTTAACAAAATGTTCAGAATAGCATACGTCATGTACATAATAAATTATTTTCATAAAAATATATATTTTTACTCTTATGTTTTTATACTGTACAGATATATCCAAGGGATTTCATTACATATTTTATATTTATTTTCTGTACAGATATGTTTTTGTTAAGGGGATGAATATTTATAGGATAATTAGGAATAGCTTCACACATACAAATAAACTATGTAATAAAATAAAGTTTTTTATCCTGAAGTGATGAAATATTTTAAGGATTTAAAGTTAGACATTTATAAGGAAATTTAGCTAAAATAGTTTGTCTGTTGTTGTCAAGTATCTACCTAAATTTGTCCTTACATGTTTAAAATTCTTCTTCTTTTTTTTTTTTTTTGTTTCTTCAATCAAATATTAATTTTTAAGATATTTTAAAATATAAAAACAATAAAATGCAAAATTATTGAGTGGCAAGATCTTTTGTGAATACCCCTTCTGTTATGAAATGTATCAAATTTTCAGTGATGATTAGATATTTCTCACTCTTATCTACATAATCACTTCAAATCAAAAATTGTCAGTTATATGTGTGTGTGAAAGATTTAAAAATACTAATATTCATGTTCAATTTCTGTTTGTCCTACTTGTGGAATTTATTTCTTAAAAATATTACATATATAATTCATGATATTATTCTCTTTTGGATAATTTATTGTATAATTGGGGTGAACAATTTGCTTTCCTTAGTTTTGTATTTGTAATTATTGTTGTGTTGCGTTTCAATTGGCGTATGCATATTTATAAGATAAATTATATAAGCTTGCACTAATAATTGAATCAAAAACACATGAATTAAGTAAATCTTAATTAAAAGTTGTTCTTTCAGTTTTGAGAAAAAAATATTTTCCATGGTGAGTTTGACTGCTAATACAACTGAGTTCTTTATAAAATGAGATAAATCAAGTGATAAAATACAATTCAACTTATCCTAGCAATTTATCATATACACTCTACTGCTATTATCATTAAATTATTTATAATTATAACTATTTTATATGAAAACATACTTTTAATAAATCCATAAATTAAGGAAATAATTCTAAATATCACATATAATTTATTGTTTCTTAGACTGAAATAAAATGGTTAAATTAATATGTATATGTTGACTAATAATTCTCGATTTTGAACAAAATACCAAATTATATATATGGTTTTTTCACAGTTACATATATTATTAGCTTATACTACAAAACATAAGCTTATATAGAAATGTACTTCAGTTCGTTTCTATATGATATAGAGCATTGCATTATCATCCATTTGATATTTTTTTCATTGTAAAGTATTCGCATGTTTATAGAAAACGTCTGACTGGCTCAAGAAATAAAGATAGGTCATCGCATTCACGCGAGGTAGCCAAAGTATTTCAAAGATTTCGTAGGGCTCTCTTTAATATCGCACCTTTGACATATCTCCCACATATGAAGCGTCATTGCCAAAGCCTTACGCCTTGGATGTCCACCGAATGCTAAGCAGATAGCTCCTGTTGCTGACAGCCCAACTTAGACCATGTTCTGCTTCAAGTGGCGCTGAAATCCTATCGTGGAAAAGGGCAGCTGTTACTAATGTCTAGCACGTGAGGATTCAATAGATGCCCTCCTCGAGCGCATTTCATGCATAATGCATAAATATAGCCTCTTTCCAGATCGTACGTTTACAAGACTTTATTGTCCTTCCGAAGCGTTGACAGCACGGTTTCGAAGAGTCACATCCCTATCTTGTTCTCAGACGTAGCCCGTCACATTTGTTTCTGCATTAGGAACCTTCAATCATAGCATTGTTGACAGGATCACTTCTAAATCAGAAAGAGATTACTTGAACCACATGATATGGCGTGCATCACGTTTTATTAGAAAAAGTTGTCTTTGTTCTACTACTAAAAAGGAAAGGAAATTACTTGTTTAAAGCTATTCATTTTTTCTTTAGGATGCAATATTGCCTACACAAACTTTAAATTGCTTTTTTATGCACACAATGAAGAAGTCTTGACAAGTACTTGGTTTTTTGAAGACTTCTTGACAACCGCTTTGTTATGTTCTCTCATATATCTGTCACTTTCTAAATAACATGACAGTTTTTAAGAACCTATTTAGATACAAGTTCCTTCTGGTTTAGTAAAATATATTTGAATAATAAATGCATCTATACGTAACTCATTTTGTAAAATTAATATATATTTAAATACCTAAAAATTTTATAAAATACATTGACTGTTCATGAAATCTTCAATCATTTATAAGTTTCGTTAAATTCTTTTAAGGACAATCTGAAATTAATAAAGGTATTAGTATTTTTTGTTAGCTAAATCTTTTAAAAATCTCATTTGTGTGCAAATCACAAATTTAATATTTCTGTTTATTGTGTGTGTCTTAAATATATCTAAAATTATTTTATTAATTGTATTTTGCCATTCTATAAATCTAATAAATGACTGAGTGTTACACTGTTAAAAAACATGTTTCTCGTTCAGTTTTAAAAATAAATTTTATTTGTAAGAATTTCTTATTTTATAATCATGATTTTATAAAGATTAATAAAAGCATTATCAATAAAAGCATATTGAGAGAACCCAAGCCTCTTTCCAGATTCCTCGACAACGTTTTATTTTGAAGGACTTATGATCTTAAGATAACTCTGAAAAAATGCATTTTCTCTTTTCAAAACATCACAGGACTAAATAAGCGAATATACATAATTTCAAATTTAATGTTACGCAATTTCTATTGAATCTAATTAACCTTATTAAAATTCAGGTCAAAACCAAATCAAGGAAAAATACATTTATTTAAATATACCTTATTTTTTAATACTACAGTGGAGAATTGTTTAACATGCTTTTATTGTTTCTATTCCTTTATTTGACATTCTTACTGCTATATTATGCATCTCTATGTATAGAAATAATTCATCGTGTGTGATTAAAATAACAATTGCTTTCTCTTTAAAAAAATAATAATTTTAATGCCAATTATAGAATGCGAGATAATATTACAATGGTTATAAATATTAATATAATTAATCACACTACTTGATGATTTTATAACTTTTGAATATGGTCATACTTTTTACTGAGATGTATGAAAAAAATTATTAAAACATGTTTTTTTATAAAATATTGTATAATTTTTGCATGTAATAATATGTTTATGTAAATAAAATAGTTTTATTGATTAAAAATAAATCATTTCAAAATCTATATTTTTATTTGAAAACAAAAAGATTATGCACTTGAATTTTATTTAATAGAAAATCAAACCTTTTTTTCTTCATTTTTAATTTTTAAATTTTCAAAAACTAAACCTCCAAAATCTAATTTTATTCCGTAGATAAAATTTTTAAAATCTCTGCATTAGTAAAAGGAAGTGCTAGCTTAGTTCATAGTATTAAATTACTTTTTAAATTAAAGTCAGTAAAAATACAGTAATCTGTATTATGTGTACCTGATAAATGGTCTGTCTTTAAAATGAATTGCTACATTTTCCGTTTATAAATAAAGAAATGCTTACTAGTTCCAAATATAACTTTCGAGAACTAAAAAGAAATTTTAAATAGAATATTTGTAAAAAAAATAAAATACGTAGTTTATTTAAGTTCTAATAGCTTTCTAAATGTTCCGATTTTCAGAGTTCAGTTTTTGTTTTAATAAGAGTCGTTACTATACATTATGAAGAGTATGTCATATTTTAAAAATAAACAATTTTGTACTAATGCAAAACTTGCCAAATATTTGGTAAATTTTCGTCTTCTTCAAAAATACCAAACATTTAATCATTGTATTTATTCGTTCGAAGCAATATGAAAACATTATTATATATAGATAGCTACAGTACGAATTTTATAATATAATGCTGTTATGTCAGATAAAATAATATTTGAAAGGACAAAGATTAAAATGCTATAAAATCTCTAAATGTTTCCACTATCAAGAAATTAAGAATTATTTGTGATTTCTTTTTGCATCATACACAATTTTATTGGGAAAAGAATGATAACTTTTAAAGTTAGTTCCTTTTTTTCATATATAAATTGTTTTCTGTATTTAAAATTACAGAAAGTATTTTTTTAATAATAAGTCTATGCATACTTTAAAATTAGAATAAAAGTTTTATCTCTAGGAATTTTAAATGAATTATTATTAGAGAATCAATAAAATTTTGTTTTTGCTTAGCATCTCTTTTTTTAAAAAAGAAAAAAATATCCCAAATATTATTTTAGTTAGCAAATTTTTAAAGGAATTATGAAAATAATAAAAACCTCAGGTATGATTAATTTTGTGCTCTACCATCAAAAATGCAGTTCTGAATTTTCGTGGCTTCCAACCAAAATTCAAATAATAAAACACTTTCTGAATTTAAAAAGCTCATTTCAGGAAAAAAATTATGTACTCAAAACACAGAACTCTATTTAAAAAATACAAAGTTTATCAACAGAAAAAATACGAGGTGATTCAAAAAAGTATTAGATTTGAATGCCTTTTTTTATTAATGATACAAATTGTTTATAGTATTTTTTTCAGTCAAAGTTTTTTGCCTAAATGTTTCCTTTTTATATATCTGGTGTCTTCTTAAAGTTCTGTATATTAATGATACTATTATCTATGAAGTCTATTCTAATGGTTGTTTCCTGTTTCAGCGGTCTGAGCATGGACGCTCTGCAGCAACGCTCCGTTCCGTTTAGTGCCATCACTAACACCAGTAGTTGTGGTACTCCTAGCGAAAGTGGAGACAGTCACCAAATCAAATTCACTTACAAAGAAGGCTGCACACCAACAGCATGTGCATGCGTTATTCTTGCGATACTTTTTGTATCGCTTGGAGCAGCCGCTGGAGTCTATTTTGGATGTACGTAATTACTTTTTCTTTTCTTACAATATACGCATTCTAAAATAATTCATTTTATTTTCATACTTTTCATTGTCATTTAATACTGAAACCAAATCTGAAAAATTGAATTGTAGTACAACAGGTGGTGTATAAACTACCTCGCCATCTCTGCAAAATGGAGCCCTTTATCCAATACAAAGGTGACTGAATCATATAAAATTTACCGTTCAACCCCAGATTCCAACTGATCTCAAAGAAAATATTCCCATTTTAAAATTATTCCCATATCGCTACTACGCATAATGTATAACTACTTTTAATGGTAACTAAAAACTCAAAAGCATTAATTAGGAAATAAAAAGCATTTAATATTGCTTAAATAAATGAAAAAAATACAAAACATTTCAAGTAATGAGTAAGTTTAAATTTGGATTTGCCATAGAAAGAAATATATATAAATAAAGTAAAGTATTCTGTAGAATATCGAAATATATTTAAACATGGGAAATAAATGCATTTCGCAATATATAGGTTACGTTTAATTCACAATATTAAATGAAGTAACAGATAGCCATAAATTTTATTTTTTCTTTGACATTAATAATACAAATTACACTATTTTGCTGATACAAATGTTAATGATATAGTGTTTGCATAAAATTTGATTGAAATCTCAAATACAGGGTGTTTCATATTGAATGGGACAAAAAGAAAACATAATTGTGAACGTTGTAATAAATTTTTTTAGAAAATTCACATTTACCTCAAAACTACATTTATTCAAGTTTCTACAGGTGTTCAATATGTGCCCCTCCGGTGACACGACAAATGTCTACACGGTAATCAAGCTCCTGCGACACTCGTGATAGCATATCCCCTGTGATGGAGTTCAACACTGCAGTTACACGCTGCTTCAGTTCCTCTAAGTCCTGAGGAAGTGGACGCACAAACACCTTGTCTTTAACGAAACCCCAGAGAAGAAAATTCGTTCAAAAATGTCTTTGCACAACAGTTACCGAGGAGGTTTTGGCATATTCGAAAACGCAGTACGCTTTCTCCTGCATGGACGACATTTTGTTTAACAACGCCTCTAGCGGCGAGTTCGTCATTCGATAATTTTTACCCGTTGCCAAAAAAAACTTGTATAATTGTAGTTGCAGAATAAATTTGTTTCGGCTGAATAAATCCATTACGGCAGTCACACTGCGCTATTCTTTTTGTCCCATTCAATATGAAACATCCTGTATTATAGAAACATTTTGAATGTTGTTAAAGTATAATATATACATAAATGTAGCTTAAACTCTGCAAAATAACAAAAAACACTGACGATAGGAGCTTCATACTTAACTATAATAACTAAAATCAACTTTAAATTAATTAGATTGAATTAGTATTTTCACAGCTGAGTAATTTTTTACTTCATTCATTAAGCTTCTAAATTTAATTTATCTTAAGTCAGTTTTGAATTAATTAAATTAATATATTTCAATCTTAATTGAATAGCAATAGTCTGATTCACTTCATTCGTCTAAGGGATTATTTTTAAAAAAAATTGCTATCGAAACATTTTTAAAATTAAAATATTAGTACCATTATTTTTAAATCGGGATTCAGTTCCTGAGATACCATCGTACTGGTCTTTTTTTCTAATCTTAACAGATAAATTAATTCCATTTCGTACCCGAAATCTAAATATGCCGTCTTGCCGTTATAATGCTATATCCTTCTTTGTCGTCATGTCATTAGTTCAAACTGTCGTTTAAATTAATTTTTTATTCAGTTAAAAAATAAAAATGATATGCATTAGAAAAATCATGATAAGAAGAGTAAATTACAGCAATCATATATATCATTTTCAAGAAAAACAAGGAATCAAAGAACTAAGTTCCTTTGCTAATTTTAACATCCAAAGATCTGATTGTCATATAACTAATATAATGAACGTAATCTTTACAACTTTAATATTAAATATATATTTATCTCATGATGTGGTTTGTTTCGACTTAATAAAACTCAATGCTAATTTTTTCCCCTCACATATACAATGATGAAAATTATAAGCACCTAGACCGTAAAAGCTTTGTCTTTATATAGATAAACATCCTAATTAAACCAAAACTTAAGAATTTTGCAGAAAGAAAAGCATTAAGTTAAAATGATGAGAAAAAAAATCCTTTTCCAGGAATAAAAAAAATTCTAACTAGGAAATAATTAAAACCCTAAATTAAAAATGGAAGATAAAAAAATTAATTAATCTGCTTTAAATTAATGGTCGAAGTCAACACATAATTTCGGTTGAAAATAAGATCGAGATAAAAAAACTAAGTAAATACGCACTGGAAATTTAAAAGTTTTCAAGAACCACAGTAATACAAATATGCAAAATAATTCCTTCAAATACAATTTTTTTACTGGAGATAGAAATACCTCATTATTATGTTTAATAGCATTGTTATGAGATGGCGCGTGAATTAAAAACAGGAAATCTTATAAAAAAAGATTAATAAAAAAGTATATTTATAAATATTATAAATTCTTAATTGAACAAAAGCCTTAAGTCTCCTGAAGTTTTCGTTTTGTTTTTTAATACGTGTTTACAAAAATAATTCTTATTGACACAAGCTGACACATTTCTCAAATTCTAAAAAATTCATTACAGTTAATGAAAGCTTATTTCGCAGAATGGGATTTCTCACTGTCTAAAAAATACCATACTTTAGAATGAATTAAGAAATAATTTAAATTATTTGTTTCAATGCATTCTGAGAGAGTAAATATCTTTATATATTTTAAACTTTACCAGAATAAAAATTCCTCTTATTTATATCTAGTGAAATATTTCAACTTACATTAAAAGATTTATTGTTAAAACTATTTATTATCTTGAGATGTAAATCAGATCTAGATTACACTTTTAAAAATAATTTTAATAATTATCTTACATATTTCATAAATAACATATATAGTGACATGAATATTTTAACTTTCCTTTTCAAAATATGGTGTCAAATATAAAGAATAATCCTGGAATTTTCTCCTCCACTAACTTTAAAACAAATTAACTCATTATTCATACTGTAAACGCACAACTTGTATAGACAATAAGAAATTTCGAAATCAAAATCTTTCTTCAAAATAGTATTCTTTCACTTATTACTTATCTTCACTTAGTCTATATCATAGATTTTCTGTGTATGTTCATTTTTCTTAAAGAAAATGTATTATAGTAAAGGAATACATCATTCAATTCGATGAAGTTAGAAAAATAACTTATCTACAAACTTAGACTTAGATCAGAAATCTTAATATTTTATTAATTTATAAAACCCAAATTTTATCTTTAAGAGAACTAGTTTACAACTTTCTATAGTCTTGGAAAAATAAATATCCTCGTGCTTTTGGTTTTTGAGATATTTTTAATCAACCGCATTTTTAATCGATAGAAAAGTTGTCCTTAATGAAAGTAATCAATTATATAGTGCTCAGAAATTTGATAAATGAATTTATTTATTTTTTCACGGTACCCATTCAAGACTCTTTAAGCACTCTTTTCTTCAGAACACAAAATATTTTTTTCTCTAAAAATAAAATTGAAGAGGTTTCATCAATAAACCACTCTAAAAGTTATTAAGCTTTCTAAAGCCCCATTATTTTAACCACATAATTATTTTACTCTAAGCAAGAATTGTGAATTGGGTGCTCTCTATGTGTAACTAGATAAAATGTTATTTAAATTCTTATTTTTCCAGGTCTGGTTTTTTCTATTATGAAATGTTTTCATGCACGAATTTAAAATTAAATTTCTGGTTAAATTTTCTTTATGGTTTGTTCAAGAGTAGTAACGTTTTCCTCTTGGAAAGACTACTGTATGTTTAACAACAATACAATAATCCCAGATTCGAAACATTTCAATTTAATATAAACAAAGTTAAGATCTTGATTGCTATATTTGACAGAAGAACCAAAATATATATATACTAATATATATATACTCTTTACACTAGATTAAACTAGATACTCTTTTACACTAATTACAATTCATGGAAACAGTAGATTTAGATATTATTCTCATGAATATTTAACATTTAAATTATTGTCCTTTTCAAAGAAAGCATTATTTCGTAGTTTGTGTGAGTCTTGATTTTTTTCTCTTTCTTTTAAATACACTGACTTTCAAAAGTAAAGCACTTAATGCAAATCTCTAATTTTTAAAAGTTTATTTCAGAGTGAATTTGAGAGGGTTAAAAGAACTTTGTGCCTGTGCAGATAGAGAATGTAAATATGACACAGATGACAAAAAAACAATGGAAGCACCTACTAAAGAAGAATAGTTTGTTATAGTTTAGAGATTCAAGAGCCAATTCCTGCTAAGCTGCACGAAGAATAACTCTTATTTAAATGTTTGGTGGGATGTAAACATCACCATTTACAAAAGGATAGGAAGTCAACTATCCATTGAAATTTGCACAATTATAGATATGAAACTAATTGTGTAATATACATAAAAACCCCGCTTTACGGAGATGTGCAGAAAAATACACTTAAGTGCTAATGAATTAGGGATAGCAAAGGCTGTGCAAGTTGTGTAGCGCTGCGCATCATTTATGTGCAAGTTGAATAGCGCTGCGCATCATTTATGCGCAAGTTAGGGCGCTATGGTAATGGTATATATAACGCGTACTGTGGTTGTTCTGAATTAGTTGTTGGAATTTCCAGTATGGGAAAACTGCCTGATTTAGACGCCTTCGATCGCGGACAAATCGTAGGGGCGCGACGCATGGGCCATTCAATTTGCGAAATCGTCAAACAACTAGGATTTTCAAGGTCGACAGTGTCAAGAGTTATACCAAGAATCTATGAATGGCGAACAAAAAACTAGCGATCGGGAAAACTGCAAAGGATAATTAGCCTTGACAGTGCCTGGTGAGATATGACTCAGGCGTATTGTACGTAGCTAAACATTAGCTCAAATTACCACTCAGTAGAATGACGGGGTCAGTCATACAGTCAGTAAACGGACTGTGCAACACTCGCTTCATCGTATGGGTATCGGGAGCCATCGACCTACGAGAGTACCATTGCTCAATGCTCGCCATCGGGCTACACGTCTTGCCTGGACAAGGGAGTAAGGAGACTGGAGTGTAGAGGACTGGAAACGAGTAGCATGGAGTGATGAGCTTTGATTCCGACTCCTTAACGCCGACGGGAGACTGAGAACATGGCGTCAGGCTCATGAAGCCGTGGACTCAGCATGCCAGTTTGGAACTGTACAAGGGTATGTTAGCTCATTCATGGCCCTGGGTGATTTTTTGTGGCACTGTTTGAGATCTTTGGTGCGGGTGCCAATCTTTCTCAATGGAATTTGGTACGTAGAGTTTCTAGGGGATCACCTCCTTTCGCTTATGCTGTTTTGTTATCCGAATGATAATGGAGTTTTCCAACAAGACAACTGTACCTCTGACAAGTCTCGGTTGGCTACTTGCTGGTTGGATGAGCATTCTTCTGACTTTTAAGTCATAAATTGGCCACCTAAAAGTCCGTACTTTAATCCTATTGAGCATCTTAGGGATGTTTTGGAACAAGGTGTGAAAGACCATCATGCAGCACCAACGACCCTTATTGAATTATGGACAGCTTTAGCCAATATTTGGCAAATCATACCCGTGGAATGTTTCCAGAAACTTGTTGAATCTGTACCTCGTCGTGTGGCAGCCATTATCAAGGCCAGAAGAGGTCCAATTCGTTACTAGGTAGGTATCCCTAATTAAGTGGCACTTCAGTGTATTATTATCGTTGCTCTCGTTGTGGAGGAGGGAGGTAAGCTACCACATCTAAAACAACTGATACCTAAGATTAGGACTGGATATCAATATTACCTCTAAACGGAGAAACTAAGGACGGGAAAGAAAGCTGTCAAACAAGGATCAACGAGAAATAACACAAATTATTCGTCAACAATGCACGCTCACAGCTGAAAAAATAAAATTAGATTTATATATCAATCCAGAAGATCCCACTTCAAACTGAAAAGTGTTTGTCAGGAGCTACACAGATTATATTTTATTATATTTTTTCATATTTTTACTGTGTTGAAAGCACAAACCACTAATACTGATATCAATTCCCAAAAAAGGATTCAACGCGGCAGAGAGACTCAAAACTGAAACCTTATTTACTGGAAAGATATAATTTGACGAAGCTTTTTTCATTTTCAATCAACGAAAAGACTTCCTCGAAACTTCCATGTTTGACAACTTCCTCGAAAAGACTCCATCTTTATTGCTTTGTTCAAGCTATAAAGTATAAATATGGTTCTTTGATGGTTCTTAAATATTATTTTACAGCATTCTTTAGGACAAATAGTTGTTTTGAAGAATCGCGCAAACTTATTTAAAAGTATTTCAATCCACTTTTATCTTATGATGGAGATAATTTTTCCTTCTGTTTATTTTTTGTTATAGGTGAATAAGGCATTTAGTTCATAAGCAAAGTGCTTCACAATCTGGTTTAATAAACATGTTGGTAACTGAAAGCTGCCTTGTTACCTTCAATCATTAGACATTTACATTAATGACCTTTTACGGGAATGTAAAACTAATGAAAGGAATTTATCCACAACTGGTGTCTAAACTGTATATAGACTTCTTTTTTTCAGAAGGTGTTAGTTTATCAAGTGTCCGCAAATGTTAGCAGAATCTGTATAAAAATACTTGTTGTGAGATAATGCTATTTTTCTAATCTGCTTTGATAAAGTATTGAATAGCTTTATTTTTTTGCCGCTTTGATATATCAAACAATTTTTTTTTTAAAGTTTAAACATATAAAATCATGCTTCAGTTTATAAATTATATATTATGCTACATAAAAATAAGTATTTCATTCGTTCATTTTGAATTTGTAAAAAAAAATAATAAAAAAATATCTAAATATATTTTAAAAAATTTCTCGTTTTTAAGGGTATTATATCATTTCTGTATAACTAAAAAAAAAAAAAGGCTCTGAAATAGTTTTTTTCCCCGAGATGCTATGAAAAAGCTTATCATTCATCTTTTTCATAATAACGGTTCTTTTCAGAACTGTAATCCAATTTTCCTTTTAGAAGTCTCATTTGTGCCTAAAAGCAAAGGATCAGTGTTGCATATCGTTTTCATTATCTCATTAAAAACTTTTCAAATCATATTGTAACGATATGAATTACATTACCTCGTCGTCATGCTTTCATATCTTTATTCATTTAGTTCCTTTCATCATGAATATTTATTAACTCAAACAGTATCTTTTCTAAAATTATCTTCGGAGAGAACCGCGAAAAAGTTTTTAAAAGAAAAAAGAAAACAAAAAACAAAAAACTTAATCTTCCTTTTACCTAGAAATAAATTTCGCATGATTCTTTTTCCTCGTTCTTTCCTTTTTTCAGGTGAATAAAACTTTTTTCGTCGTTTATGTGTATAAAAAAAGTCACGAAAAAAACATTTTTGTACTTAGATACATATTTCCTTACCGCAATAATTAGAAATGCTTCCGCTGTTCTCATTACAACTGTTTCTAAATAGTAACGCTTAAAAAATAAATGTTTTTAACAAAATTAAAAGAAAATCAATTATTAATAAGCGAAATTTTACGGTCTTTGCTTTAAATATATTTTATAGCCTTATTTTGTTTACTTAAGATATGTTAAATGCTCATTAATTTGAGAAATTTCTTAAAAATTGCTTTTAAATTATATAGATCCAATTACTAACGGTTTAAATCTCTTTTAAAGTTGAAAAAAATGCTTTCTCGTCATTCATTCAAATTTTTAAGCAATGTATGTTAAATTACGTAAAGAAAAAAAACACTAATAAATTTACTGAAAGTGAACCTTTTTAAATAAGCAATAGATACCATTTTAAATAAATTATTTAAAAATATGTATACTGTGTTGGGTTATGAATTTTAAATTAATTCTTCCATTTTTTTTCAGTGCAATTCTTGGATTTGGGAAAAAGAAATGGTAAGTTAAAAACAATTATTTTTTATGTTTTCCTGATCGTATAAGAGGTTCATATTAGGATTTCAAGAAAATGTAAATAGGCTAAAATTTATACTACACAAAGCGTTTTGATAATATAGAAATCATTTTATTAATAACAATTCGTTTTTTTAAATAAATTTTAACAAAATTTTCGAAATTATATTTTTTTATTTATTATTTCCTTATATATATACATTTTCTTTATTTGAGGTTTAAAAATGTTTTAAGTTGTTAATATATATTAAATATTCATATCTCTCATTTAACTGCATTGTATTAATTAAAAATTCATAACATTTAAATTTCAAGAGCCGAATTCATTTAATAAGTTTCAGTGTTTCTCCTTCATAATTCATCAAAGTGCTTCCTAATTGTTACTAAATTCCTTAAATATTCCAATATTTTAAATGAATTTTTTAAAGTTTTCAAAACATAATTTGAGATATAATTAATTAGAATTTCGATTGTAAAATTTAAAAAAAATTATCAGACTACAAGCATTCTGTGAAACAAAATTTCTTGACACGTTATGTTTTGATGATATAAAATTTTTCTTCTTCCTAAAAGATATTGAAGTGTGGAAATGTTTTTAAAGAAATTTAAATTTAAATTTATGTCAGCTCTTATTAATTTCTGTCTAAGATATAGTTCTTTTCTTTACAGTCTAACTTCGTTAGCTTTTATTAAAGATTACTGAATTAATTTTTGTTCTTCACGTTCTTGACTTACAGTTCTATAGAGATAAGGCATTGATATAACACATATATATATATATATATATATATATATATAAATATTGATACTTAGATCGGAGTTCGAGGATTTTATGTAATTAGTCGCAAAAAGTAAAACAGTTCTTCAGGAGCGATGGAAATTTATTGTCGAAAAACAATCCTTTTAAATACTGGATACAGTAGTAATATTCGCAGAATAAATCTCAGAAGGCCTTCACACCTTCTTCGGCGAAAAATATACATGTGAGTGTGTACTGTTTTCAAAATTTCAATCATCTGTTTTAATCTTTAGTATTCAAATCACTTTTGCTCACAAGTATATATATATATATATATATATGTATTTTGTATATTTAGTATGTATATATCTATACATTTACACCGCAAGTTACATTGAAAAAAGGTTTTGATAAAATTTATGTAATTTGTTTTATTTTTTTAATATTTCAACTCTAACTTCTCCTAAAGCTGTAGCATATTTTTTTTCTAAAAGGGTTTTAAGATATTCAACTGTATATAAGGGAAGTAAATCTTAGCTTTGCATTTTAAAATTATAATATAGGATTAACAAATCACAATACTGGTGCATATTTGTAACCTACTTAATAAAAACCCTATTGAATCACAGAAGTGTTTAGACAAACACATGAAATTCGAAGGAAAAATTACATATTTTATTTCTTAAAACAATGTTTCGCAGCATATATCAATGAAATTTGCTCAAAAACAGAAACTTCATTTTATGCAATAGAAGAACTTAAATAACAAGAAATTACTAAGGCAAGAAATTTTTAAGCACTACGGAACAATAAAAAAAAAGTTCATTTTATCTTTTGTTATTTCTTTCATCCAAATATCTTAGGAATTATTTATTGCTACAAGACTGTTCATTCATAAGTAGTTAGATAATGGATTTAATTGATGTAATAATGTTTCTATTTTCCCGTTGCTGGTATAAATTACAGAAGAATATATTAAAAGAAGTGTGTGAAAAATTTTTACTCACCTTGATGCTTTCCCCACAATGGACTTTATTTTTCATTTGTGCATAAATTCTTAAAGAATATAAAATTCTAACAATGATGGATCTAGCTTTTCTTTTGTAAGAGTATTCTTCTTTCTTTTTCCCTGTGTAATCAAAGAAAGCATACATTAAGCAAAAACTGTCCGTCTCTGGAAAGAAACTTTCTTCCAAATACATTTCTACCATAGCTTATTCTCTTATACCCTAGAGAATATTTTTTCAGAATAAGGTTTATTTTGTTTGATGTACACCCGAAATTCTATTTATTTGCAAAGTTATAAAAATTTATTTTTATCTTTGTGCCATACAGTCAAATATATTTTTCCTGCATTATTTTTCATGTGGTTTGAAGTATACGGTATATTTTAGTTACTGTTGTAGTAATTCAAAGGAATAGTGAAGATTGCAAAGTGATCCATAATTTGGAGAGTAAAATTCTAGAAGATGAATTTACAATTACTCTAAAGACCGGAAGAATCCAGAAAAATTATTCATTGCAAATCACGGAAAGTCATTTTAAAGATAATGTTTTAGAGCAGAATTTTGATTTACAATACTCTTAAATGCACCATATTCTTAAAAAAAGTTTTAACTCAGATTATTAGAATCTTATGGTATTGAAAATATTCAATGGCCGTGAAAGGAGTAATTTTTAAATAGAGATGACATTTTTGGCAAATTAGTCAAATTCTAAATCTTATTTTCTTGAGGTTTTAATAAAATCATAATTGTAAATATATTTAACAGAGCAGTGAAACAAAATTGACGTATTTTTTATTAATATCAAAATTAAAAGTCCTGACAATTCTTATTCCTTCGAATATAGCTCCTTTATGAGCAGTTTTTAGATTATAATCATATGTTAATTGCTTAAAATTTGTATATTCTTGAAATTCTGAATTTGATGCCATTGTTTTATCTTAAAGTATGTACTTTTTCGCCTTTTTCTTACCTTTTGAGGTGTTAATGGAATAACGATTAATTAGAAGGCAAAAAATTAAATAAAATGTAGGGAGGAATAAAACTTATTTTGCAAAATGCATATCTCCATTTTTTGATGGGATACATTTAATGTGTCTTCCAGATCCAATTTAATATCAGTATACATGTTTGTTTGTAAAACACCTAGAAGTATAAATATATATGGAAATTAATATGTCACAGATAAAATAAAATGTTCAAATAAGACTTAAATCAATTATATATAGGCATGCTTATATGAATGAATGTATCCAATGTGTGTGAATCTTTATTTTAAACTAATCCCTGTTAATTTTAAATAGACGTACGATCCCTTGTACACCAGTCAAGCTTTAACTTTTTCCTCTCATAACTTTTGTTTAATAGGCTGAAACTTTTCAAAGTAAACATTTGGCGTACAAGAAAACTTTAGACAGGGAAAGAATTTATAACGTGTAGGTGTTAATACAAACACTAGGTCTGAGATTTTGCTTGCTTATGCGTTGCTGTTAAACAGGACTCTGATTAACTCCACTGAGAACATTATATTTAACTCAATTATTATTTTTTTTATTATTTAATTTATATTATACTTTTTTAAAAAGTAGAAAGTTTTTCGATTTTTCATTCGTGACATCTACTCTACATTTACTCCATTTAATATCAAGTTTTATGTAAATACTTATCTGATATCATTATAAATATTGCATGATCAAATGTTTTATTTTATTACAATATTAGAAGGACATATAAAATGTTAAAGGAGTTTTTAAAACATTATGTAATGCTAATGTTGAAAATATGGTAAATGTATTTGTGGCATTAGGTTTCCATTTATTTTAAAATTTTTATTTTAAATAATATTTAAAAGCAACCCATAAACATTTTCATTCCTTATTTCTGTGTTATGAAACTTTTATATCCTTTTCAATTAGCTTTACAAATATTTTTTACTGAAGAGACTTCCATAAATTTAAAATTTCAGTCATTTTTTTATCATTAATTATTCAGCTCTTCTTAATAGTTTATTTAAAATTGTCAGAAAAAAATTATTTTTATTTACAATCACTTTAACGTAAAAATAAATACTCAGTGAAGTAATGAGCCGTCAAAAGGTTGATTGCTTAAAAACAAGTTTTTTAACGCTACTATCTCTAATCCTTTTATTTCTTATTATATTTGCATGATTATTTTTCTTTTAAAAATAATTTAATTAAAACTGAAAGCATGCAACAAGCATTAAATATGGTCTTGAGTTTCATTCTTGTTTTTCGTGTATTTCGCTTTGGAAATTAAATTAATTCCAAATCTTAATTACAATGTTTGTATAAGTTTCTGCTTTAAATACCTGGGTTGCTTTATATTTGAGAATTTTTAGCTTTCAAACAAAACATATATAATTTTTTTTTAAAAAAAAACACTTTATTTCTGCTTTGTAGCATTTAATCAAAATTTCAAAACATCCTAACGAAAAACTGTATTTTTATTTAGAAGGTACTTATTAAATTTTGTGTGTGTGTGTGTCTTGATGTTTTAGACTTGTGATTTTATTAAAATACCATTCTAATTCGTAGTAGGTAGTAAATATGTTTATCCAAACTTTATACGAGTCTATACAAGAATGAGCAAGCATTATACACAATTTAAACCATAAAAATTAAAAATTTTGAAGATTATATCAGCATTTAGAATAAAAATAAAATGTGTGTGATCAGAGTACTTTTTTAACTCACTTTTAATCACTGCACAAACTTATGTAAATATTTAACGTTCAGTAAACGCTTAAATAGCAGATAAATTCTTAATATCTAATTGCTTACAAAAATCTTATTTGAGAAATAATAACGTTTGATTGAAAGAAAACGTACTTTTTAAATTAAAACAAATTCACTCTCGTGGGGGAGGGGGACTTTTTATCATATATTTTTACTACGTTCAATGATTCATTGGATGTCTTAGGTCATAAAATATAGTATCTTGAAATAATTTTAATTAATAATTATATAAAAATAAAAATTGTCTTAAAACATGCTTTTAATCAACAACTCCATCAATTAATTTATTATTGAGTTTATTAATTGTTCATTATACATTCTTTCATTTTCCAAACATTATTAAAAAATTTTACGCAAAAATTATTTACGTATTCAGACCCATTTAATAAGCTTGTCATAAGTTTAAATTATTCTCCAACTTTCAACTTTTATAGAGAATTTTTACTTAAGTTTTATGTAAAATTAAGTGACACTTACTTAAGTGGGAAGTTACTTAAATTACTAAGTTACGGTTCAAGAAAAATAAAATTTCTAAAAATCTTTCACCACAAATGTAAAAAAAAGAAAAGGAAGGAAAAAAAAGAAAACTTTCAACCCAAACCATGTCTTGCAGCTTATATTTCTGTGCTGTTAATTTCAAGCTAAAAGAAAAAAAAATTCAAAAAACTTTCACTCGTGTGAAAAAGTTACCCTTTCGAATGCGTAATTAACTTCTACTTGTTAGTTTAGAGTGCTTACATCTTTTTACTAAGCTTTGCACAGATAACTTCGTCAAAATAATTAATAATCTCAAAATTTTTGTTACATTCTGAAGGAATTCTTTCTCACATAAAATAACTTATAACACAACAGACAAATTGCCTTCATATATTTGCAAGACTGATTTAATCCACTTCGTATTTTAAATCATTTAAATTGAATTTGGTGTTAACTCTAAATTTTTTTGGTATTGTTTTTAAGACGTAAAGAATATAACAAATTAAAGAATTCGAATCTAGCCTTTATACTTCGGTAAAAAGAACGGTTGTCTAAACCATTATAGAAATATTTAAATCGAAATCAAATGTAAAGTTAAAAGTACTTGAAATTAGAAGACAGCATTCAGTTAAATAAAAAAGCACGGTCACAGATTTTTTTCTAAGTTACACATAATAAAGAAAAACATATTTTTATAGAATCACGATACCTAACTGAACCCCCACTCTCCCCGTAGTATTTCAATAAAATTCAGAATCTTTTCAGAATTTTTCAGTGCTATTAAAACTCAATCTTTCTTAAAACTAAAACTTTTCGCACAAAAAATGAGAATGTTGCTTTTTATTCCAAACATTATTTGTTGAGGTAGATATAAACAGCATACCATAGTGTAATTTATATGAAAGAAATAATAAGGAAACCATTACCACTATTATTCTGCTTAACAAATGAATGCCTTTTTGAAGGCTATCAACTATCATTAATAAAAGTTTTTTTTAAACACTTTATTATTTTTCTTTTAAGGGAGGTCAGTAGGGTAAAAATCATGGAATGATCGATTTTGAGTTTTTGATATTTCTGAAATCTGTATTTCATTACCTTTCTAGGGATATAACATTTATGCCATATTTTCAATTAGAACTATGTCAAAATGACTTTTTAAAAATTATCAACTGGTGGGCCACGCCCCCTTTTGACAGATATTTGCCTTTTAAATATCCTGAAACAATTACAAAGCCTTCTTTTTGTTTATTCAAACGCAATTAACTTTAGATAACAGTTGACTGTTCGATTAACTGTATTAGTTTGGTGGCGGAATTTCGAGTTACAACATGCTTCCAAGAGTTTTAAAGTATTATTTCTTATTAAATATTTACTTTCACAAGGTATGATTTTTTTCAAAACTACTATTTTCATTATTTATAATTTTAAAATTACTTTTTAAAAAAATAAAATTTTTCTAAATTTACTGTATGTGAAAAAAAAAGCTGCAAATTTACATTATATATTCCTTATGCATTATTGTGGATACTGAAGTGATATTTTGAAAATATTACAACAAAAAAAAAACATTTAGCTTAGAGCACATGTGTCAAAAAACAAACAAATTAGATGATAAATGTCTGTTTTTAAAAAAAACTAATTTTTTAAAAAAAATATCACTTCAGTATAAATATAAATGATACTTAACTGTACAGACAAGTTTTTAAACTTAAATATTCAAAAGTTTCTGAATGAATTGTACATACAAAAATTCAGATGTGTAATACCATTTGTCCTTGCAAGAAGCTGGTTAAATACATAAAAATACCTAAATATCATGTTTAAAAACATAAAAACAGTTTTATTTTTGCTGTTTAAGAAATCATGTGTACAGTTTAGAGAAACTTTTGAAATTTAAAAGTCTTAGAAACTTATGTTTGCATGTGAACACACAGAACACATATGAAAACTTTCGAAATGACGTAAAATCATGTTTTTTCAAATGCACACCAAAACCATAGATAAATTTTTTCCCATTATATTTATGATGATATTTGCTCTACTTTGATATTTGTAATACATAAATGCTACAAATTCTTCTAAAATTTATAGCGATTTTGTGATAATAGATGTAAATTTTACAAAATATCTCGTTAAACAAAAACTGAAAAATGTTATATATGTATTTTCTGACAATTTGAAAACATTTTTGATGCTTTTTTTACTTAAATATATTGACTTGATGATAATGTTGAATAAAATGTGGCAAATACATGTTGGAAGGTCATAATTTTTGTGATAAAGTGACATTTCATGTTAAAAATGCATTTTTCAAAAAGTTTGTTTATAAAAATTTATGCTCTTTTTTCTCAGAAAATAATGCAAGGATGCTCATAAAATTTCAGTAAAACATAACTCATATGTACACTGAACATAACCATGTACACTGAAGTGTGCCTTTATAAATTTTCCCAAAATAATTTAACATAAAGCATTTATCGTAGAAAAAAAATGAAAATTTTCAAGAAATTCATAGTAATATTTTTATGTTGCATGGTTTTGAAAAAACTTAACATTATATTTGAAATATCTCACTTCAGCATAAATATTAAAGTCTAATTAATATTCAGACTAAATCAGAAGTCTTAATATTTAACAGTTTCTGAGAAAAAGTAAACATATATATGTGATGATACGGGATGATTTTTGTCGTTACCTGTAAATCTTGTTATGCACATAAAATTACATAAAGTTCATGTTTAAAAACATAAAAACAAATTTTTTCTTTTGGATATCATTTATGTAATATTTAAATAAACTTTTTAATTCTGATACTTTAAGAAATTGTGTGTACATGTGAATATACAAAGCACTAGTGAAACTTTTCAAAATGTCATTTATTCATGTATTATATTTCTTAATTTGTGTCTTTTTTTTAAAAAAAATTTATTGTATGCATGAACTGGAATTTTTTATTTTATATTTCATATATATTGTGTATACTGAAGTGAAATTTTTGAGATATTCCTCAGACATTTAGCTAAAAAGCAGATGTCGTAACATAGAAAAGGAAAGTTTCTATAAAATTCATTATTCTACTGTGCAAAAATTACATTATTAAACAGGCTGATCAATTTTTTTAAAAAATTTCACTTCTGTATAAAGATAAATGTTAATTTAATGCACACATAAATTTTTAATCTTTGTTTTCAATAGATTTTTAGTAAAGGGTACATAAATATATCCCAAAATGCAATGCCCTTTTTCGTTGCACAAAACTTGTTACATACAAAAAATACACAAATTTCATGTTTAAAAACATAAAATCAGTTTTCTTGTTGTTTTGGATACCATTTATGTAATATTTTAAGAATTCTTTTAATTCTGATACTTTAAGAAATTGTGTGTTTACATGTGAATTTATAAAAAAGTAATGAAATTTTTCGAAATGTCGTATAATGATGTATTACCAAAGCCATATTTTCATGTATTGACACATTTTTACATGGTATTTATGATACTTATAGTCAACTTGGATGGACAGTAATGTATCAGAACTAAAAATTCTTCAGAAATTGATGCATAATTTGAGGAAAATGATGCGAATGCTATAAAATATCTCGATAGATTAAAAGTGAAAAATGCTATACATGTATTTTCTGAGAAATCTAAGTAAAAGAAATAAGTAAAAAGTCTTAGAAGTTATTGAGAATAAGCTAATATTTAAAAAAATAGTGCAAATACAGATTGCAATTCATAATTTTTTTGATGAAGTGACATTTTATAATAAAAATGCAATTATCTCAAAACGGTGTTTTTAAAAATGCGAGTACCATTTTCACAGAACCTATTCAACGGAAGCACTTGCAATCTTCACTGAATATTACTGATATGTTATTATATATCCTGAAGTGAACTTTTATTAATATACCGATAATATTTTTGTAAAAGTCAGTTATCGTGAAAAAAAATGACATTTTTCAAAAAATTCATAGTGATACATTACGATGAAAGTTTTTGAAAAAACTAAACAATATATTTGAAAAAGTTCACTTCAGTTTAAATAAAAAAGTCTAATTAATATACAGAAAAAAATTTAAGTCTGTACATTTAATATTTTATGAGAGAAAGGCACATAAAAATGCTCAATTTAACATTAGCGGGATAGGGGGTACCGACTTACCTTAAGAAGAAATAAGATTTCTTCAAGAATTTATGTGTGTGCTAGTACAGCAGTAGTTTCACACTTCTAATCTTCTATAAGGGGTGATCAAATGAAAAGGTACGAAACGTCATAAAAATGAAACAGTTAAATATTTGTATATTCCGCCATGGGAGAATGTAGCGAGACATCTCGGGATGCCATTCGAGGCTCTGACTGGGATCGGATCATCCGCGGGCCTCCGCATGCGCAGGAGAGAGCAAAGGCTCTTATAAAAAGCGGCGTCCAAATGATGCCGGCAGTCCGTATGAGGACAGGATGGCGTTCACGTTGCAAAATTCGACGATTGAGGAACAGCGAAGTGTTATCCGATTTCTGACAGCGGAAGGTGAGAAACCGGCAGCTATTCATCGGCGGATGGTGACCATTTACGGGGAGAAATGTGTCTCTGACAAGTCTGTCAGAAAATGGAGTGCTCGTTTTCGTGCAGGCCGTGATAGTGTGGGTGATGACCAGAGACCAGGCCAGGCAAACACTGTTATCACGAGCGATCTCATCGACAAGGTGGACGACCTAGTGAGATGTGATCGGCGTGTCACATTGCGAATTTTGGCGCTGAAGGTGGATGTCAGCTATGGAACCGTGTGGACAATTGTTCACGAAAGGTTGCGATTTCGGAAGGTGAGTGCCGCTTGGGTTCAGAAGCAGCCCACCGACCAGCAAAAGAAACTGCGAATGGGACTAGCACTGCAACATCTGTTTCGGTATAAGGAAGACCCCGCTTTCATGAAGCGGATCGTCACAGGTGATGAGACCTGGTGCCATCACTACGAGCCAGAGACAAAGCGGGACAGCATGCAGTGGAAGCATGCGTCGTCACCTCCCCCTAAAACGTTCAGAGCCGTGAAGTCAGCAGGCAAGGTGTTGCTCACTGTCTTTTTCGACGTTCAAGTTCCGCTACTTGTGGAATTCTTCGAGCACAGAAAAAGCATTTACTCTGATGTGTACTGTGAGACACTCCGACGCCTACGCAGGTCCATCAAGAATAAAAGACCGGGGCTGCTCACGGAGGGTGTGGTTCTCCTCCATGATAACGCGCGTCCACACGTCTCCAGAGTCACACAAATGGAACTGGACTAGTTCAAATGGGAGACGTTGGATCATCCACCCTACAGTCCGGACATGTCGCCCTGCGATATCCATATGTTTGGTCCACTGAAGAAACACCTAAAAGGGAAGCGCTTCAACTCGGACGACGTACTCAAGGACACTGTGAAGGACTGGATCTCGTCACAGCCACAGGAATTCTGGGAACAAGGAATCCTGCGGCTTGTTCATCAGTGGTATCGTTGTGCTCAGGCCTATGGTGCATATTTTGAATAAAGTCTACATTTGTACCCACCGTGTCGTTCCGTACCTTTTCATTTGATCAGCCCTTGTATATTATTTGTAAATTACTATTACAGCAAGAAAATGGATTTTGGATATTTTTCTGTAATATTTACATATTGCTTTTTCTTTTAATAATTATTAACTTACACAAAGGCTTCATAAATTTCAGAAATTAAATATTAGATTTTCTTTAAGACTTTTAAATAAAAAATTACTTAGAATAGTGATGAGTAGAATCAATGTAACATACTTCAGAACACACCTGAGTCATTAACTTGACATCAAAATACCGGTTCTTCAATCCAAACGAGATAAAACTTGTAAAATAACTAGAATTTATCTGCGCATTATTATTTTATCAAAATTTCAGATATATTTTATAACATTTTGAATTATTGACTTTAAATTACATTTAGATCGTATACGGGTACAATATACATTCAGAATTAACTAGTTATTATTAAGAAAACAGAGTGAAACAGGTTATGAAAACAAGATCATCAACTAAAATATCTTACAGGCGTATAAACCACTCCAGACTTTAAACCAATAACCCTTTTTATTTATTTTTTTATCCCTATGGCTCTCCTGAAAATGGTTTTCTTGATTTATTTTGGCCTATATAGCTTTTAACTTCTTTGTATTGATTATGGCTTTCCCATGTTCAGAGATCCCAAATTTTCCACAAAAAGTCTCCTTAAGTATAAAAAAACCTTTTACTTTTAATCCTTCTTATTTTTCTGGATTTATCTAAGGTAAAGTCATTTCTATCAGACTATTTTCTTTTCACTTAACTCGACGTTTTTCAAAACAACCAAAATAAACTTCAATTACATTACCCATGTACTTTCTTTTAGCTTAACTAGATCAATGTGCTTATTTATTTTAGTTTTAAAGTACATCTTATATATTACGTCAATACCACATTTATTAAGCTACGCTATATGGTTAACTCTTAAGTTTCTCATCCAATTTTGTCCTAGATATACAATGATAGATTTGCTTTTACATTAAATAATTGTTTTTATGGCTGATGATATTGAGCTTATGTTATCCTTTTAAAGTATTGAATTGTTAATGCCACCTGAGGAATCATTTTCACTTATATAAAGCTTTAAGTGAACTTATTAAACTGTTATATAACAATTATGCCATTAACTAAATGATTCATTGTATTTCAGATTACTTTAAATATTTCTAACTATGAGAAAATTTAAGTAACTGTTTTGAGAAAGCCCATCACTCCATTTAATTCACATTTAAACATTAAATAGGCATTAAAATAATTAAATTAATTGCAGACTACTTCTATCTATGAATGCTTAAGTATTAATGTTCTATGAAGAAGCTAAATATATGTCAAAATATAGCTCAAGTGTTAGTAGTTAAACAGACGGCAAAATTTAGTACAAACTGTAAATAAATATCTTAATTTAATGCAATCTTCGAATTATTATTTACTGAACAGGAGGACTTAAAGAAAAGAAAATCACTGATTAGCTTTTACTGTCTCTTATTCACTTTTTATTTCTATATAATTAGCAAAAATGCCTCTACTGATGTATTATAAATAAAATAATTGTTTTAGGGTTTACTACTGATAATTGTCTCAATTTTGCATCTTTAGTCATTATTTTAAATTCTATCTATTTTGTAATAGCACACGAGAAATATTAATATGTCCTATACATATTTGAGTGACTTTAATTACAAATAAAGTTGAAAAGTATTAAATGTCTCGTACAATAAATAACTATAATATTAATCAAGAATGGCGAATACTATATGATTACTTGCAATGTTTGCAGGAAATATTTTGAATTTCAAACTAAACGTCACCTCATAGTTAGAGAATTGAGCAATACGAGTTCTTGTTTGTATTTCAATCAATACAAAATCTTCATATTCAGATGCTAATTTTTATTCTGTGACTCATCATTTGATAACTTTTCCTTGATATATAATAACAAATTAAGGCGATCTTCACAATTTCCTTTATTTTTAATTTTTGAAATTTCGTTTGAATTGTGTTTTTAATAAAGATCGTTATTAAATAATAGTTCCATGTAAAAAATTTATTGTGAAATATTTGAGAAATTTAAATTTTTTAGTTTTTTTAACATTTTTAAACCCTTAAGGCTTTTTTAAATATGTAAATTTTCATTCAAGAAATTTCGTCGAAGTACCTTATAATAAGCTACATAAAACTCTGCATAAGATTTTTTACGCAGCTGCTGATTTATTTTATGTCACTTTTTTCGTTGCGAAACATAAAAACAAATATCCAAAAAAAAAAATTTTGATTTTGAAAATTTAAAAAAAAATTACTATGTATCTTAGAGCTCTAATTTCAAACACAGTTTTACAAAACATACATTTTAGAACATTTAAGAAAATTTCACATCCCTCCTTCAATTACCAAAAATGCCTTAGGGTTTTAAATGATAGTATATGATCAAAAATTCGACATGGAAAAATATCAGTTTGAAGTTTTCATTCCATGAATAGCATGATATCATATTCATCGAATAGTCTGAAACTTTTATGAAATGTTAGTTAGCATATTTAAAACAGCTAACCATATATATATAAGAAATTGCAAAAATTTAGAGCAATTAAACAGTATACTGGCATAATGAATATATAGAAGAAAACGAATGAAAGATCAATATTTCATAAGACTTTACCTTAATAATAATAGAAAAATAAATATACACACTTAAGAGCGAATTCCATGCTCAGTTTGATAACTCAAATAATGAACATCGTGTACAAAAGATGTTTATGCCTTTATTTTTTATATCCATGATTTCAAAAGCCTTCGCATGTTAAATATTGAACACGAATGAAAGCAAAATCAAATAAAAATTTATAGTTAAAATATATCAAAATCGAAGAATTGCACCTGTGCATTTGTTTAAATAAATATCTTAAAATATTTTAATAATAATTGTGTTGAATTTCACATATACATGGGATATATATATATATATATATATATCACCGAAAATAAATATATCAAAATGTGATATAAATTTGCTATTCTTGCGAATTAGATTTTTAAGAATCAGAGTTATCAAATAAAATTTAGTATTTGTGCTTCGAGAATATCCACTTTAAAGTTTTAATTTCATTCATAATAATATCATAAAAAGCAGGCATAATTTTTAAATCTTGACCCAATCCATTTACTCTTCCCCCCAATAAACAATACACAAACTAGAATTTTTGCATGAATTGTACCAATCTTTCTTGAAATGATTTGTTACTGCATATGTAATTCTACATATATTAGTCTCATTTGCGCAATGTAAAAAAATAATTAATTCATTTTTTATCAGGCACTTTTCCTGCAGATAATCTGAAAAATGGACGTGGTAGCCAAAAGTGTTCCATAACTTAGTAAAAAATGCAGATAAAGCTTTTAAATTTTGCACGAATGTTTAGAATGATTCGCGGTATCATACAAACCAGTAAAAAAATATCGATAGTTTGATGATTTTTTGGGTACCATGTCGTGTTAAATAAGGGGTTAAAAGTCATAACATATATCTTAGCAAGGAAGAGAAAATCATAAATATGTCTTCCTTTGCAAACTCCTTCAAAAGGTATGTGACAACGACACTCTCTGTTATTGTTTTAGCAAATATTTTAAGGAATAAATACTAGAAGCAATCTTGAAGCGGTAAGTTGTATTTAATAAATGAATATAAGATATTTAAAAATTAAAGTGAAAAATTCTTAAATTAAGTATCATTATGTAAATTTGAATCTGGAAAGAAAAATTAGAGTATGAATTATAGTGTATTTTTTTCAAATACCACTGAGGGTCTTCAAGGGCTGTAAGTTTTCTTATAATTTTAAAATTAAATATCTACATGGTCCTATTCTGTAAAAAGGTAAGTGTGTTCAATGTAAAATAATTGTACTATATATTTTAAAAAACATACTCAAATTTAACCCTACATTAGTATTGTACTCATGTTAATGAAATATTAAAAGCAAATTGACTTGCGAGATGTACAAATTCAATTCTTTAGTCTGTAACAAAAAAAGAGCTATAAACTGGTAACAAAACTTTACTTCATTAGGTTAAAGGAAATTTAAGCAGTGTAATATAAATTAATTTTTGAAGATTTTTATTAGATATTGATTAGAAATTTTGTCCTTTGCAGAGCGTGTCTACAAAGGCAGTTTTGTAATTGTTGGGGGGGACAAGTACTCCTCTAGCCTTGCTGATACTCTGTCTGATGAATTCCAACAAAAAGCACAGGCTTACAAGGCACGGGTAAGTCACTTTTCATACTTAGATGATATAGAATTAAAAAAGATCTTTTCAGGAATGAAAATTCTATGTTGGTAAGCTATAACATATCGATTTTCTTAATGCATTATCTAATATTCTAAAACTGATGAAAAAATGTTTTGGATTATTTTGTGGTAAGTTTTCAATTACCTTATATAAAAATGATACAATTGATAGATGCCTCAAATAAGTACAAAACTGAAAAAGTGGATGTAAGATCTTACTAAAAAATCTTCGTTCCACATTTTGAAGAAAACGTTTTTAAGAAAGCACACGCACACAGATCATGTATTGCTTAATGAAATTAAAAATTTTGATTTTTTATGAACGTTCACTTTATCCTTTCACCCTTAAACTGCCTGCCGCGTACAGCGGCTGATGCTCGTTAAATTTGACGAGGCTATAAGTCCTCACGTTGGTGCAGTGTTGAAGTTTGGAGAGTGGCATGACAGCTCAGATGTCATCCTCGTTATTTGGCCATGGCTAAAAATTACGAAGTCACACGCCAATAGTATTCGTGAACCCTCGAAAGGGGATGTTAATAATCAATGAACTACCAATTCACACACCTTAAGAAATACAATGCGCTTCTGTTAAAAATGTGAATATTAATATTACTTTTATGCTTAATTAATATAAGTAAATGAGCACTTATATGAGAAAAAGATACTATCCTCACATTTCAATATTATTCCTAAACTATACAAAACTTTTCTTGAAGATTGTTTTCTCATCTTTTTTGTTAATCGTCATGCAAAAATTCTTATTTTTCACTAAAACAATTATTCCAACAATTATTTCACTAAAACATTCAATGGAACATCTTTTTATAAAACTCCTTAATTAATATTTTGTTTATGTTTCTTACGTTTGCTATTCCATCATTTGTAAGATTGTGTGTTTTGACTTATCATATTTTATGTGTAAAATATTTATGGCCAGAAGAAGGTCAATTTCGCAAATTTATATTAATACATATGGCATAAGTTACAAGTCATTAATTTATTTATTGTAATTTGCATTCCTAAGTAATTCAAAAGATTTATCTTATTTATTTTAATGCATACGTTTAAGTGCTTCAATAATTAAAAGTATTGTTTGTTGTAAACATAATTAAATATGAAGTTATATATAAAGAGACAGAGAGGAGGGAGCTTCCATTCTTTTCAATCCAGTCTGTATTATTAGATTAAAGAGGAAATTAACGAATTTTTCCCGCTTTTCAATACTGGTTCGAGTTTTCTTCCGCCTTACTAATTTCACTTCACCAACATTGGATTTTGGGAAGCGCTAATTTATCTTTGGCATCCACCTTCATTAGAATTGCTTCAACAGTTCGGGAATAAATTACTTGAAAGTTACTAAATCCCTCGTCACTTTCCAGTGGTGATACGAATAGATCACCTGACGCACAGCAATGCTGAAACCTCTGGCATAATGAAATAAAGCAAATCAAGTGATCGATGATAAAACAATCAAACCCCGTCATAAGGATTAACGTCACCGGGGATTATCTTCAGCACACTCTGGATTTGCCACCTTCTGTGATGCGTAATGCATTCCGTAATCCCTTTCACGTGAAAGCCACCTAATTTGGATGAAGCCGAATGTATGGAATACTGAATAATAAATTCCTTGTCTCTGTTTCACCGCATAGTATCTACTGATCAGTTAAGAACATTAGACCGAATTTATGTAGGGAGGTTCCAGAATAACCATCAACTCATTTGCCTAATTCTAATCAGAGAGTCAATACTAAGAACTTATTATTCTCAATAAAGGATGCGATGAGTCGCTTAATACTTTTATAATCATTCTTAAAATGAAGGAAGATTTAATAAAAATTTTCTTCAATGTGGACCATAGAGACTGAAAATCTTATAACGACTTTAATATTTTGATTTCAAACAAAATTGCATTTCCCTTGGTCTATCTTTTTTAAGAAAAAATGCATTTTTGAAACTTTAACAATATTCAATTATAAATCTGATTAAAACATTTACTGTATTTACCAATATATTTACATAAAAATTATCTATATAAATTCATATACAGTATTATAGTACTCATATTTGCTATTATCCTTTTTTAACCAATTAGTAAACATGCATTAATGTTACAAAATGCAGGTACTTCGTGCATAAGAAAAATGTTGCCATATTTTATCTAAACTTAAAATTCATTTTGAGGATTGTACACTGTTTATACGCATTATTACATAATTATTCCAATTTGCATAATATTCACCATCAAGTCTATATAGGAAAATTAAGTAACTATTTTCGGATAATATGTTTAATATCCTTATTCTTACAAGTTGGCTTTCGTGATAAGATAAAAGATAATAAATCATTTTAAGTCAAACATAATAAGTTAAATCTTAACATATCCAGTTGCAATTTATTTATTAAGAAGTACTTCTTCATAAATGATGCTGCACATTTTGCGTTGGTTTCTGCTAACTTAAATATTTGCTTCCTATTTATTAACTCTCATATTGTTCATTGTCGTTGACAGTTTTGAAGCAACTTTTATCAGGTAAAATTTAATGAATAATTTTAAATTATAGAGAACTATTTATGAATCAATCCTTAAAATATGGGGGGAAATAAAATAGAAATTTATAAAAATAATAAAAATAATTTAGAAAACTGAGATAATACTTAATATCTTCATTCGATATTTCTTTAATTTTTTAACTATCTTTATTCATTCTTATTTTTATTCTAGTTTCTGTACTGGCTTTTAGCGTTAATTTCAAATTATTAGAACAAAATTCATATTACAAAGGATTTTAAACTTCTTAGAATTTTAGATTGGACAGATTATTTCTAAATTTAAGGAAGTATAGTGATATCCAAACTTCTTTCGTTATGAATAATAGGTTTTTGAAAATTTTGAATTAATAGTATAATTCTGTAATAATTATAAGTTATATTCTTAATAAATACCGTTCTTTATAGCTTTAAATAGAAAGAAATTAATGATATAGAATTAAATTTTAAAGGCTTATAAATAGAAATGAAATTAGCTGGATGCTCGGTATTTTGAAATTTTTGGCACTAAATCCTCATGGAATATATTGTGCCCAGCTCAGGTAGTAAAATAGAAAAGAATCAATACTCATAAAAAATGTGGAACCTTTTGAAAAAAATTAATTTATATTTTCCACACATCCGATATTTTCCGTTACATTTTTTTATACTTCTACTGAAGTTTAAAAAAAACTGTTATAACTTATTTAAGGAGAAAACAATACCATTCATTGAAAAGAGTCATCTATTTTTCTCTCTAAAACTGTAAATTGTCATTTTTCTAAACTTAATTATAAAAGAAGCCCGATTATAGACTAAAAAGTACCATTTAGAACTTGAGCCTTTTGAAAAATCTGAAGTTAGAACTATACCTTTTGCAAGATTTGGTCTATTTAACTTTATTTTTAATCATAATAATTTTAGGAAGTACTATTATAATAATATAAAGTGTAATTTTTCAATTTATATCTTATCACCAAAGATTTCTTTGAAACCTTTTTTAATTGTGTACACTATTTCCGTGAGAAACACTTAGAAGTAATACTAAACTCTCTGTTTAAGCTTCCAGTTGTTTATATTATACTTAAAAGGAATTATATTTTTAAATAAAAAGAAAAGTAAGCAACTAAAGAGTATTTTGAAGAAAATATTTTAAAGTTTTATTACAGTTTATATATAAAATTAACTCTAAAACGTATTGAAACTTAAAAGGAAAAAAAAACGATCAATTAAAAGTACTGAATTAAAGACGTAACGCAAATAATATTTTATATATTTTAAAAATTTACTTCCAATTGAAACAACATAAATGTTTAAGATCGTGACTTTAAAAACTCCATAAATTTGAAAAGCTAATTTAGCATCTCTATATCTGCAAATAAATGACTGCGAGCAGTTGCAAAAATTCCACACTTTATTTTATGATACGCACATACATACATATATAGCGAACATTGTTGTATCCATTTCTCTACTTAATGGAAAAAATATTCTGTAAACATGTTATGTATATTTCACTCAACAGATTGTTTCAGTCTGGGGTATTTTTTGCAAATTCGTGAAATCCAATAAAATAAATTAATATATCAAAGTAAACTTATACGTTTTATAAACTAAATATAATATAACTGTCGTAAAGATATACTTGCTTATGTCATTTTAAATTCAAATAGACTAATTATCACCAAAAATGTCAGCAACACTATTCAATATTCTCTATGAGTTTAAAAGCAAAACTAAATTTTTTTATTCGAAAGATTATTTAACCCCTGTGACTAGGAATGGGCAATTGATCTTGATTAGCTTACTTTAATTATATATTCATTGCCTTAAGGCTTGCTTTTTCTTCTAACAAAATGATTTGTATTTCAAGTAATTCGTTTTAAAATAAGTCACCAATTTTAGCTCAAAGACAATAATTTGTCAAATGCATTTTCGAATAAAATTGGAATTGGAACCCTAATTAGGGAATTTACTACAGCATTCACATATTCTCAAATCCATTATTACTCTACTCTATTACTCTCATTCATTCTCGATAAATGTTAATAGAGTGCGTTGATAAAAACAAGACCTTACGTATAAATTTCCTAAACATAAAATTTTAAACTTAATCCAATTTAGTATTGTATGAAACTACCATAAAAAACGAATATAGTGAGAACAAATTTTTTTCCCACGAATTATATAAATAGTAAAAGGACTGCACATCGCTTTAAATAAATCGCACAATTCTTAAGAAATAAAAATTTTAAAAATTTTATTAATTTACATGAATATATCAAATATATCCATTGGTAATCAAATAGTTTTAGTTATCTTTCTATTTTATACAATGTATTTAATTAAATTTCTGCTGGTATTTGAACTTGAAATACTCATGAAAATAATTAAATTAAACAAAATAAAATTAGATGGTTGTAATTTCGTGAAATAAGTGATGAATTTCTACATATAGCCTTTTTTCGCATGAGTTACAATCTAGGTAAAAGTAATAAAATTTTTGTACCTCGTTAAATTTTTGTAATTTTCGCTAAATTTTTGTAAAGAAAAAATTAAGAATCTAAAACAATTTCTTTCATTTCAATTAAAATACATTTTATTAAAAAAGCTAAACCACATTCATTAATTAGCTACTTATTTTGTATTCATAACTATTTCCTTTTCCACAGCAGTATACTTCTCAGTTTCAATGTTTTATCAAAAATTAGCAATTTCATGAAAATAATTTAATCCTCCTTTGAAATTATACATTTTTCAACGCTTTTATGTGTAAAATTATTGGAAATCTTTTAAGACACGAAAAATGAAAGTTTTTTTAATTAAATTTTAATTTTAAAGACTACACATTTTTTTACAAACTGTCTTCTCATTATTTAATATTTTGTTAATATGTTCCCAATTTTTAAAGCTGTGTAAATCGCTTGTAAAATTTGTTTTCCCAGAATTTTAACATCTATTTTTAAACTGTGGTAAGGATAACAAAATCACACATTTTTCATAATACGCAAAGTCTTCGTGCTGTATACAGCTTCCTAACTAGATAAGTAGCTATTGTGCTACGAAAACAATGCCTTAAAATTCTGAGAAAAAATTTCAATGCTTATACAAACGTCAGAGAATTAATTTTCTTGTCAATAGTACTTTATAAGCAAATCCTGTAATTTTGTTGCTATGTGGATACTTCAAAAATGTCCATGTTTTATCTTTGAGGCACTTGTCTTGCATGTAAATTTAATTTTTTTTATTTCATTTTGAAAAGAAGCCAAGTTTTTATTTCACTTAGGGCGACGCAAGAAGAATATTTCAAAGAATGTATCAAAAACCGTTAGTGACAGCTCCTTTTTTTCCATTACACATTGTGTTTATGACGCATTCTATTTTAGAAGAATCTGAAATTTCATGCTTAATTTCCTCGCAAGATTTTCACCATTCTTTGTTACTTAAGAGCATTTTTCATCAACTGTAGAATGGACACTTAAGAATTTTTCAAACATCTCTGCAAACTTTAGCTCAAAGATTGATGACTCTTACAATCAGGTAGGAAATTAAGCGAAAATAAGATGAAAAAGGATCCACTTAGAAAATTTTCTGCAGACTAAGGGTTTATGGTACACGACATTGATCGCTGAAGAGTTTAATCACGTTTCAATTACTTTTGATAAAAGAAATATTCCATCAAAATACCTTATCGAACAATACAAAAAATCTACTTCTGCTGAAATTTGTTCTAAGGGAATGACTTAAAGCCAAATATTATTTTGTTAATTTTATTTGAGATTTTTTACAATAAACGTGTATTTTAAATAGCGTTTATAATTGCCGATATGATTTTCTTTCTTTTAAATTAAATTAGCTAAAACTAAATAAAAGAATATAGGAATAGTAAAGTGAATCGTTCTATTAAATGAATTTAATAACATTGTACCTAAACACAAAACTTTGAATTTTCACCCGATGTCGCAAAGAAAATTTCAAATAAATTTTTAAAAAACAAAATGTCATTGATTTAGTTTTATATGACGTTTAAAAAGGATGGAGTCTCCCATTAGAATGTAGACAGAAGCGTTCATTGTCCGTAAACTTAATTATACGCAATAATTTGTTTCATTTCCGAATCACAATTGTAACATTGTCGGGATGATTTTTCAGAATACTTCTTTCTATCTCTTGATTTATCTCTTACAAATATCTTCCTTTTATGTTGATTAAAATAAAGCATGTTGCTAATCTTTTAAAATTTTCAAAGAGGCAAAACAGACATTTTAAGAATACAACACCTGCAGTTCTGGCAAGAATTCTATTTTTGTTAAATTTGCATTTAGTTTTCTTCAGACGCAATAAAATGCTCTATTTTAAACTGAATAGGGTAACAGCTTGTTTATGAAATTGAAAATTGTAGCTTCAGAAGTCTTGCCTTAATACTGTAATTTATATATTCGGAAAACTATATTTATTACTATTCTTTTATATTTTTAGACATTCAATTTTCCTCCCTTTAATTTCGCCATTTTTTTCAAACCTAGATGATGTAAGAAATGTTTTGTATCTTTTTTATATGATATGATTGCCGCATATTTCCACTGATAAGACGGTAGATTGAATCATAAGAAAGTCCCCGAAAAACCGGTGCCGTCTTATAGGATAGATACAAAATGAAGATTGAAATTTATATAAAAGGGACGAGAAATTAGGAATGATTATTGTAAAGATGTTGCAAATAATTTTGTGGTTAACGAAGGTTTTTTAGCATGACCAGCAAATGAAATGAAAGCAAATTGGTGCAAAATAAATCAAATTGATTTTCGATACAAACGAAGAAGGTAATAAATCCTTAAGTAACTGTCTTAAATATGGACCAAACCTTAATCCTAAAATTTTAGATACATTAAAATTTCTCAAACATACAAAACAGTATTTTGTAGTGACAGAATTATGTTTTCCAGATGATGATCGCTTATCTAAGCTAAATTCAAAGGCCATCAACAGTTTGAGAGTTGTCTTGTGTGACACATGTATGCTACAACTATAGAACTTAGAAGAAAATCTCGTGTTATCTTAAAGTCACCATACCTACGGAAATATACAATAAATTATAATAAATACGCTCATTTTTGTAACGTTTTCAGTTATCATTCAGAAAATATATTTATCTGCTTTTAAAATAAGAATGTATATATATAGGCAATAATTTACTCAAATTTTCCCTCAAAGAATTTTAAATCATAATATTCTCGAGCCACCAAGACTTCGCGTGATAGTTAATCCTTATTTTACCCACCTAACAGGAAATAACCACAATTTTATCCCCCCCCCCCAAAAAAAAATCTTAAACGCTGTCGTTTTTAAAACAGAATGATGCAAATTTGCATCACGCATATTTGGACTAATCACAGAAAAGCTTTTACCTGAAATCATATGATTCTAATAGCACCTAGCTATAAGCACCAAAACTATAAGGGGTTGAGATCTCGGAAGCGAACAAAGAATGTTTTTGTCCCTGGCCCAAATGTTCGTGTATTTGTCCCACTTTGTATGTTTGCGTATTTGTGCTGTACTTTGTATGTTGCCGCTCTTCTTTAATTTTTTATATAAAGCCAAATGGGGATTTAAAAATATCCAGCCTCCTCACCCCCCAATGATTGCAACACACAATTATTAATCCATTCCATCAGAAATTTCATATTACAAGTTAAAATAGATTTTGTGTGGTGTGGGGGGGGGGGGGGGGGGGGGGTGTGTGTGTGTGTGTGTGTGTGTGTGTGTGTGTGATCGAGACATATTACGCTGAGAGAACGCGGACGCTAAGTGCAAGTTTAATTGGGCGGCTGAATACTTATGTCCAGATCTGTTAAGTACTCTTTTTAGTTTATGTGTTCTACTTGAAAGTTAAGGATGATATATGGAAGCTGTAAAAAGTAATAATATGAGATTAGAAGTGTTCTGTTTGGACTATCTGTTCGGAGAAATAATCGGGTGTTTAATTTAAAACGAAATGGTTGTGGAAAATAAAAGTTAAGGGGTAAATAGGGGATTTAATTTTAGATCTTATTTAATTATCCTTACACACAAACACACGCACATATATGTATACATATTATTCCGGTTACAGGTCAATTGTTAAACACAGAGCATTAGATCCTGAAAATCCTTTTTTAGCATGTAGAATTAGATGCATTTCAATGATTGGTTGTTTTTTTTATTATTGTTCTTATTTATCTATGGATCTATTTTCAGATACCTATTTTATTTTTAAGACATATATCTGAAATACATGTATAGAAACACATTACATTATTAATTACCAAAACACTGAATAAAAAAGTTTGATTTTTAATTACAGTGATGACATATACGACCTAATATTACATAAAAAATGCCTCTCATTTTAAAATTCCTGTTGCACAGGATAAAAATTAGAAAGGTAATATAGTTCTTTAGTCTCCACTTTGAGGCAATAAAAACTTCATTTCATACCAATATTTGATTTTTAACGAATTTTAGTAGTTTTTTGTAGTAAAATTCAAGCAAAACGTTAATAAAGTATAATTATATTGTTGGAATTAGGCTTAAGAGATACCATATTTTCTTCGTCTACTTTTTAAAAACAGAACTTAAAAACATTACTAACAGAACTTTTAAATACTACTTACAGAAAATAAGCAAAATTCACGACTTGTTATATAACTATCTATAAATGGATAGAATCAAAAAACCAACTGAAAAACAATATTATTTTACTAAAACTATAAGTTTTTCATTTTAACGCAAAATAAAATTCGACTCTACGGTAATACATTTGCACCTTTTCAACAAGGCACACATCTCAACTATCCCAAGTTAGAAGTTTTAAAAATAATACGAATTTTTAAACCAAAGAATTGTGTGGTATGCGTAACTTATATGCGCAGAACTCTGGTTTTAAATTACACTTTTTTAAAACTTAACAAACATATTTTAGTTTCCAATCCAAAAAATATATATTGGAGGTAAAAATTTCATTATTTTTAATCAATTAGTCAATTTTCCTCCAGAAAAGATCTTGACTTTTTTTTCATTCCTTATTTTCAAAAATATTTATTTCATATCCACAGTTATTGACACATCCTCGCAAAGCTTAAATTAAAAAATTAATTCAAACTTCTAAAGCAAATGATGTATTTTTAAAACATTTTCTCACGCAAGAATTCCTGATTTTATCCTTTTCTAATCAAAATATTTTGAAATTTTTGAAATAAAAGATCATGGATTCAAAAATAATAAAACAATAATAACTTAAGATGCAGGAAAAATTGCGCTTAATTATATTTTAAGCATCATATTACTTATTGTTTCGCATATTTTTCAAAGAAAAGAAAACGTTCATTTGGAAATTGCCGTTGAAATCTGAATGTTTTTTTAATATTTTAATTGAAATGTTAAAATATGACAAAAAATTAATATTTGTCTTTTTATTAAAAGGTTGCATCAGAGTTATGAAAAGCAAAATAAAGGATATTATGAAGCCTTTCAACTTATATGTTCAAAAGTATTACTACTAAATATATATATTTCATTTTCTTCGATAAACCATGTTTCAATTTACTTGAAAGGAATACTCAAATTAATTTTTAGGTACTGTTTGGTTCCAAATACCTATCTTTTAATGAAACAACAAGCAATCTTTTTATATTCATTTTAAATAACATTTGTAAAAATGTTTGCTTATAAATTAGTTAATACCAAAAATTATCAATACATTTTAAAGCTGTAACTGAAATGAATTACACTGACCTCCAACTATTAAGGTACAACCTGTTTAACGTGTCTAATTTGAAAATGAATGAGCATAGAAACAAAAAATTTGGAGGAAATGTTCACTAAACAGTTTTTTACTGAACGCGACACATAGATTTGTATGTTTAACATAAACATACTTTTCAACAAAAAAAAAGCTCTATTGAAAGAAAAATTAATTAGTGGAAGGAAAGAAACATCACTTATTTCTGAGAAAAGACGTCTTGGAAACATTACAAAAATAATTATTGTAAATTATTTTTGCAATGTTTCAGTTATCGTTTTAATACAGTTAGGAGTGGACATATTTCTTATTGTAATGCATTGGTGGCATCGACATCTCTATACCTCCAGTTAAGTCATATGATATTAAAATGGGAAGGGACGATCAAATATGGAGTAAGCCTTGTTCCAGATTATGTAAGGACCTTGGAGTCTAACTTAAAAACCAACATTTCTACCAAGGTAGCCTCAAACATTGTCTGTCGGATTCAACTATAGAGATTAAGCCTAGTCTGAGTCATTCGTTCCAAACTATGATCCTATAGATAATCTTCAACAAGCATGGTTCGATAATTTCGTGCATTATCATCCATCAGAATGAATTCATTACCAATAGCAGTGGTGTATTGGTGAATATATCGATCGAGGATCTCACCCCACACAATATCTCCCTCCAGTCACAATTTCTCCATGGATTAAAAGCAGGTTAGTGTAGCCAGCAAGAGAAATCTCTGCCCAAACCATGATTCCACCATCTCTGCACTTGTATCTATCACATTGCTGGATTGGCTGTACCTAGTGCGTTGTTCCCTACAGATCAGCAGACACCCTGAATCGTTCTTCAGTGTACACCTAAATTCATCTGTAAGGAGTACAGAAATCCACTGCTGTCTAGCCCAGGAAGGATGCTTTTTTGCCCAATATAAAGGGGAACATCCCCGTCAATGACTTGGGGAAACATACATGACTGGTCGTTTTGCATCGAGATATGCATTGTGGAGGCACTTCTGAACGATTATAGCTAAGATTCTTGTCTCTGATATGACAAAATGATTTGCAATGAGCTGAGGTATAGTAGTGCTCAATCTAATTCAGAGAGAAAGAGCTAGAAAACAGTCTCCCGTAGGTGTTATAACTCATGAGTGATCTGAAATACGCCCACTAGATACATAGTCTTTAAATTCCAATTGATCCTACAGTTGTTGGATCACATCAGGGGCCAATTCGAGACACTCTCGCAGCATCAACTTGTGACAGGCCCTTTTTCGTCCATCTCAATGCCTACAACCTAAATGAATCAAGTAAATAATTTCTCCGAGACTTTTTTAGACTCTCTTGGATATTGTCAAAGAAATTACCAACAACTTTTGAAGATCAACAATCATACACATAACGTACACACCTAGTTACGTAAGCTTGATTTTTGCATATTTTCTCTAATTTCTACTTAAATATGTCCATTTCCTTAAAATAAAAGTTATGACTACCATTTTTTTTCGCATAAGTTTTTTTGAAGTACATAATTATCATTCATATATACAATTAAATCTATTGTTCCTGCCATTTTTTTAATAGCGAGCTTCAAAAAATGAGTTGTACCTTAACTTTTGGAGGCCAGTGTATATTAAAACTGTAGAGAGACTGAGCAGAGATATTACTATACATTTTCGCTTAAGTAAAATGAACCTAAAATAAATAGAAAAACTCTATTTTTAAATTGTTTCAGAAGACAATTATTTCGTTCAAGAACTTCTGTAAAATTGTAATCTAAGCATTCCATTCAAATCATATATAAGTTTAATGATAATTTCTAATTTTGACTATATCTGAATAGAGTAGGCAAGTTAGAGACAATAGAATTTATGTTACTCATTTTATAAAATTTTCCAATATTATTTGTATTTCTTCCTAATTTTTAGAGTCTGAAAATTATTATTCTAGTTTTTAAAGGGTATTATTTCAACTTAAATTATTCAAAATATTTAAATTAAACTAAACTTCTATTTCTAACTCATTGTCGCCTTAAAATGTACAAGAAAAACTTTCAAATATTTGTACCGTATAGTTTTAATATGCCAGTAAGAGCGAATGTACAAAATAATAAAAAACCATTTGCACAATATGTCAAAGAAAAATCAATAGAAAAAGTAATGGTTTCTTATATACACTCATGGACAAAAAAAATTAGTGCACCAAGAAAGAGTCGTCAAAATAAAATGAAATTTTGCATACGTAATGACTACTTTGATGTAAGTAAATTATTAGAAAATCAGAGAAAAAGGATCATTTATTTCAGAGAAAAGAGCAAAAAAAGGAGGATTTAATACCCTGTTGAACCCCCTCTAGTGCGAATGCACGATGCGATACGACCGGGCATTGAGGCATTCAAGTTCTGTATGATGTCTTGAGACATTTCGTTCCATTTTTGCTGTAACCTTGCCTCTAGTTCGTTCAAACTAGTGAGATGCCCAACTCGCCGTCCCAAATGATCCCAGATATGCTCTATTGGAGACAAATCTGGGGATCGAGCAGGCCAAGGAAGGGTAGTAACAGTGCGGAGATAGTCTTGGGACACCCTTGCGTGAGAGACCGAGCATTGTTCTGTTGAAAAATGGCTCCATTGCATGAGGGGCAACACATGTGGTTGCAGGCTGTCATGGACATGCCGCTGGGCTGTCATGGAGCCACGGATAAATACTAGGAGTGACCGTGTATTGTAGGAAATGGTACTCCATACCATCACACCAGCTGTGGGAGCGTTCACCACGGGGTCTCCACACATGAATACGATTGTCATCACTGCAGAGATTGATTCTGGATTCGTCGCTAAAGAGGACCTGTTTCCATTCCACTGCAGTCCAGTTTCCTCGTGCGAGGTACCACTCCAAACGGAGGCGTCGATGGGAGGGCGTCAAGGGCAGCACACGTAATGGGTGCCGCGATCCCAAATTTCCTTCAGCCAGGCTCCTTCGTATGGTTTGAGAAGACACAGGGGCTTCTAGTGAAGGTGCTACCTGTGCCTGGATGGTGGCCGATGAAGCAGTTGGCTCTATGCGTTCATTTTTTACGATGTGGCGGTCTTCTCGACGACTGGTCTGTCGAGGGCGTCCTGCGCCTGGTCTTCGTGTAAATGACATCTCTCAGATCCACTGGTCCCAACACCTCCTCACAACACAATCAGAGTGGCCTAATTAATGAGCTACCCGCCTAGCTGACCATCCAGTTTCCATCATGCCGATGATTCTCCCCCTCTCAAACTGTGACAGCTGCTTATATTGTCTTCGAAAAGTTGTAATGGCATGTCTACCTCAGCTTTTCCTTTGTAAACGATTCAGCACACTCAAACAAGCTTTGGTTACCTGTTTTATACGTAATGTGCAATCATGCTGCATTTCTAATCATTTGTATATCTCCTTGACACGTGTCTCCTTGAGTATATATATATATATATGTATGTATGTATGTGTTTCTTATATATATATATATATATATTGGGGAATAGTTCTGAGAGCTCTCCTTAAAGTTTAAGAAATCTATATATGCTATGAAGTTTGTTTTCTAAATGCTTTATGAGCATTTAATTATATCAAAATTCCATATTTGTGATAACTGCCTCTTTTTTTCTTACGTTGTATCTTTAACTGGTACATTATTAAAGCATTTTATACCTAATTCGTACTTTTTTTTCCTTCCATAGTTGGACAAACTGTACAACAACAGCGTGTACAAAAATATCTACCTTCAGTCAGAGATCTTGGCTCTTAACAAGTAAGTAACTTATGTTTAGATGATTTACTAGTTTCCTATCTGAAATAAGATTTCTTAAGCGGAGAATAAAAAATACGCAAATTATGTCTTGTACACAATAATGACTCTTCAATCCAATAATTTTTTAGCTTTTAATTTGATTCTATGGTTTTTAATAATTTTTATTCATTATTACTTTGGGCCACCCCTCTATATTTAATTTATAAAATATTATTTAAGTTGGTTTATACTTTCAAATAAATACAATATGAAATAAAACATTTTAGGATTTTGTATCATTGCAAGTTCATGATTGCTCAGAAAATAACGTAACTTCAATTTTAACCTGAAAATGTTATCAGGCATAGATTATGGGAAAAAACATTAAACAATATAAGATTTTTTAAACTTTTTATAAATTTTAAATATTTAGAAAATGAGTAGCTAATTAATCTACAAAGAATTTTTATGACACATTTTATTGCACACATTAACCTTATGCGTGTATTAAGTTTAAGTCTTAAAAGATACTCTTAAAATGACTCCGATGTATGTAGTTTGTATCACATTCAAGTTACGTATTGTGTTACTAATGACAGTCGGTTATCAATATTAGAAGAATGATTAAATTTACAAAACAATGAGAATTGACGAATGACTTTTCTGAATGCTTCCTAGAAAGAAACGTGGCCGCGGTGGCCGAGTGGTCTAGGCATCGGATCATGGCTAGCGTGTCATGAGTTCGATCCTGGTACCACTAAAGATCCGCCGTGTAGGGGAACGATGCATGTTAAATCTGTCGAGAGCTCAAACGTCCTCCCTTTGGTGTGGTAGTTAGGAGAGGGGGTGCCAGCTCAGGTGTCGTCCGCGTCACTTGACCATGGTTCAAAATTACGCGGACCGTCGCCAAAAGCCCTCGTGTTGCTAATCAGTGCGACGTTATTATTCTCTCACTCACCCTAGAAAGAAACTTAAATCTCTTAAAGATTCCGCCTATCAAAAGAATGCTGCAATTAGATTCAACTGAATTTAAAAATTATTTACTTATTTTCATAATTATTTGTCAATATCATTCGTCTTTTATCAGAATAAGAATTTATTTCACAAAAATTGAAACTTCTTTCAACTTAAATGTGTAAGTATCTCGCCATATTTTATAAAAATTTTATATAAAAATATGAAATATTTTCATACAATCCACTATTTTCATACTTATCCAAAATCAATGTTTTTAGCCTGTCTTTATGATACGTATATTTTAACCAAAATCCCCAAGCATATTATTAGAGTGTATCATTCTGCAAAGTTAGTATTAAGATTGTAAAGGGTACTATTCGCAATTTTTACTAAACCTTTAGGGAAAATACCTTTATAATGTTATATGATTATAAAACCGCTTTTTGTAAAGGAACCGAGATTTATGTTAATAAGAATAACTATTTAAAGGCAAATGAAGAGGGAAGTTGTAGACAGGCTGGTGACTGTTGTCATACGGAGTTAGAAAATTAATAATTGAAACTACCGGGGTTCAAGAGAAAGGAGTTGGGACGGGTCGTTTTATGACGCTTAGTATTGCTGAAGATCTATTAATCACGATAAATATTGAATTTATTATTATAGATATTTATATTAATAACTAATCTGGTGGCTCACATAGCTTAGTCGAATTTATATAAGGATTTGATAGTCATAATAAAAGTGTTTATTTATGAATGTGTCTCTTCCTTCGGTACACCCTCAAACTTCCGCGGGCGAGAGTTCGAACAAGATACATTTCTAGAGCACACAAAAATATGCAGCAGTACTTAGAATTTAAAGGTAATCGAAAACTTCAGCATAAGTGATTGGAGCTTTATTCCCCCCACCACACTAGCATTAATAATTCACAAAACCCTTAATCAAATTAAGGTGGAAAAAAGGCGGGAGAAAAGATCAACGAAAAGAACGCTCCCAAAAAGGAGAGCAATCATATGTATGTATATATCTATATATATAAAGGAGAAAAGCGACTCACTCACTGAGTGACTGACAGACTGGCTAATCACGATATCTCTGGAACTATTCAACCTACACACTTGAAATTTCGTAGACATGTTCCTTTCATAGAGTAGACATCAGCTAAGAACGGATTTTCCGAAATTCGAAACGCAAGGGGCGTTACGGGGGGTTAAAAGGCGTTAAAATAATTGTTTCCATGTTTAAACTACTTGATGTACAATCTTGAAATTGGGTAAGTAGATTCCTTTCAGAGAGTAGAGATCCGCTACAAAATGAGTTCGGTGAAAATCGACCGCCAAGTGGCGTTTCAGGGGCTTAGGGGGCGTTATAGATAATTATTTCCATTTTTAAACTATTTGACGCACTGTCTTTAAATTTGATATATATATAAACAGATTCCTTTCGTAGAATAATGATCAGTTACAAAACGGGTTTTGTGAAAACAGACTTCTAAGTGGCGTTGCGGGGGATTAAGGGGCGTAATAGATAAATATATCCGTTTTTAAACTACTTCCCCTACCTGCTTGAAAATTGGTAGGTAAGTTTCTTTCCTGGAGTAAATATCCGCTACAAAATGGGTTTTGGAAAAATTGACCCCCAAGGGGTATTGTGGGGGCGGGAGGTTTAAGGGGCGTTATAAATTCCGATTTTTAAGTTACTAGACGTACAGTCTTGAAACTTAGTAAGCAGATTCCTATTCATAGGGTAGAGATACGCTACAAAATGGGTTTCGTGGAAATTGCCCCCCAAGTTAAGGGGCGTTATAGATAATTATTTCCATTTTTAAACTACTTGACGCAGTCTTTATATTTGATAAATACATTTCTCTCATAGAGTATAGATCAATTATAAGAAGGTTTTGTGAAAACAGTCCTCTAAGTGGCGTTGCAGGGGATTAAGTGGCGTAAGAGATAATATTTTCGTTTTTAAACTACTTGATCTACCTGCTTGAAAATTAGTAGTAATGTTTCTTTCATGGAGTTAATATCCGCTACAAAACGGGTTTGGAGAAAATTGACCCCCAAGGGGTGTTGCGGGGGGTTAAGGGCAGATAGAAATAATTATTTCTATTTTAAAACTATTAGACTCACAGTCTTGAAATTTGGTTAGCAGATTCCTCTCATAGGATAGAAATACACTACAAAATGTGTTTTGTGAAAATAGACCCCTAGGTAGCATTGCGGGGGTTCAAGGGGCGTTATTGATAATTTTTTTGCATTTTTAATTAATTGGATGCACAGTCTTCAAATTTTGCTAAGCAGATTCCTTTCATAGAGTGCAATTCCCCTACAAAATGGGTTTTGTGAAAACAGACCCAGAAGTGGCGTTGCGGGGGCTCAAGTGGCGTTATAGACAATTATCCCCATTTTTAAACTGTTAGACGTACAGTCTTGAATTTTGATAAGTAGATTCCTTTCGTAAAGTAGAGAACCGCTACAAAATGGGTTTGCGATTATCAACTACCAAGTTTAATTTCGGAGTTTAAGAGGCATAATCGATAAATATTTCCATTTTTAAACTACTTGATCATCCTGCTTGAAAATTGGTAGGCATGTTCCTTTCATGGAATAGAGTTCCTCTAACAAAGAGTAAAACGAAAATTGACCCCTAAGGATGTTTGCGAGGGGTCAAGAGGAGTTACAGAAAAAAATTCCTGTTTTTAATTGTTAGACCCATATGCTTGAAATTTGTTAAGCATGTTTCTTTTGTTGAATAGGGATCCACTAAGAATAAATTTTAAGCAAATCAAGTTCTGGGGGGTTGCAGGGAGTTACTGGGACGTATTGACAAAAAAAAATTACTTTTTTTGAGCTACAAGGCCTATAATAATGAAATTTGGTTTGCATTTTTCTTTTGTTGAATTGAAATCCGCTAAGAGCGGTAATTTTGGAAAACGGCTCTCAACGGGATTACGGTTATATTGATAGTAAAACTTTTGTTTTTTTTCTGTTAGATTTAGACTTGAAATTTGGCTTGCATGTTCAATTTACGGAGTAGAGGAATCCACTTGGTTTTTGAGTTACGAAAGAGCAAACATCATTCTATACTTTAATTTTAGAGATTTTTAGAAAATACAAATTAGATGAGCTCTGCCTTTTTTTTTTATCAACAGGTGACGGTTTCAGGTATAAGTATATTTTTCAATTCAATTGAATTCTTAATGCTAGGACTTAGATATCAATAATTTATACATATATATAATCAGTAAAAATCTATAAAACATCATGAAATACCCAGCGAAGTGGGCGGGTAACGGCTAGTATATATATATATATATATATATATATATATATGATTGCTATCCTGCTGTATGGGGAAGGTGGATCCATAAAGCATTGCTTAATCCTGATTTCGCTGGCCTAATTCAGCGACAATTCTAGAAATCATAATATGTCTCCATTTCAGTCCAAAGACTTTTTTGGTATCTTCAATTTTAATAGTTCTACACCTCTGTTTCTGGTTTTGTCTATTTTTATCCAATTTTAGAGCAATATTCTTTTTCACTATTTATTTTCTTGACATGTTTCTTAAAATCTTCCTTTCTTAGCCTCGTAGGAAGTACAATTTAGTCTCTTATTTTAATTTATTATATTATCAATCTCTCTCTCTCTCTCTCTCTCTCTCTATATATATATATATATATATATATATATATATATATATATATATATATATATATATATATATATATATATATATATAAACACATCGATGAATTGTTAACAAGTTTGTATTTTGTACTAGAAAACAGAAGCTCCCTTTAGTTAATATCGCACTTAATGTCATTAATCATCAACTAATTTTAGAAGCTCAACAGTAAAATTAACACTGCTGGAAAATAGGAAAAAAGATTCATTTGTTTTCATACAAAATCGCTCACGCTGTAGTCACATCACGTATTTAGATACAACCTCAGAGCTGCTTCAAGAGTATGCGTGCACAACGGCAACGGTGGGACGACTTAATTACCCATTATCTACGTTGAGAGCGGGAAAGCAGATAAACGTGTCCATATTATCTTAGCTAACAAAAGAAGAGTTTGAAAGGCTCTCAAGGAAACTTTTTCTTTAGTTTCCCCTTTTCTCTTCTGACCTCTGAGGGCCTGAAACGGAGGATGATGGGAATCGGACCTAATCGAGCGTATTAATGGAAGGATGGCAACAGCATCCATGAATGTACCTCATCTCTGGTGTGGATGTGTTTTTAGAGATGATTGGGATTTGGTGAGAAAGAATTATGGCCTTTTAATTATTTTAATTGGGGAAGTTTTAATTAAAAGATATTAATTTTATCTTTTCACAGGCTTCTTGAGATAATAGAAAAACAGTAGCATAAAATTATTCGTAAGTAACAAAACCTGGTTGCTTTTGAAGCAGTTTGAATGAATTTATTTTAATACATTGGTTCTTGTATTTTTTATTATGTTTCTTTCAAAATATGTATATGTAGCATATTATTAGAATTTTTTATATTCTGAGAGTGAAACTATGCTTGAAATGTAACAAAAGCAGATGAAATAAATTTATGCATAATCTTCAATGATTTATAAATATAAACTTAGACATCACTTTAAGAAATTCATCTTTTTTGTTATAATGGCAAAATTTCATAAGAGATCAAATTAAACATTGAAAAAAAATTATCAAAACTTTTATTTATTTCCTTTTTATTTCCAAGTTTAATTTGCATATCTGCAAAACTTAGTACTGTAATTTCAGTAGATATGCACAAATTAGAATAAGAAGCTCGGACCTAAAAATTGCTATAGTAAATCAAATTCTGAAGATCTAACTTTAAAATCAAAGCTGTTTAATTTAATTCAGATTTGATTCTCTTTTTTCTAACTTCGGGTTTTGATTCTCTAGTCAGATGATATTAAAGTAATTAACAAAAGAATTACAGTGCATCAACATTCTGTATATTATTGTTCTATCAGTGCAACAAATACTTCTGTTCATAATGCTTTTTTTTACTTATGAGGTTAATTTATTTTGTTAACCAACAAAAAAAAATTCCTCCTACATTCGATTTATCTATTCAAAGAATAAAAATTACTAAACACACACATTTCTGTTTTATTATCGTTATTTTAAAGCCTAATAAGAGCCTCTCTGTGTGGATTACTAAAGTGAATTCTACTCTTATCTCAAATAATAAAATAAGTAAATGTTTAAAATCAAGAGCTTTATTCTTAAAAATTTGTTTCTCTTATTCTAATTTATTCGCAGTTTCTAACCCCTCTACCCTGACTGTTTCTAAATAACTTCTGCTCACTAATGATAGTTTCAGTGGAAAAGTAATGCATATTTCTTTGTGTTTCATGAGCAAAAGTATCCCTACTTAACGTGAAAGTTTTTATAAAAGCAAAGAAGGAACCAGCTTATTTTAATGCATTTTAAAGAAAAAGTAGACACAGAAAAATATTTCCATTATCTTAGTAAGTAAATTAAATATAATGAATTATTTTTAATTGAATCCTTTTTTCATAAAAGTAACGTGTTCTACTAAAAGAGACTTTCAGAACTTAGCAATTCAATAAAATAAAAATTATCATAATATTTGCAGAGCTGAAAAATTCGAACCTATTTAATTAGATATTATTATCTTACGGTAAGAGAGCTAGAATTATAAATATAGTAAAAAATGGCATCAGAAACTTAAAATATTTTGTCTTATTTAGTTAATCTGGTTATGATTATGCATATTTAAAAAAAGAAATTCCTTTCAATTTGATGATGAAATTAAAATGCGTAGAAACAAAAGATTCGACAAAATAAGATCTTAATTAACTTGACGATTCTTAATTGCTTTTAAAACTAACTTCAAACACCCACTCTTCAAGTGTGAACATCATCATATTTTATTCATTATTTCGAGGTAAGAAATAAAATACGGTGACGTTAATTGTTTATGAAAGTACTCATTGATCATTTTACAAGGAATGCGATAAATAAATCTTTTTAAGCACTTTGTCGTATTCATCTTTTTTTTTTCCTTCCTATTTTGACTTTTTAACTTCCTCTTTTCAAATTGAAGACTTTACTTAATTAGTTTCATTTCATGAAATAGTAAGGTTTGGAAGAACGATAAAAAAAAATTCACAAAGGACTCTTTAAAAATTGATTAAATTTTTCACCATAACACTTCATTGAAAAAACATATTAAATCTATCATATTATTTACCGTTTGATAAGGAATGCATGGCTTGTAAAATAAGAGTTACTTTGGTTTGCAATTAAATAAAATAAATTTTTTATTCACAAAGAAGTGAATTTAAAAACGCCCGTTTGATGTCTACAGACATTTGATTCTTTCGTTTAGTTAAATTTCAATTGTTGAAAGAACTAAAACTTACTAAGAATAAAATAACCATATTTTTTCATAAAAAAATGTTGTATTTTTGGCTGAAAAAAACAGAATTACTTTTATAAATTATTCCTTATAAGTCATTTTTCTCGTAGTAAACATCTATTACTTCAGCTACCCCCTGGGGTACCCAGCGTCTTTCCAGGGGGTCTCTCATTTAATGTTAAGAATTCCCTCTTTTATAGACTGTTTGAAATTTTTATTTTGTAGTATCTTTAATTATATGTTTACTGTTTTCTGAAAGGACAAAAGGAGTGTTAAAAAAGTCTGTATAAGTAGCAGAGGAGGTCTTATATACAGACCTGGTCTGGCTGATGCATATAGGAGGGACACGGTGATTGAAGTTTTAAGAACCGCTGTTTTACTTTATAATCATAAGAGTTATACGCATTACTTTGTTTGAAGCATTTACTCTGTTTCAGGCAGAACATTGGGGTTAGTAGCTTAGTAAAATCCAGTTCATTTTCAATAAGGTAATGAAGGGATAAGGAAATTATTTATACAATTTAATACATATCATAGCAAATATAGTAACAATAGAACATGCATTCAAAAAAGAGCCAAAAAGAACATTTAATTTTATCATTTTAAGTTACTTAAATTAAATGAATGCAATTATCAACACAAATGTTTAACTTGAACGTTTCAAGGAAAACTTTGTTATTTGGAAAAATATTTACACACTTATTAGTATCAAATATTTCTTTTTGTATATATTTCGTTATTTCTCTTATATTTCTTTTACTAATTATATAACTCAATTTTTTTTTTGTACTTTTAAGGGGACACAATATGATTCAATTGACAAAAATCGGTCATAACATAAAATCTTTTTTTTTTTTTTTTTTTTTTTTTTGCCTAAATTATTCTTTATATATTTTTCTAAAACCTGATAAAATTTGAAAGCTCTAAACTTTAAAAACGCAGAATTAGGATAGCTTTGAAGTTCGTTTTTATTCACAATCCTACGGCAAATCAAAACTTTAAACTTACTTATCTCAGAAAGATAAAATGACTTATTTGTCTTCATTTCAAATGCTAAGGCTTCTTTTCTATTGTGCGCATTGCTTTGAATTTTTTTTTACTTATTGCTAGTAATACATGTAACAGAAGTTGGTATACATTTTTAAATTAAAACAATACTTATTTTTTTTTAAAATAATTGAACTCAGAATTTATACATTTTTTAAGAAATTTTCAATAAACATTAATAAAAAGAAGTATTGTACAAATGTCAATGATGTTATCACAAAACCCATACTAAACTCTGTTATATATAGTGTGTGACGTACTTGCAAATCAAATTTCATGCGTGTACGTAAATTTTTGTAGGAGGAGTAGCGTTTTAAAATCACTTCACAAATTTTAAAGTTTTTTTCTTTAAAAAATTAAATGGCTAGCTTTTTATGGAATTTTGAGCACAAAATCTGTTTTACATAGTATACACAAATAGGAGGCAACCAAAAAATTTTGAAAATCCTTAAATTAAAATTTAGAATTACAATTGCTTAAATTTAATATTCTTACGTGTTTTTCTTCTTTTTTTTTCAATTAAGAGATAGTAGATTCAGTAAAGCAAACAGCAGGAAACTTCTTTAAGAAATACATTTTCCTTAAAATTTATCTTCCTAATTTAAAAACGATACCTTTTATTCAGATATATATGTATACATATATATATTCTTTAAATTCATATTACTTTAATGGGCACATAGGGCTCTGCATTTCTTTACTTAAAATTTTTATAACAATTTAAAACAAACTACTCAAAAATTTATCTTTGCTGTTAGAGTTAAATTCAAGAGCTAAAATGTATGATGAAAAATGACTAATAGAATATAAACAAAAAATTCTGCATGAAATCGATTCCTGAAAATCATGTGAGATAATTAATATATCCTCTCTCTCTCTCCTCTCTCTATTTAGTTATAATAAAACGGCTTCTGACAATTATAGGAAGGTAGGACATTTTCAAAAATATTTAAAAAAATGTTTAATGTAGGTTAAAGACATGCGTGAGCTTCTTTTAAAATATTTTATCATACTTTCATGTATCAAAAAACCTATATGCAAATGTTTTTTTAAAGAAATAGTTCAAATCCTTAAATTTTTTCTAGACTGTTGGAATCTATAAGATATAAATTTTTTTCAAAAGGAGTCACCCACAAATATAAAAGTTCGTATTCATATAAAAAAATCTTAGATTGGAAAAATGCTCTAAGCACTTAAGCGTTGAACTAAAATGAAACCATTTAACTTTCATTCTCATTTTTATCTACTAATAAGAATAAAGAATCAAGGTAAAGATTTTTCTAAACATCATTTTTGTTTCTTTGATATTTCAAAGTTTTCCTTCCCTTAAGTGAAAAGTAACAGTAAAACACCTGCACTTTCACCTTCCATTTATTATTCTGAAGGCATTACTTTACGGCTATCAAAGCGAGTCATTGCTATGTTTCTTTGGATCTGTAAAGCATTAAAGAAAATAAAGATGAGAAACAACGTTTTACGTGAGTTGAATTCACCATGGAAGCTTTTAAAAAATTGCGGAATAACTCCCTTCTGAAAGAGGGGTTCCAAAGGAAATCGTTGCATTCTTAGCATCCTAAAAAGCAGATAAAACATCGCTTGCGGTTCAGAACTTAAAGCTTACTCGACAAGATATTTATTGGTAACTAATTTGTATTTTTTAGTTTTCTGCTAATCTTTCAAAACTCCGATCGAAACGTGTACTGATCAATAGAAGCTGAAGAATTGATTATTTTAACTTAATGATTTGTATTTATTGATATTTGACTGTAATTGCGTTATTGAAAAATTAACTGCCTAATATATATAGCTTATATTGATTCATTGTTAGATATTTGAAATCAAAAATAACACAATCGAAAATCTCTCTCTCTCTCATTAGACTATTTTTCTAAAATAAGAAGAAGAATTTTTTTTAAAATGGTAACAATAAAATTTAAACACAAGCTAAGCCTCCTTAACCTTTTTAAACAAATGACATTTTAATGAATTCACAATAGCTAAAACTAATTTAAAAAATGTTTTCAGGTCCTTAAATTAGGTACATCGAATTTAAACGACATTTTCCGAAAATGTTTAACTGTTTTAGAAGCAATTTAAACAAAGGAAAAGATTATATTCAAAATCCTGATTAACGTCAAAAATCAGTTTTCTGCCGTAATAAGTTCAAAGCAATTTCTTTGTCAACATATGTCAAATTTCGCCATTAAATCCTATTTTTGTTGAATTTATAGTTCAGTACGAAGTCCGTAAAATCCATTTAATTGGTAAATTGTGATTCATTGTTTACCGAAAAGATTCTGAGGGAAAAAGACAAATTTAGAAAAATTAAGCCTGAACTATACTAATTCCCAATAACAAAACATCACTCAAATATGAAACTCATTAAGTTTGACATATTCAGAAATTATTATCACAGACTCTTAAATACACTTTCGACAAGGTCACTTACCCATACTACTTTAAATGAAGACGTCAAGATAAGCAAACAAGGAAAGATAAGTTCGTATGCATTATTAAATATTTTTCTTCTAATTTATCCTCAGAGGATATTAAAGTTTCTTTGAATACAGATGAACGCAAGATAAACTACATTCCAAAAATCTCCCTGATCGTAACTTAAAGGTTAAATTTTTTTTTACCATCTTAAGCTGCATAGCAAATTAATTTCTTAGGTAAAATATATGCAGAGCTTAACTTTGATAGCAAATCTGTATGTGTGACTATTGTATCTCAAAATATAAGTATTTAAATTTAATATATTGATCTTATAAGTGATGGTAACTACTAATGACGATTGAATTATGCAATAATTGGGGTTTTGACTGATCGGAACGATTTTTTTTCTATCATAAACGTTTTAAATTTTTGAAAATATGTTTAAAAGTATTTCTTTAAGGAATTAAATTTACTCTGAAAAAATTTAAGACTTTTGCAAAACATATGAAACAAAATTAATAGTTTATATACAGAAAATTCTGTTGGAAGGAATTTTTCTTAGAATCCTCTAACACTTAAAAATCCCATTGCAAAGAAAAAAAATCATACTTTGTATAACATCCTCTAGTTTCCATTCGATTTTTATTAAATTGTCGAGCTTTTGTAACTATATTTATGCATACATTATTTATTTGCGTAAAAGTGTGTATTTCTTATGCATATACTATACAAGGTTTCGCAGGATCATTGGGATAAACTTTAAGAAAAGGTAGGAGGATTCAGATTTGCATAGCAACCCATGGTCGGAAACGTCTTCGTTCGGCGTAAAGTGGCGTTGTTCACAAGAGTTTTTAAAGAAATAGACCTGCATTACCACAGTCATTTGAGCTGTCATCGCCCGCTGCGGAATCTCTGGAACGTTTTACAAACACCGAGCTGGCAGATATGCACCTGATTTACGGATTGGCAGAAGGAAATGCACAATCAGCAGAAAGAATGTATGGGGGCTACGAACTCCCAACATGGTACTCGGATTCCTTCGAACGGTATTTAACACATTTTGTTCTATGCATAGAACAAATTGTAGCCATGGTCCTATGGCCCGCTGGATTGCGTGACCCTCTCTCATTATGTTTATTACCTCGTAATGATCCGTATTTACACAAATTGAAATGCAAATTTCCAAACATCCAGTGGTCCGGTGCATCTCTCTGTGAGTACCGTTTGTGATACGATCTTTCTGCTGCTCGTGCATTTCCTCCTGCGAAGATATTTCCCACCATGGGTTGCTGCGCAAATATGAGTCCTTGTGATGCCCCCAACTTTCCCTTAAAGTTTGCTCTAATGATCCTGGAACACACCATGTCATTTTATAATAACTAATATCCTACACATTTTGCATTGAAATTAATTTCTAAATGCGAAAACATAGGAATGTAATTATATTTTATTATATCTTTTTCTTAATTCAGTGCAAATTAATGAGCATAAATTTTACATATAATTATTTTTTTTTCTCATTATTCCAGAAATTTTATTTTTATTCGTTTTAAAAAGTTGGATTTACACATTATCTCTAACATTTATTTCAATTAACTTTTCGCAAATTTAGAAAATTCCGTTCTATTAGAATAGAGCTAACTATCATTTGCTTAGAAACAAAATCTGCATAGGGTAGAAAAATAAGTCAATTTTACTAATTAAAAACCACAAAAATAATTCTACAGATAATAGCCTGGCGCAAGGCTTTGTTCTCTTGCATCAAAGAATGGACCACGTTGCATTAAATCTGCGGGTATTTTCCTGAAAAGCTAGAATCTGTGAGTATTAACTAGTGGGGGGCTTTGCCTTGATCCCTGGATTTATTTGTTTTAATGAAGAAGCTGAAGAAATAAACTCCAAAAGGTAAGCGAAAATACCTGTAGAAATGGAATAATTTGCATACGGGACTTTATTGTAATTAAAAAGCTTCTAGTATTAACATAGGTATTATTTTAAAATTTATTTTTATTTTGAAAAAAAAAACTTATTTAGAATAAAATTGTTTCAAATATTTATTAAACAAATTCCTTTCAAAATATTGCTGCTTTTATGGAATTGATGGTGGTGAAAGAACATATCGCCTGATTAATAAGATTGCACCAGCCACATCATACCTCTGTGCATGAGAACTGGCATTTTGGGCTCTTTGAAAAGTCAGATCGAGAAACCTCGAGCAAGAATAATGATCTGTGTTGTAAGACACTCTGTATCATCTCGCAAATGCCAACATGACCTGCAGAAGAATTTCAGCAATGTGTACATTCCTGATTACTTCTGACACTACACCACTGATGTATACGGTAGTAATGACATGTTAAACTCCGGAGGAGGACTGTTGAATAGCGTAGCATTATCTTTATTCAAGCGAATCACAATTCTGCCTGTAACATCACAATGGTCGTGTGCAAAGCTATTTGCAGAGTGGCAAGACATTGTATGTGATTCTTTTATTATGCATTTCCATAACAATCTGCATCTTTCGCCTGGTGTTATGGCTTGTGGTGCCCTTGGATTTTATTTCTGCATCATCCTAATGCACATTTTCTTTACATTCAACAGCTAATGCTACTCGAAGGAAGAATTGGATCTTATTATCATCCCTTCCCTTTATAAGATTTATCTACTGATAATTCCCTAAAGAATAATGCCAGACCACACATGCTCACAATGTTCTATGAGCCTTCACTTCCCATCAGGTTGCATTGCTCCCTTGACTCACCTGTTCTGATTCGCATCCCATTAAATGTATGTGGTCTTTGAATAGAAAGCGACTGGCCCGTAATACGTAACACGTTACAACCCCAGATGAGCTTTCTAAAACGTGTGGAAGCAACATGGACTGACAGAATCCTAGAACATATTCAAAACATTTTTCTTTCAACTCTGAGACTTGTCGCAATAGCTATTGTCAGTCATGGTAGATACAAAATACTAATTATTTTATGTTCCACGAGTTGAATGATTCTGTTACTTCAATCATTTAACCTTTATGTCTTACATTTTTCTTTCTACGGTAAATTTGACTTAAAAATACATAGGTTACATTTTGCACAGTCATCAGTTTGTACAGCCTTTCCTTTGAATATTTTTAGCAAATTTTTTTGGATTAGGGCATTTTATGGGAAAGGGAGTTTATAATATGATATGATATATGATATATATATATATATATTAATTAATTCAATAGAAAACAAACTTATTTATCTTTTATTATCTTAGATATTCTAATGAAAAACAACATAAATTGAGATGTCACTTGATTTTTTACGTAATGGCCATTTTTTCTTATCTAAAACAATACTAATTATTGCAACATTTACCGCTTCTTCAAATATTCTGTACTTCAATTTCTGATGGGAATGAGTTAATGAATAATGTATCACACAAAAACATTTTTGCAACTGTAATTGAATGTCACCAGTCTCGATTCTGGGATTTTTACTCGCCGCAAGTAATTGGAAAATGGAATCAATACATTTCATTAAAAATTTAAATAAAACTTCGCTGAATGAGATTTTGCATTATCTAAATCAAGAATGGAGTTAGAGGCTGAATAGAGACGTAGAATTAAATTATTAAAGACGAAAAATTGCTCTTAGGTCTTAAGGATTGATAAAAGTAATTATGATATCATGTTATTCAATCCATTAAACAAGACTATACTTACTTTCTTACAGTAATTTCCCTTTGGGCTGTACAATGAATTAAAATTAGCTTTTTCTATTATATTAAAAAAGAAGCAAAGTAACATGTTTGTTTATCAGTTAAGACTTGCTTTAATGCATTTTCTAAAAAAAATTTTAGATTGCTCGTATCAAATGGGGAATTAAATTTTTTTCTGTTTTATATCATTATAAACGAAAAGTAGAAAATAGTTAAAATTACTTTTGCATTTTCTTTAACCCCTTAAGCAGTCTTTTTTGTACCCAAAAGGCTTCAAAAAAGGCACATTTTTTTCATTGTTTATAGCTAAACTCCATACTATTCCCGTCTTCACCGCACAAAAAATGCCGGATAAAGAGCATGACAAACTGCACACCTTTTCAAAATACTAGCACTGAATCTACTAGCACTATAAGAATTAAAAATAAGCCCAAATCAAAGGAAGAAAGAAAATATCAGTGCCCGTACAGTGTGCAGGCGAACCAGTTGCGGCCAACTTTCGGTAGCCCTTACATTGTACATGCAAACTGTTTAAGGGGTTAAAAAAAATCTTTTTTCCAAAATAAAAGTTATCATAAAAACAGAACAAAGTTGGAACATAATTGTAGGTACAAAATTAAAATTGCTTCGGAACTGATTTATATAACATACTGTAATTTATGCAACAATATATTTTTGTTTTCATATTCAACATCTCTACAGAATTGGTCAGTAAAAAACGTGATATCCTACACTCTCAAATGTGTGGGAATTTACGTTTGGTAGCATTTTCGCATTTCTACTGAGGGTGCAATTTAAGGATTATGTAACATAAATTCAGTAATTTTAAGCTGGATACAACTCAAATTTATTGCAAAATTTGCCCTATTAACATACAAAGCGTTTCATACACAAAATTTCCTTAGCGTTTTCTAATAATTATTTTTACTTATGCTTCCACGTTGTTCAATCTTTTAAATAAAAAGCTATTCATATTATATTAATAATGTAAATATCCATACATATGATATACATATATTAATGAAGCAGGTACAGCTAATGAATATTTGTCAAACATGATACAAAAAAATTGGGATATAATCACAGATTAGTCGATCCTTTCAAACAAAAATTTCTAACTCCATGATTTCTATCATACAAAAATCCATGATTTGTAAAACGTAAAATAAATTTCAAAATTTTGTAATAGCTTTGAAAGTTTTAAATTGTTATTAGGCATTATATATTTTTTACCAAACTGACCCTATAAATCATTTTGAAAAACGCATAGGTTTGATACAAAAAGTCTTAATATAATATTACACATAAAAAGAGATATAATTTGAGAATATAAATTAAAAAATAGTCAGAATAAAGACACTTTAAAGTTGAAAAACCTGTGTTGAAGTTTTGTATTACAGCTACGAATTTAGAAACATTTTGTGTAAATAATACAGACTATCTTCATTGATGTACATACTTGTGATATTTTATTTTGCAATTCATGTGAAATTTTCTGTAAAAAGGTCTGAAAAGTTTACTGCATTTGAATTGGAAGCTTTGAAATGTTATACACTTCGTTATGGATCAAATGTTTTGAATTTTTCCATACATTTGTAGCAAACAAGGAAATCGTGATAATCCGATTAAAGTTCCTGTTCTGTACTTAATCTTCAGTTCGAACTTGACCTTCACATTAAGTTGTTCGGACTGAGACCTATTGATTTCTATCCATGCATGTCAGTAAAGTTTGTCTACTCGCACAATCGAGTTTTAAAATTCCCAATACCCCCAAGCGGATGGGAACTGTGTCAACGTTGAGAGATTAATTATTCCTCTGCAAACCAGACACTACGCTGCACAATTTCGAACGAAATCAATCATCCCAAACGATGAAAGAGAGTCGCGTCATGCACAGGATTTACCGTTTGTATGTGTGTGTGTGATCGAAGGTTTAAACTATAAACATTAAATTGAAATCAATTAGTTGTATTGCTCTTTTAAACAAATTAACAATTCAAATATTGAAGCAAAATACATTCAACTTAGACCAATTAATTTTAATTCATCATTTGAAAATATAAAAAGATACATTTCCTTCATTATTCGTGAAGGAATACAACAGGGAAACTGATTTTAATTTTCTCATTTCGTAATAGGCTATCTTAAATGCTCGTATGGAAATCATTTTTAAGAGAAGTCTCCATTCTCAAGTAGAATACTATGTTAAATCTAACTAGATAATCTTCATGCCAGTTTGTCTTAAGATTTTATTTTTAAACTTTATTGGTCAAAAAGGATTCTCGCTTCACAAAACCACTAATTTATTGCTCTCCAAAATTAAATTTGATGAATTGTCAATTTCATTTTGAAATTTCAATAAAAAGGAATTATTTCCTTGACCACACACACACATGAAACTTGAAAAAATTGCCCATTGACAATTATGATTCATAAGTCTTAAAGATTTATAATATATATATATATATATATATATATATATATATATATATATATATATATATATATATATATATATGAGTTATAAATCCTTTTTTGCATAACTTTTTTTTTGTGAACAAAAATAAGGGTAATATAATTAATGCTCTAGATTAAAGAAAAAGTATTTAAAAAATCCTAGTATAAATGTATAATATAAATTAATTAAAAAGCAGTATGATTTTTGTATGTATAAATATTCATCATCATACAAATATTTATACTAAGTTGTATAAAATGAAAAGATTAAAATAATAATATAGCTTCGTATCATTATTATTCCTGTTGGTAATTAAAAAAGCAATTATTATTATTATTATTGTTGTTGTTATTATTATTATTATTATTTTTATATTATTATTTTAATATTATTATTATTATTATTATTATTATTATTTGTATATTATTATTTTAATATTATTATTATTTTTATATTATTATTTTAATATTATTATTATTATTATTATTATTATTATTATTATTTCGTCTTGATCGCGATACTCTTCGTGTCAGAACTTTCGTCATAAAGGTCATCTTCTTATAGCCAACCGCCATCTAACTGCGATCCAAGTAAACTTCAATGTCCCTCTCTTGTAAATTTCTCGACAAATATAACATAAAATGAACATAGTATAAAACATTTTCGTCATACATCAGAAGTAAAAAACTGCATTGTCATGTAAATTTCTGACACATTGGTTTGTGAAGATTATTTGGCATATTCGATATAAATTATACAGAAAATAAGAGAAACACACACACAAAAAAACAAACATTTTTTCCCCCATTCAGTATCACTTTTATCAAAAAAACAAATCTCAAATTAGTTATAAAAAAATATTCAAGAAATCCCACCTTTTCGTCCAACCACAACAAACAGCGGAATGACAAGCTCAAACTCGCTATAATAATTGTGACATTGGATTTTTTCCCCCTCAGCTACGTTCTTTATCCCTCAAAGTCATGACAAAAGTTGCCAGCAACAACCAATTTACAGCACACCCGTTTTTAGTAGAATGTTATCTTCTCTAAGCGTTATGATGAAAATTTCCATCAGCATGCAAAGAAGGGTTAACTTACAAATAAAGTTGTAAAAGCAAAAAGGTTTCCATTTTGGGGAATGAAAGCAGTAGTATCATATACCAACAGAAGGATTGAAGTCTTTGAGTGATCGAAACCCTCATCAAGTGATTAAAAGAAATGCGGGTCATTTGATCTTGATCAATGATGCGGTTGTGGAACATGGAAAGAGAAAAACATAAGGCTCTCATCTTACTGATTACAGTAAATTACCCAAAAAGAGTCACTCGCTTTGGTAGTTTCTTTAGAGAGAGAGAGAGAGTATTACATTGAATTTAAGTTTGAGTGATGAGTGCTTCGGTGGGGAGGCTTTAACAGAACTGTGTTTATTTCTCATTGTTTAAAAATGTGTTAAAAGTAATAATATATGGCTAGTAGAGATCATCCCCTTTCTGATTTAATTTTTTCTATTATAATTAGCAAAAGATTTGAATATAGAGCTTTCTGAGTAATTAAACGATTATGTCAGCAATGATGTGTATTCTAAGTAAATGTCAAGTTATTGGTAAATAATTTATAAATTTTATAGATAATATTTATTAAAGGGATTAGTACATGTAATAAAAGGATTTAAATGTTTATTACGGTTTGTCTTAACATAATGATGCATGAGATAAAATTTTAATCAGAATTTTCTGCAAAAAAATTACATGACAATATGGATTCCATTAAATAATATGGAAAAGTATGTGTGAGTGTATTACAAGAAAATCATCTTTACTAATCAACATGAAAATAAATTAAATTGTATTCAGTTAATAAGAATTTCAAAAGAAACCTCATTAAAAGACTTCACTGCTTAAAAAAAATAATATATTCAATATTTAGTTTTATAATAGTTTTACAAACACAACGTCCCATATAACCACGTATTTCTCATAGATATTCGTTACAACAGTAAATTTTACAATGAATTACTGTTTAACCTTCTGCAGGATCAATATATACCTGTAAGTATGTATTGCATAAAATATTTCATCATTAGTCTTCACTAATCACAAATTTGAATACATACAAATATATTCACTAAATAAAGGACATGTGAATGAATAATACCATTTATTCACTGATGTTTGTCTCCAGCAATCAAAATGCATATTCAAAACAGCATTCTGTAATATACAGTGGGTACAAAAAGTATTTGCACACATACATTTTTGTTCACAATTTATAAGAAAATGCATTAAGAAATACAAAAATTGGCATTTTAAAAATAAAATAAGCCCATTCATTTAAATTAATTACAAAAAATTCAATAATATTAACAAAAAACATTTTTTGCAACAATATTAAAATATCTTATGTCAAAAAAGTATTTGCACACTCAACTCAACTTTAGCAAATTTGCATTTTTTTGCTAATTATATATTTGACAGCCATCCCGCAGTAAATAACATACGTAAGACTACTATAAAAGGAGGTATTGTCGAAACTTTATCAGTTGATTGTCGATTTCAAATTGTTATGGCACCTAAGAAATCTGAATTGCCGATTTCGTTGCGAGAAAAAATTGTTTCTCTACGTGAAAATGACCTAAGTTATCGAGAAATAGGTAAAAAAAGTAAATGTTTGCTTCTGTACTGTTCGGTATGTTATAAAACGTTATAAAGAAAAAGGATCTACATCAAATAACTTGCGCTCTAGATGCCCAAAAAAACTTTCACTGCGAATTAAGCGAAAAATCATAAGAGAAGCATCGAAAAATCCATTTGTTAGTGCAGTTACATTAGCCAATGATGTCGCTTCAACATCTGGAGCTCAAATCTGTGCCCAAAGTGTTCGAAATGTCCTGCATGATGCACAAATTTATGGGAGATCTCCAAGGAAAAAACCTCTCATGACTGAACGAAATAGACTGAAGAGACTTGAATTCGCTAAGAAATATATCAATAAGCCAATTGATTTCTGGAAAAATGTCATATTCTCCGACGAGAGTAAGTTCAATATCTTTAAATCAGATGTCAGGAAATTAGTTTGGAGAAAACCTTGTACTGCTTTTCATACCAAATATGTGTTACCTATAGTTAAACATGGAGGAGGTTCTGTTATGATTTGGGGGTGCATGCCTAGCAAAGGAGTTGGTAATTTGTGTTTCATTGATGGGAATATGACAGCTCGAACCTATATTGATGTGTTGCGAGATAACTTGCCACAAAGTGCAATAAAATTGGGCATCAGTAATTCGTACTATTTTCAGCAAGACAATGATCCCAAGCACACTGCCGGTATGACACGTATGTGGTTGCTTTATCATGTACCCAGAAAACTTGCCACTCCACCACAATCACCAGACTTAAATCCTTTGGAAAATTTGTGTGGAATTCTGTGGATTTAAAAATAAGAAAAAGGAAGATTTCAAGCAAATCTGCCCTTAAACATTCCCTTATTGAAGAGTGGTCGAATACTGACCCTATTGTTACAGAAAATTTAATTAAATCAATGCCAGCAAGATTACAAGCAGTAATAGATGCTAAAGGAATGCATACTAAATATTAGTTATTTGAAATTTGCTTAAATATTTTATTTCTTTTGTATTCCTGCAGGTGTGCAAATACTTTTTTGACACGAGATATTTTAATTTTGTTACAAAAAAGCATTGTTATTTATGTTATTGTAATTTTTTTGTTTGTTTTGGATGATTAAACTTATTCTGATTTGGCAATACCAATTTTTTTATTTCTTAATGCTTCTTTTTATGAATTGCAAACAAAAACGTAGGTGTGCAAATACTTTTTTTACCCACTGTATACTACATTACAGAACCCAAATCAAAATTAAATTTAACGAATTAAAATTAAAAGAGCATTTCCAAAATAGAACCAATAATTTATTTTCAGTTAAAAGGAACTTAAATTGATATAAAACTATTTTATTTTGAATGTAATATAACAAGAATCAACATATAAGATTTAAGACCTACACCTAAATCGATACCAGAGCAGCTCCCAAACTCAGCATTAGAGTTTTCAAAAAGAAAATTAACAATTAAAGTTTAGTCTGCTTTTTGTATACAGTTTTATACAATACAAGTTGCTTTGTTCGCTTGCTTCAATTCTCATAATTTAGTTGGATTTCTGCATATTTAAATATTTTTTTAACTTTTTTTTCAGGAAAGACGATAACAAGAATTTGATCGTTCATTTCAATTTGCATTTATCTCCTGATCAAACTGGATTAAGTGCAGCAGATCTGTATGTGATTCTGTCTGAGGAAGTAATGAGAGCACGAACTGGGGCATTTAGAGACATCAAAATTGATCAAGATTCGATTCAAATTCAAGGTCAGTTTCCATTATTAGTAATATTTGTATTTTAATAAGTAATTTTTGACTTTTTAGAACCGTATTAAAGAGGTAAGAGTTTGAAGAATATAAAAATGTGTGAAGCAATTTCTTTACTAATATTTGAGTTTTCTTTAAATCGGCAAAACTTTGCAATCTCTGATGTCGTACGCGTTTTTTACTCCTACAGTTGCTTGAAAAAAATTAAACTGCCTGAAATACAAATAAAAACCTATTCATTATTTCTTATACTATAAGTTGGATTATTTAAGTGGTAGATTTCTCAAAAAAATAACTTTTTTCCCGTATTAAAACCAGGAAAAATATTATTTATATTCCATTAAAACTGCAATAGAACATCAATTGGGAATTTATAGATTGGGGTGAATAATGAAATATTTTCTCATTTTTCCATTTTAAAGAACTATTATACATACATCAAGAACACTTATAAAACTTCTCAATTTGTATCTGTAATTCTGTTGTACAGCTTAATTAAATATTTCTAATTTCAGATTTGTTATACCTCGGTTATCCATTTCCATATGTTTTTAAACATCTTTTGAAATTTATTTCGCAACTCTAATCAAACTATATTGAAAAATATATCAAATTAAAAAAAAAATAAGCAAACACATCAAATATAAATAAATAACTTCAGTAATAAAAAAATCATAACTAAGCAACTTTTTAAAGAATTAAATCGAAAAAAAAGCCATAATTTCGATATTTTTAAAGATTAAATATAAGACAAATATGAAACAAATGCACTTCATGCAAACTTAAGCACATTTTCTGATTTTGTCGCAATTCCATAAAATTGAACTGAAACACATAAAATTCATACTATAGAGGCACAATGTAGTACTTAAAGGGTGAAGGAAGCATTATAGTAAAAGAATTAATTGGGAACATATACTTTGGAAGGAAGTAGAAAAAGCCTTTCTTGACCAAAATATGTTAATACAAAGCAATGTCTGGCCATGAGGGAGAACAACAAATCAAAGTCCCTAAGTAAAACCTCGCAGAACAGTAATTGGGGCGTGACACCGTTTGTTCATACTTAATACTAAATTATCTAGAAGTTCTTGTGGTAACAGTTGCTACTCTTCATGGAGCATCTGTTTCAGCTATCTGATGTTCTCCAGAGGATACGATCTTGCTTCCAGCATCCAAAAGCATCCCATGCATGTTCAATGGGATTTAAATTAGGGGAGTACGCTGTCCAATACATTCTGCAGATATCCTCCCTTTCTAAAAGCTCCTCAGCAGCAGAGATCCTCTATAGACTTGTATTGCTGACTTTGACTGAAGCGACTCTCACAGGCAATAAGGGCATGACCCCGTCCATGAGTGTGTAGTCTTTGTTTTCATTACATTGTTATAAAAAGAGCCACTGAAGGAAATTTTCTCAGAAATATTGTTCACTGTCTCTTTTTCATCTTTTTGGTTTGCCTGGTTTTATAGTTATGCAATCAATTAGAATACTTCGATAGAAAATAAATCAACTGTGGTCACATAACTGCATTATCTTTATAAACTACTATGCATACAAGAAGTTGTCAATGAACTGAAAATTTATTATTTATATTTATGTAAGAATCTTTCAAAAGATTAATAATTTAATCTTTTGAATAATAATTTAATTTTGATTAATAATTTAATTTTTTTGACTCGTTACTTATCATTTTTACTATTTTATCTATTTAATGCAAAAAATCCTTAATGGCACGAAGTAGATTTTTGTTTCCTTTATTTCATGATCTTATTTCAACATATTAAAAAATCTACTCAGCTGAAATTACAAAAATACTTCTGTAAGATTTTATCAAATTTTTAAACTCAATTACAATGTAACAAATGAATTTTTCTCTTACACTTTTTCTATCATTAGGCAACATATTCATACATTTAGTACACATTAAATAATCTACATCACATTATTGAAATCTAATCTTAGAATACAATAATCATTTCCGAAATGTTTCCCTTTTTTGTTTGTATGTTTTAAAAAGAAGAAAGGAAAAAATGACAATTATCCCACATTTCTAATCAAACCATTCCTTTTTTCATTTTATAAATTAGATTTTCAGTGTTAAGTTTACTACTTTTATTTAGGTTTACTGAAAGAGATGACTTTTAATAATTCACATGATTTGGGGTCTATTCAAAGCTTTTAAGTAGCCCAGTTCAGTTCAGGAACTATTTGTGTTTTTATCCTTATTATACAATATAAAATCAAACTTTCATATATATACAAGCTACGTTATGTTTTTATATAAACTGCATATTTTAAAACTATTTCAGATTTTTTAAGGTTCTTAAGGATTAGAATTTTTATACTTTATACGTACTTTTTCACGAAAACTTACTTCCACTAAGAAAACAATTAAACAAAAATTTGATGTTGAATATTAGCATTGGGAGTTTTGGGCATCGAAATATTTAGAAGCTTTATTGATTTTTTTCATGTCTTAAAAATTTTGAAAGCAAGTTTCATGAAATTCATATATCCTTTTTTAAAAATATTTTACTGGATTGTTTAACGTGTAGTTTAATTAATTTATGATCATTTGTTACTATTATCAAATTCAGCCAATTGAATCAAAAATTACTTTAATCTATGATATTTTCTAATTAGCTTTAAAAGACAAGTTATTTCAGTTTATCCCTATGAAAAATGAAACCAGTAATAACTCTAAGTTATTTTATTTCTTTCCTTTCAGAGAGAAAACCACCCGTGGATGATGTCCTGGATAGATGGGTTCCAAGACGACAATATCCAGGATATGTGGAAGGTTTGACGACTACTCCAAGCTCTGCACTTCCCCGTATTGTGCCCCGCCAGTGTGCTGCTGTGGAAGTTCCATTTTGTACTTCCTTACCATACAACTCAACTTCATATCCCAACATCGTGGGGCACAATAACATATCTGAAGTGATGGGAGACCTTGTCACTTTTAGGCAAATTCTCGATTTTGAATGCTATCCTCTAGCTCAAGAATTCGTCTGTCAACTTCTTCAACCTGATTGTCAAGAAGATGACATTGTGATGCCGTGCAAGGATTTTTGTGATGGTAAGAAAAATACTTTTGTTTTAATTATAGTTGAATAGTATAAAAATAAAATAATCTCAGTTCCAAGCAAAAACGTAATAAAGTTCATTTCAGATATATAAAAAAGATATTTTCAAAATACTTAGATCACTAATTCACTAAAACAAAAAAATTTGTGTTTTTTCTTTCAATAAGAAACCTCAAATAATAAAGTATTAATATTAATTTAACCGTTAAATATGATCATTTATATATTTTATAAATGTGGTGCATGCCAAATAAAAGATATGAAAAGTTTTAGTCATATTTTAGTATTTAATAATTGGTTGTTGGTATTCTGCAAAAAGTTTCAAATGATTATTTGTCCAACTTTCAAGACTATACAAATTTGAATTTTAAACAGCATTTTAATTTATCTTGATAACTTATTTGCTTTTTCTTAGAAATAAATTTTTGTATCAGAAAAATATTTCTTATAAGTTTATATGGATTTCAGCATGTTTTTGTTCACAGACATTTACATCCTATTCGCAAAATAAGTTGTAATTCATTTTCTCTTAATAATAGCTTAGACCAAAAATATATATAAAAAAGCATTAACTCTCAGTAGGTAGATGTTTAAATCCTTGAAATTAAATTTTTGTAAGCTTTTACCAAAACATGAGCTCAGAAGACTAGTTTAAAATTTTATGCCTATTACCTAGTTCTTCGACAAATGACTTCATTTTTTTCTTTTTAAGATTTCCTACTGTTTTAACTACTAAAACACTCAATATTTGCTTAAAATAGGAGAAGGAAAATGAGATAGACATTTATGAATATGTATACTTGGTTAGAAATACTTCGAAAATATTTTTAAAACTGTTATTCGTAAATTAAGAAATATCTCCTAGATTTTATTATATTTAAAAATTGGTCAATTTTTAAAACCTTTCACTATGCATCACAAGTAAGCAATGTGATCTGTTGAAATGTAGACATCAAGAAGATTCCCATCGTGTTCGCCATCTATTTTTAAACCATGACAAAACTATTGCTAAGTTCTAAAATTGTAAGAGGATGTGTGAAAGAGAAAGATTGTATATTTTGAAAATATTTCTTCAAGAAAACCCATTGGAACTGATGTTGAGATATTGATAGGACTATAGTTCGATCTCTAGAGTATACTTTATATGTCTACTATATATGCAAATACAGACACGCCATTAGAAAAAAAGTTATGTCAAAAAGAAAACTTTACGGTTACTTTTATTTGCAAAACATTACAAACTGTATTATTCAAAAAAGTTTTTTATTTTCATTATTTCATGGAATTATCAACACTATACATGTAAGTGTGTTTTTTCTATATATTTCAAGATTTTTTTCTTAATTTAGTCACAATTATGTATCAACTGTTGCTTTCTTTGGAACTGTAATCACTTTTTTATTTGTGAATTCATGTTCCCCAAGTAATGAACATTTTCACACAGCTCTCACCAATAATATCGCCTATTCATGTAATGTCGAATATACGACGTGTTCCAATTTTCCTCTTCCTCTTAAAAAATGCCTCATATTAGCAGAAAAAAATTTCATAAAAATATTTCCTTATTGCAATCAAAATATTTATTGTGGAAATTAAGCCAATTTTTTAAGGAAATGTAAATAGTTTTTTATGCAGAAAAATCAAAGGCGGAATGCACTTATATTAGAAGTAAAATGCATTTATATATAAAATATGTAACATTAATATAAAAATTTACGTTAAGAAAATTTACATAAAAAGTATAGTTTTTATGAAGATTATAAAATATTGTTTAAAAAGTTTTATTTTAATACTTTTTATAACATTTTAAAGTGTTTTATTCCCTTACTTACACACCACACCAAGGAGAAGATGTTTAAGCCTCGATATATATTTCCCCAGCATCGAATACCTCTGCACGGTGAGTCTTCTGTGGCACCAGGTTCGAACTCTTAACACATCAGCCACAAGTCAGTGACCATAATCACAAGGTTACCACAACCAGTTCTATGATTGATAACTTTAAATTTAGAAGTGTCTTAAGTCATATCTTTGCCTTAAATACCTATTATAAATAAAAACTAAAATCATTTTCCAAAAAGAATAATTTTGGCTTGCTTTTTAAATTTTCAAGAAATTATGGTACAAACAAAAAAATCCTTATTTCTATTCAGATTTTGGATCATACCAATTAAACTGTTTATCAACCTCCAGAAAGAATGTATTTTCATATTATGATTGAAACACAATCACAGGTTTAAAAGAAAATTTCAAAGTTTAAGTAACATTATCAAATTATTCCATTTTAGCTATATTCGTAATATATAATCGATTTCAAACTATTTATTTTTCCTCAAAAAAATAAGCCTCTACCTTTCCATGGATCTGACTATATTTTAACAAGGAAAATATAATTTTAAAGCATTCAGAATTAATGATTTATTCTCTAGAATTAAAGGGCATTGTATCTATAAAAAGTCGAAAATATATCAAAAACTTAGTTATTGTATAAATTAATTGTAATTTCTGTAAATGCTAATTTTTAAATAATCATCTCACTTGCTGTACTTCAATAAAGCAAATATTAATTTATAATTCTTTTATAAAAAAAAATATCAAGTTGCAAAATAGTTTTTTTAAAAAAAAATCTTTGCAGCAGATGAATAACATGAAAAATTAATCTTACCCGTAAAACTTATTTTGTGACTCATTAATTTTTAGAGATTTATATCCAACAATTAGTTTCCATTTAAGATATTTTTTGTTGTCTTGGGAAAATGATTAAATGCAAAATAAAAAATAAAAAATTCTTTTTATATCCTTTTTTTCGGACCCTCTATTAATAGCTATCCTGGATTCAGTGACAAGTTTTAATACACAGTAATTGAAATTTATTATTGCATTTATTTACCAATTAAGTAAATGAAAAAAAAATTTATGAAACATTTTAAGCTGCAGTGGTTTAACTTAATGGTAGTTTTGTTTAAACTGAAAATTATCCCTTTTTATGACAAGGATAGTATGACCGTAAAGATAAATTATATTTTCGGGGTTTGTAATTTAATTTGTTTTCAAAAATATTTTTTTTAATGAAAATTGATGGAAATTTGAGTATTTTTTATATTTCGCAAAATGTATTCTTGTAGTACTTAGATCATTTTTGCAAAAATTTGTAAACATCGTAGGAAATTCTAAATGTCAACTGTATATTTCCTTATTAAGAATTAGCTCTAAGACAAAATTCTTTACAGATAAACATTTATGCGGTTGGATCGATTGAGATAAATTTGCAAATGCTATTTGTGCTATTTGAGGTTCAATTTTTAGCGCGTTTTTCACGTAGTTGAACAAAAGCGCTATTAGGACGCAAATTTCGTCTTCGTCTTCGTTCCATGTTTTGTCGTATCTTTTTCTCAGCCAATAAGCAACCAATTGACCTCTGGTTTTTGGCATTTGGTCACATTTGTGCCCTAGATGAGCCGAATCCTATTTAAATTTTCCCATAGTTTGTAAAAAAAATTTTTTTTTTTTTTGCTTTTTCATAGTGCTGATGCAGATTTGTGTCATTATTTCTTTTCAGCTCAATAGTAGTACATTTAGAGGAGTGGTACAATACACTACTTTCTGCTAGTAAAAAGTTCATTAGTTGCATTATTGTAAAGTACAGCATGTGAAAAACGCGCTAAAATTACTTGGCTATGCCAATGGTTGATATCTTGTTTCTTAATGTAATATGCAATTCCCTGTTTTTCGTTTTAAATTTTACTCATAGGAATATTTAAAGATTTCAGAAATTAAGTTAAAAGGAATTTTATTTTTAAAAAGTTCTTCATTTTTCATTCTAATAAAATGTAATTTATTTCTTTGAATAATTAAAAAAATAATGAATAAGCCAACAAAATATTGATTTCACTTTATTCGTTTAGGTTTAAATTTAAGTTTTGTGTGTTTCAGGCTTTTTCTAGTCCCGCTAGTGTATCCTAGAAATACTATGGCCGTACTAGCCATACAACGCATGCCCAGTGTAAGGGTATAAGATAACTAATATATTTAATAGTTAAATTGCGTACAATTTGTTTCATGCTTTTAATCATATTCTCAAATCACAACAGCTTAAATTTAAAAATCAAGGCAGGAAAACTAATTAATATGTCTTAAGAAAATAATTTCTTTAATGTTTCTCCTCGTTGCTCCTAGGGATACAGCTACGATGAATTGTGTAAGAGAAAAAACTTACTCCCTCATGTCAGTTTCATATTGTTTCTTCTGTGTTCTCTATGATTCAATGAATTTGATACCAATAACTTCACCTCAAACAGACCTTGGGAATTTATTCTCTCGAGAGGAGAAGGCAAACCAATTCTCTCTATTGGACTTCTACAATCTGCATTTTATCTTAAACGATTCATTATTACATATGTATATATTGTCATCATTTATTATACACACCGTGCTATTTTGGTTGTGAGATATTTTATTTATTACTTCTGTGATAAAGGGCCTAATATTGTCTAAAATTCATTAAAGAGATAATGCTAAAAAGCATTGCTATGATTTTTCTTTCACAATTTAGTTTTTACCATGCTTTAGTTAGAGCTATGAGGTGATTTTTCTCTCACAATTAATCAATGGCATGTTTCATTAAAATGTTGAGCAAATTTTCTGTTAAAAATAATAAGAATTAAATTTATCTTTCAGAATATCGTATCATCGAACTTTTCTTAACTGATTTATATATTATTTAATATTTTAATTTACAATTTATATTATTTTTTTTATTAAATTTTAAAAACTTTTTATAATTTGTGAATGCATTTATGCTATCATAAATTATATATTCCTTTTTCTCTTCATATGGAATAGCAGCTTAGATATGCAGTTTAGTGTAGTATGTGCAAAGAGAGAGAAACAGAGAGAGAGAGAGAGGAAAAAAAATCTTAAAAATCTTATGCTTGCCATTTCAAAATCAATATTCTTTTATGTGAATAGAAAACAAGCTATTTAAAATGTATAAGCCTGGTTCTACAACTGATGATAAATTTTAAATAACCAATCATAGTAATTGGTGTAGTTTAAGTAAGATATATATATAAACAATTTTTAATGAAAATGAAATCTTTTTTTTTTAATAATATAAACTTGAAAAAGGAATGTAACACTATTCATATAAGTAAATTATCATAAATGTCAATCTTTAATAGGAACAATTTTGTTAATACATACATTATTTCAAAATTATTAATTACCTATACGTTTCATATATTGATAAAACAAACTACTGTAAACCTGAATTATAAAAAAATAAACATTTTAAATTCGTTTGTACAGATAATACATAAAAAAACTATTAATAAATTAATACTTACGAGTAGCACATCATTTCTTATTATCTATCCTTATTTCTGACTTTTAATTTTGACTCTGACTTATTAACAATATGAAATAAAATGAAAGTCCCATTTAATACTTTTAAATTCTCCTCGTTGTAAAAAAAAATTCCAGGGATATAAATAATTTCTTCAAAGAAATATTTCTAAAAATAACCCAAGTTCTTCATATAAAAAAGGGTCTATAATATTGCACTACTAATTGGTTGAAAATGATAAAACTATAATTATTTGAAAAACATATTAAATTTATTAACTCCAGTCCCATTTATTTCAGAGATCTTCTAATGCAAAAATAGACAGTGTTTCCTTTGCAAGTTGGAATTCAATACATAGCATTTTTACCGTAATATTGTTACCTTTTATTCATATTCTCCTTTCGTCTCAATGCTACATTTAATAATAAAAAACGTGTATATAAATATCTTTTTAATTGTGTGTATATTACATATTTCGTGCATGGCTTGCTTTTGGAAGGTATTTCTTTTTCAAGAAAAGCAAATAAGACGTAAAATTTGAAAAATGTTCTTCGCTTCCAAATATTGATATTGTTTTTATTTTCAATCTCTACACTTAGATTCAAATAAATTCTTTTAAAGTATTATTTTAAGAAAAATATCACATTCACGATATTATTACATCTGGTCTGTATCAAAATCCTGCAAATTGTTATTTATGTTTCAATTTTGGTTGAAGCTCATCCAGTAGTATAGAAAAGCTTAAAATGTATGGCAGGATTTTTCGCTGCGAAATCACTATTTTTGGCTAAAAAAAGCGCATGGGGATATCTATTCGAGAGTTAAATTCCATTTCTACTTTCTCAGAACATAGCACAATGATACTTTTGCGAGATTTTATTTCTTTCGTCACATTTTGTGACATTTACAGTCATTTCGTTGAATCTGACTGCATATTTTTCTCATTTAAGTACATATGCATGAAGAAGATAAAACATGAACACAGTCCCAACTTTTCTAGATAAAATGCATTTTAGGTTTGTGCAAAATGGGAAAGTTTTCTAGATTCAATATACATTATTTTCTTTTTCTTTTTAAATTTTTCTCATGAAGCGAGAAATATACTGAGTTTTATTTATCTTGAACTTCTGTTGCTCAGTGAACAATTTCAAAAACAACTTTAGAAATATTTCAAGAAATCTTATTTGAGAGAATTTTATGCTACAGGTACCAAACATTTGATATCGAATAGCACCTACACACGAAAATTCAAATAAGTGTTTTTTGTCAATATTCGAAGCACCCATAAGACATATCAGTGTCGTAAAATATATCACTTCTCTTTCAACATTCTAATGCTTACATTCAAAACTCTCGAGAATTTCATTTCATTTCTAAACTATTATACGTTATTTTTCAAGTTTTTTATAGATATATAACTCCCAATTGGTTGTGTAACAGTAGTAAAAGGAAGGTTTAAAAGAGTTATAAAGGTAATTTAAAAAATAAGTAAATATCGAATACTCTTCAACTGAAACTTTTACAGAAAATAAAAGCTGAAACTTCAGCCCCCTAGAATATTTGATTTTAGATTCAAATAAATACACTGGTGTAAGAAATTAAGAGAGCTTTCAGGCTTGATCGATTATCTCTAGAACTACTGGGCCGATTTTAATGAAATTTGATACGTACATTCAACAATTGCAATAAACACGCATGATCGAGCGTAACACTCGTTGGAGATGGAAGGTATGAAACAGCGGCTGCAGAATAAACAAAAGAAATGGGTTAATAGCGGGGGCATGGACCCCTCTTACAGCTGTAGAGACCTGGCTGACCAATCCATACAGTGAATATCCTCACTCTCTAGAAATTCGTCGACCAAAAGAGCTCTATGTGGCCTCGCATTATCGTCCATTAAAACGAACTCGGGGCCCCATTCACCCCTGAAGAGGCGAATATAGGTCTCCAAGACCTCATCCCTATGCCTCACACCAGACACAGAGCCTCTTACAAGGACATGGAGAGGTGTACGGTCATCCAACTTGATGCCTGCCCGGACCATAAAACTTCCTCCACCATAATTTCTTAAACATTGGAGAGTAGGTAGATGGTCCCTGGTTCTCTCCATATGAACATACGGTGGGAATCGGTGTTTAGGCTGAAACAAGACTCGTCGGTGAACAGAACGGTCACCCAGTGATCCATACTCCAATCTCTATGCTGTATACACTATGCTAAACGAACTGTTCGTAGACGTGAGCGGGACGCAAACAGTAGGTCTTCTGGCAAACAACCCTTTCTCATGAAGTCTTTTTGAAACAGCCACCCTTGTTACACCGAGTCCTGTGACTGCATACGAGAGAGCTGAGAAGCTGTAACCCCTCATGCGCCTCGCTATAATCGACAAATGGCGATCTTCTCTGGCTGTCGTGGTTCTTGGACGACCTTGGCCAGGCTTTCTCTCGATAGATCCAGTATCCTGGAAAGGTTTCCATAAGTTACACAGGGCTATGGGCGTTAAATTGAACTCTCTACGAATCAGGGCTTGACATTGGCTTGCTTTTACCTCCCAACAATTCGACACATCATTCCATCCTTTAAGCGTTGGTGGTTACTCATTTTTATGGTAACAATCTGAATTGAACCGATTGCTTCAAAGTAACACCAAAAAATTCGCCGAGGTGTGCTGACGAATGAAATACGTCTTTTCATACACGCGCTTATAAAGCCTGTTTTTCTGCTGGTTCGGCTTACACACGTGTACGATTAAGTATTTGCAATATAAGATTTGCATTTTTATCTAGAAGCAGTGGTTTTTCATTCAGTTCTTTTCTTTTCATGCAATTCATTAAAATATGCACATTCTCTTAAATTCTTACACCAGTGTAAGTTTCAAATCTACCTGTAATCCAACAGTTCTTTTTCTTCATTTAAACTCATCGAAAATTTAACAAATAATCATTTTATTAACCAATATTCATAGCATTATTTATAATGAAATTCTTATAGCAATAATGTTCAATTGTATATATGAAATCTATAAGACAAGATAAATACAATTTGGCTGAATTTTTAATGCTTTAGAAGCATTAAAAATTTCGTTTCGCTACTCCGTTTTTAAATTATTCAAGTAATGCAATTTTTGATATTTGTGCATTCAGTGTTTAGTGGCTGTGATAGCCGAGTGTTTCTGGTTGCGAATTTGTCACGTCGCGGGTTCGAATCTTAATGATATTTAAAACTCGCAGTACAGAGGAGTTGATACACTATCAAGGCTCAATGGCCTTACGTTGGCTTGGAGTGGAAGCTTGGAGATTGAGATACCAGCAAAGGTAACTTCCTAGTCACTTGACCACGATTCAAAATGACGAGGTCCTTCCCCAATAATCCTAATACAGCTTCTAAGTGCGAAAAAAATCAATCCAAATATTTAGTGTCAATTATCGTTTTTATTTGTGGCAGAAAAGTGTATTTTAATGTACAAGTAAAGTAAAAATAAATTTAATTTTAATAAAATCCTTCCGTTAGAATTTTCCAAAAAAAGAAAAACACGATTTAAATGCTAATTGTGACCTTTAACTGGGTTGGAAAATATTCAATACGTTTCCCAATTTAGAACTGATAAAAGTTATTCAGTGCTTAAAATATTCAGAAAATATCCCACATTTCCTAATCATACAACACAAGATAACTTTTTTCAAAACTATTTTAAAGGAGGGACTGTAGTGTGGTGTTAGTGTTTATATAAAAATAAAACATTTTTCAAAGTAGTATTAAGATAGCTAGCTGGAAAGATTCGTAACATATTATTCACTATTAGGTGTTTTCAAAGTTTTTTTTTTATCTTCTATGGCTCAAAGATCTTTAGAAATTGAAAATATTTAGCAATATAAATAAAATTTCTAAATAAAAACTTTCAATTTCATTGAAATAGAAGTCAAAAATATTAAATATTTATAGAATAGTTCGTAAAATTTAACGGAAAATAATATTTTAATAACATTTTTCAAAGAGTTAAAAGATAAATTTATTCAAAAATTTGATTACTTTGAAAACCATCTTTAAATTTTGAATGCTTATTCAATTCAAATATGTTTGTAGCTCTTACAAAATTAAAGGATTTATAAACTATTTTTACACATTTTACATGTTACTTTTTTTAACATGAATAACAGAGGGAAATGAAATTTATCCAACATTTTATAGCGCGATTGGCATAAATTAAAGAAAGAAACTGATTTCATTTCATTTCTTCAACGTTTTATATGCAATTTTAAAAAACTGAACATTCTCCTTTTTTTTTATCTGGGAAAGCGATGTCAGTTGTGTTCTTTTTTGTAGTTCTGCTACAAGTGTTCCTTTTAACTTCTGAATTTTAAACTCTGAAAACTAAGTTCTTATTTATTATCAATCCGTTTCATATTTCCTTGTCTATCGTGAATAAAAACTAGAATTCAATTAAAAGAAAAATATATTTTTCTAATCAGATTATTGAGACGATTTGATTGGATAATTTCCATGAAAAACAGATAAAGGCTGACTGATATAAACTGCAAATAAAAACTGATGCAAACCTTTCAAAAAAAAATACATAGACAAGTAACAAAAATTTAGCATCCATGAAACATTTTTAGAGCTGAGATGTGTGACTTTTTTTTATAATCATTTTATTCTTTCTGAAAATTTAATTCACTTTCTCCATAAATGATTTACCAAAGTCATTTTAATTCCGTGACATTTTACTTTACGACTAATGGTCAGATAGTACAGAAAGAATTCCATGAATTTTCGTTTATTGCCACTTAATGGAATGCCACATGTGAGGAAGGCGTTCACTCGCGTCTCTCTAAAGGAACATGAGAGTTTGGGCAATAAGAACTGTAATTTTCAACCATTTTCATTATTGTATTAAGTAATTATAATCTTAGTTATACAGAGTTATTCTTAATTCTCTCTCGGGTCTCGTTCTAAGTGCTCTTGTAAGAGAATTAAGACAAATACAGCAAAAAAGGACATTTGGAAGAATACAGAAACACATAATTCATGTTTTATATACATACTTTATCCGAAAACTTGCTCTTTTTTTTACATAAGACCAAGTTTTCATGCCCCCTTTGCCACGTAATGTAGCAGAACTGCCTGAAAGGATAACATGTCCTGTCAATAACTTTGATAGTACTATGTTGAGTAGTGTGGCAGAAACTAGACTATCACATTGATGTATGTCGTGTAATCAAGGTTTCACTCATAGAATACTTGTAAAGTATGTAAACAAAACTTGAATTGTTTCTATATGCTTTCAAATGTTCTTTTTTTCTGCTGCATTCGTCTCAGTTTTTTTACTACAGCGCTTCGAAACTACCGAGGGGAATTATGATTAGCCCTGTATATAAAACTGCTTATAAGAAAATAATTGATTCAGTTCATATTTTTCCAAGACATGAAATTATAATATTTCTGATACTCTAAAACAAGAGTTTATAAAAGTGTCTACAAAATTGTTTCGGAAGGATTTTAAAATTAAATGTTTCTTCTTGGATGCATGGTTTTTTTTATTATTTAAACAAAAGAACTCAGCATTAGTTCCATATCCAGTATTAGTTTTTGCATATCATAAAATTATTACCACTCTTTTTTCGTTTTCTTGAAGCTGGGAACTTTGAATTTGAAAATAGTTTTTCTCAAATTACGTCCCATTTTCAAACTTCGATAGTCTTGAGCGAGATGCTTGCCTTTTTAGTGCAAGCGTTATTTACATTTCCCATTTTATAAGCATCATATTCGACGGATGTTTCGAAAAATTTGCATTTCAAATATCCCAACTCAAAAAATTCGCGCAGTTCAAATATTATACTCATGTTCATCCTTAGGGTTTTTTTACGAACTAGAGTCAATGTATATTTTAACTTATGTGCATCTGCTTTTTATACTAAGTGTATATGTTATCTTTTCCTTTCATATAATTCTTTTGCGAATAATATTCACGTATATTGATGGCCCATGTCTTAAGATTGGTGAAACAAAATACTTGGTCGATTTCTCCCTATTATGAAATATATTAACTCTCTGGGTTTCAAGTTCTAAAAATTCCAAAAGGATATTCATGTTTTAATATCATCAAAAGTTTTTTAACTAACTTTTCAATTTATGAAATGAAAATTGTTAAAGAAATTAGTTACTTTACACATTCATTATTAATTCATAACAATCCATGTCTTTTATACATTTTCTTCTAATATATTTATTATGTTAGCTAAACAGTTTTTAAACATTCTTTTCATAATCAATCCATTTTTCGTTATAGAAATATTGTAACTAATTCCTTTTCTAATATATACTTTACAATGTAGTATAAAAGTATTTTTATACAACCCTAATTAGTACAGCTACATCTTTAAAAAAATTATTTTATGGTTATATATATTAGCCATTATCCACCCGCTTCACTGGGTATTTCATGATGATTTATAAATATACACTGTTTATATATATATACATACATATATGTTATTGATATCTAAGTCCTAGCTTTAAGAATTCGATTGTATTGAAAAATATGATTATACCAGTAACTCTCACCTCTTGATAAAAAAAAGGACAGAACTACTAATTTGTATTTTCAAATAATCTCTATAGAATGATGTTTGCACTTTCATAACTAAGTGTATTTACGCAAACCAATTTTCGCGGTGGATCTCTACTCTGTAAAATAAACATACAAACCAAATTTCAAGTCTAAATCTAATACACAAAAACGAAATTTTTATTATCAATACCCCCCAAAATCCCGTTGAAAGTCGTTCTCCAAAATAACCATTCTTAGCGGATTTAATTCAAAACAAAAGAAAAATTCACACTAAATTCTATTATTATAGTCCTTGTAGTTCGAAAAAAGAAATTTATTTATCAATATTATTATAGAAATTTATTTTTCGGTTTATTTTGTCAATACGCCGCTGTAACCCCCTGCTCCCCCCCCCAGGAATTGATTTCCGTAAAATACATTCTTAGTGGATCCGTATTCAACAAAAGAAACATGCTTAACAAAAATGCTAACAATCAAAAACAGGGATTTTTTTCTATAACTCTCCTTGAACCCTCGCAACCCTCCTTGGGAGTCGATTTTCGTTTTACTCTTTGTTAGAGGAACTCTATTCCATGAAAGGAACATGCATACCAATTTTCAAGTAGGTAGATGTAATAGTTTTAAAACGGAAATAATTATCTATTACGCCCCTTAATTCCTCAAAATGAAACTTGGGGGTTGGTTTTCGTGAAACCCATTTGTAGCGGTCCTCTACTCTACGAAAGGAATCTGCTTACGAAATTTCAAGACTGTACGTCTAATAGTTTAAAAATGGGAATAACTATCTGTAACGCCCCTTGAGCCCCCGCAACGCCAACTAGGGGTCGATTTTCAAAAAACACATTATATAGGGGATCTTTAATCCATGAAAGGCTTCTAAATATCATATTTCAAGACTGTATGTCCAGTAGTTAAAAAGTGGAAATAATTATCTATAACGCCCTTTAAGCCCCGCAACGCCACTTGGGGGTCGATTTTCATGAAACCCATTTTGTAGCGGATCTCTACCTTATGAAAGGAATCTGCTTACACCAAATTTCAAGACTGCGTGTCTAATAGTTTAAAAATCAGAATAATTATTTATATCTCCCCTTAACTCCCCGCAACACCCCTTGAGGGTCAATTTTCCCCAAACCCATTTTGTAGCGGATATTTACTCCATGAAAGAAACCTGCCAATCAATTTTCAAGCAGGTAGATCGAGTAGTTTAAAAACGAAAATATTTATCTATTACGCCCTTTAATCCCCCGCAAGGCCACTTGCGGGGTGTTACTTTCCCTAAACCCATTTTGTAGCTGATCTCTACTCTTTGAAATAAATCTATTTATCACATTTAAAGACTGTACTTCTAGGAGTTTAAAAATGGAAGTCATTATCTATAATGCCCCTTAAGCCCCGCAACACCCATGAGGGTCAATTTTCCCAAAACCCATTTTGTAGCGAATATTAACTCCATGAAAGAACTATGCCTACCAATTGTCAAGATTGTACGTCGAGTAGTGTAAAAATGGAAACAATTATTTATAACACCCCCCGTATCACCCCTAGCGGTTCGAATTTTGCAAAAAATCCGTTCTTAGCAGATTTCTACTGCATGAAAGGAACATGTCTACCAAATTTCAAGTCTGTAGGTTGAATAGTTCCGTAGATATCGTGATAGTCAGTGAGTGAGTCGCTTTTCTCGTGTGTGTGTGTGTGTGTGTGTGTATGTGTGTGTGTGTGTGTGTGTGTGTGTGTGTGTGTGTGTGTGTGTGTGTGTGTGTGTGTGTGTGTGTGTGTGTGTGTGTGTGTGTGTGTGTGTGTGTGTGTGTGTGTGTGTGTGTGTCACTTCTAAAAAAGCATAAGTAGAAGTATAATACTTTACATAGATACCATAATATTTTTATAGCCAATGCATTCATTAATACAGCAATTGATTTTTCACTAGTTACTCTTGCTTCAAATGTTCTTGAACTTTTTAGTGTGACTTAATCATCTTAAATTTCTGCTGTTTTGGAAGAACAGTCTGTAGAAAAAATATTTGTTGCAAAATATGAATTGCTAAGCGTAAATAAATGATTTGACACCAAACTAATTGACAGTACTATAGATAGTGAGAGACTTACATACAAAACCTCAATTATTATATCCCTCGAACATACACATTTGGCTAAGTGACAATTTTTTTCAAAAATTTCTTTAGCATAATATTGGTTATCTTGGTACCAATAGAACCAACTCCCATTTTTCCCATTATTTGTGCTGCATCTTTGTTACAAAATCGTTAAAAAAATTATATAGCTTGGAGAAGGAAATGGGTGTTCACAAGTTTTTTTACTTTTTTTTAATGGTTAAGTATTTTTTTTAAAAAAAAAAATTCTCCATAAATTTTTTCCCCGACTTTTTGACAGCTTATTTTTTCAAATCTAATACTAAACTTAAATTACTGCAATGTATCATTAATTTAATTGACAGAAATGTGCAGAGTTATGAATAATATATTAGTAAATTTCACAGTGCTTCAAAATTTATTAATTTATTTAATGAAAATTTCATGTCTCCGAAGCGTAAAACCCACCCACTCTCATCAATCAATCTTTTTTATTGCTTACATTTGCATTAATTATTTTATCTTTTTACCTACAAGTAGTCTTTTAGAGCGAACGACAATTTGTGTTATTCTATGAGGTTCTTTAGACTCTTCTAAATTATTTAACTTGTTTCAAAAATGAAATGTATAAAATATCTGTTGAAACCAAATATCATGAAAAAAGTTAGTCTTTATATCTCTTCTTCGTAAAATTTATATCTTCTTCTTCATAAATTCATTTTTAAGAATTTCTAATAAAATTCTTAAAAAACTCAAAAAGATATAAAAATTCATCCACTTAAACAGTTAATTCTATATTTTATGTTTCTTAAATTTTTAACCTTTAATATTCTTTTTAGAAGGAGAATAATTTAGCTAATTTATATTGGAAACTCTTGCAAAATTAAAATAATTCTCTTATAAGATTAGAAAATTTTTATCCTTTTGAAAAAAAAAGTGACCTTCAAATGACCCTAAAAATAAACCATTTAATTTCCCTACAGATGCAAATTTTTATGATTTTTCAACAAGATTTTCCTAATTCAAAAAATGGATAAAACAAAAATATAAACTGTAACATAACTTCTGCTTTTCTTCAGTCAAACCTTTATCTCAACTAAAGTCAAACGTCTTAGATTTTCTATTTAAATATAACGACGTGAAATCTCCATTAGTTAGTTAATTTTTCTAATTACATTTTAACTCTCTCAATCAAATTGCATTAATTAGATACTTTCAATGTAACCAGCATTCGGCGTTAATTACTAAGACAATCTCTTTGTTCTGTTAAATCTCTCCCGATTTACATAGGCCTTTTCTTAATGCACATCAATTACAGAACCACCTGGGTAGCTGATACTTTTAGTTCTACAGAAGAAACCCCCATTTTCCTGAAATTCATCAGACTTTCAGCCTTTATTTAATAGCCTATTTTGCTGTGATAATATCTTGAAAGGTTTTAAGGCTTTGTCTCAGATTAAATGGAGCGAATACTACTGAGGTCATTAACACACGATACAAAAGGTGATTCTTTGACTTCTTTGTTCCTTTAGATAACTCTTTTCAAAGTTGAATTCAGCTGTTGGAATTAAATATGCAGGCAAAATAGAAAATTTAAATAGATGAAAAAATTACAGGGTTTATTACAAACGTTTGTCTTTTTTTAAAAATAAATTTATGAACTCCGCTGAACTATAATAAAGTGTTATTATGCCAGCTGCATTTTTAATAAAAAAATCTAATTATATTATTCAAAGCACATTTACTCTAGATCATTGGTTTGGCATGCCAAACTAATTACTAATATGATTCAGCGTTCTACACAGAAGAACATTTTTGAAAGTCTTCGATTCCCGCTTAATGCATGCAGAGTTAGAAAATAGAGGTCAACAATATAAATATATTTACAGTTTTATTATATTAATTTTACATCATTTAAAAATATTTCGTAACTTAAAAATAAACAGTATAAAATATGGCTATTTCTTTAACAAAAATTTAAAAAATTAAATTTGGATATATATTATGTATTTTTAAACATATTTATTAAAATACTAAAAACACAACATAAAGTCTAAGTATTTCCTTTAATTATTGTTAAATAAAAAGATAAATAAAAACTTTAATGGGAACCAGTTGTCTTGCACCGCTCTACTTTCATATATATAAATCAGGGGTATACTGTGACTTTCAATTTGACACGATACGATTCTGAGCATTCAGTTCTTAAATAATTTCTTCGTAGACTCGAAATATTTTTCATATGAGGAAAGTTTCTTTTATTTCGATATATAGAACCCAAAGTGGACAGCAGAGTACACATGCAATTTTCTCTCTTCAATCAATTCAATCTCTCCATTCAATAATTTACAAAATATTGTCAATTTATCTTTAGAGTTATCTTTCCTATTTTTTCGTAATTCACCCTAATTCTGAAGATGTTTGTCGAATAAGGTCCATTACAAATTTATCAACTTCCGTCCACTCAAAAATTGACTAATTTGCTGAGTAGTGTAGAGTACCACTGAGAATTGTACCGCGTGCCATAGGCTGCCGACCTCTGCTCTAGATTTTCAAATAATGATTGCTTTGTGTACAAAGCTTTCAGGGAAAACTTAGCCTTTTCAGAATTTTAGAGAGAGTAGACTTACTTCCTTAGAACAATTTAATTTATTTGGTGTTTTATTAAATGAGGTTAAAAATCTCAACGTATTACATTTTCTTAAAATAATTTTTTTTCATTTCAAAAATATTTAATAGTCATTTCATCATAACCCAATTTATAAATATAGTTTTATAGGTCTATCAAAATCTTTTTAGAAAAACTAATGCAAATATACTCCTATGGCCTTTAATTACCTTCTATTAGATACCTCCTTTAGATATACTCCTATGTCCTAAATTCTAATACTACATTCTTAAATAATATGAATAGAGAATGTGATAGAAATGATAGAGGTTTAAGGTGACCAAATTTTTAGGGCTTAGGTATGTCACTATGAATTTAACTATTGTAAAAAAGTGAGGGGGGGGGAGTAACAGGGAGTAAAAGTGGTATGTAAAGAGTAAAAAGAAAAAAAGTATAAAGAGTGAAAATTAAAAAGTATACAAAGTAAAAAGAGTAAAAAGTAAAAAGTATAAAGAGTCAAAATTCCGAAAGTACATATGAGAAAGTTTAGGTACTCTTTTTTTTTACCATATTTGAAATGAATAAAAGATATTTTAAAAATAGAATAATCAATATTTATGCAATGATATAATGCTAGATATTATAAAAATTACTTTAACTAAACCAATTTAACATATGTATCTATCGCGTATTGAATGTTTTTGATCTTAAAGCTCTCTCTCAAAATAAGTATCGTAACTTGACTCATTCTGGAGTTACAAAAATAAGTTCATATCATTTCCTTTCATCTGAATTATAATAATGTTCTTATGCTAATAATAAAATATCAACACATGGTCAAGAATCCATACATTTAGCTTATAGGTAGAACTGGAATTTTAATTCACACTCGATTAAAATAAAATTTGATAAGTCTATATATTTATTTGAAAATTATGGCTACCAAATTTTTACGTATCTCTATAATTACTCTTTCTCATGAAAAATTCTACGATCTTTTGCTTCAGTCCATGCTGGGAAAAAAGTCTGTCTTAGCTATTAATCAACAAAGATTTCATCTATAACTCAAACATAAAAATACCACAAATGTCATTTCATATTATTTCACGTATATGAGTTTTGTTCTCTCGTAATAATTCAAACCAAAGAAATGGTTAAAAATGACCCCAGCAAATTATATATATATATATATAATTTAAATCTTTCAAAAAATAGTTGTGATGTTATATATTTTTAATTATGAAATGTACTAATTGAATTGAATAATAAGTGTCTCACTAAATATGTCGGCTTTTTTAATTATAAAAGATGAAAATATAAATGCCTAGGTATGGAATTAACAAAATTGTGTTTTTGTAAACATTTTTGCTTAATAATTTGAATCAGTGCTTCAATATTTAAGAATATTTTTTATTTTTTTCTTTCTTTGCATTCGTTTTCAAATGAATTATGCCATCAAAACAAAGTTTGAATTAAAAATCAAATATTTTCCTTACATGGCAAATGCTGTTAAAACAAAGTTTTTATAAAAGTAATGTAAATTATCATATGGAAATATTTTAATTGTTTGTAATTGTATATCAAAAAAATATCTGGAATCAATCTGAAAGCTAATTGCATGGCAGGAAAAAAAAGATGAAAGGAAAAGCAAAAAGTTTTCTCGGATTTATTCAGCTACAGTTTCATGATAGTTTGTGAAAGGAATTTGATCTTTTAACTTTTGAATTCAAAACTATGTTTAGTAAAAAAATATTCGAGTTTGTTTTTATGATTCCATAACAGAACAAATGACAAAAAATTTTGAAAAATAATTCCCATTAGTTTATTTTTGAAAAAGAATTCTCCAAATCAATTTTTAACATTTTGTAGTATACTCGACTTCTCAGACTGCATTCCATTAATAATAAGTAACGAAATTCAAATTTCTCAACACTTGAATTGTAAAATATTATAAACTTTTGGAATTATTAACGAATTGTTTTCTAGTATTAATAATAATGCTGTGTTTTTATTAAAATATAACATTGAAATATGTCCTTGTTATAAACAGTTAAATGTTTTAAGACTATTCGTAATATATGACCGTTGTGCCATTTGCATGCATAGTTAAACTTCTAAATGCGTATGATCAAAAAATATGAATAGCTATTATATATTGAAAGCAGTCAGAAGTGTACAAAATCGCATTTTATGAAATTTGACGGATGGTTTATAACTGTGTAAGAATAAAGTGATTGAAGAGATACGTATTCTTTGCAACTAACTGGCAGATAAAATAAAATCTCCATTGTAAAATCACTTATTCATAATAAAATATGATGTTCTGCTTTATAAAAAGAATGATTGATTTTATCATAAAAGTAGAGAACTGCCCTTTCAAGTGATTCGTTATAGATTGATGAGACGTAGAATAATTAAAAGACGATCGATTATGAAAAGTACAAACCTGCTCATTAATAACTCATCAGCAACTTTTCGTTCTTAAACAGCTAATCGAAGCACAAGTTCACTCTGCTGCTTTTTTTTACATCCAAAAAATGGCTTTTTTTGATGACACAAAAGAAGATTAAACTTTTAGTGTAAAAAAGTTGCTTTTTATGAGTATTGTATTCCAACTCACTTTATAAAAGCTATTTTGCTTCTTTTTATTTGCTTGAAAAAGGGGGATCTTTTTTTTAAAGTTTTTTGAGCTATCAGATACCAAAATTTTCTACGTTCTTTGGAGAGGAAAAAAGTTAGCATGAGAAGTGCCACTCAGTACCAAAGAACAGAATGAAGAGTGTTACTTTCTATAGTTACATCACTTTAATAGATTAATTAAATTTAACAAAATTATTAATTAACATTTAAGATTTCTTGAAAGTGTCTAGTAATAAATTTAGGGAATATTTTACTATACAAATATAGCTAATAATTAAAAAAATCAAACTAAAATTATTTCTGAATGTTAAATAAAGAACATTAAGTGTAAGTTTTATCGTTAATAACTATATTTTGCATCTATACAAAGAATACAAACTACATATTTCATGTGTATTCTTGAAATTAAGTTAATAACAAAAATTACTAAAATGTCAATATTTACACTTGTTTAGTTAAAAGTAGAATTAAAGGATTAATATTTAATCCCCCAAAAATAATACGTAGCTTTTATTGATGTTAATTAAACAATATTAAGACAGAGAATTGCACGAAAAGGGGGGTTAGAAAGAAATTTCCTTTTCTTTCAACAAAGCTTTGTGCTTTATATTTGTTCAGTTTTCTAAGAATCTAAATATAGCTTACGTTGCTTTTTTCCGTACATGAAAAAATTTTTAGGAAATTTCTTCAATCTTTATGCTTTATATGAAAAAGAACAAATATTATTCTAACTAAAAATATAAAACAAAAAAATATAGTTACTCTCTCCATAGACTTTAGAATCTCAAAACTTTTACGAAATTTAGAGATGTTTTATTACTAATAATTTTATGAATTCTTCCATTTCTTCTAAATTAATAAAATAAAAGAATATGCATCAGCACTTTAATAAAAATTTTTATCATATTTAAGAAGAAAATAAGTATAAGTAGAGAGAGTCTTTAAATAATCTTTTCATACGCATATAATTATTAATTTTTCAAAGAATTCAAAATATTAAGCTAAAAAGTACAACAAACACAATAAATATCAAGTCTTCATTTTAGACATTTATGTATAACTGCAAAACATTTTCATTATCAAGTAGCCCTCATTTTAAAATGCATTTTTATACTACGAGTAATTATTTATTTCAGATTTTCATGCAATCTTCATCAATTATTTTTAGAACTAATGCGAATACTCTTGTATGTTCAAAAATAAAACTTATCTTTAATCCATTTTGTTACATATCTTAGATTTTCTTTTTTCTTCATTATCTGCTTGCATAATATAAATTATTCGTAAAAGTCTCAGCATTGACATTTTCAGAACTAGGCTCTCTTGAATGAATATCTGACTTTACCAATTTTTTTTTTCCTTATGGCTTCTTTTTTTTCAATGTATTCTTTTGTGTAAATAAACGGTTGCCTGACAAAAACGTATTTGCTCTTCCAATTTAATCTCATTTGATACTTGAGGGTTGGTAACGTCGACTCTTGAAACCATGAAAAATTCCAACAAAAAGAATTGAATTTTAAAACTTTTTACAGTGTAAAGATATGTGGTTCCAAGATCCGTTTTAATGTTTTATTAAAATTTTACAATACGAAACAGTTTGAAGTGCAGCATAAATTTTATTTAATGCAAATAACACTGTTTAATATACAACATACTTTGTCGTTTTTTTTTACAACCATTCGACATCCCTGTTGTTAAAGGATTGTTAAACGTTAAAACTGTTCTAGTTTTAAAAAAAGGTAAATTTCTTTTCAAAAGTTAAAATATAAGCTTTTTTGAACACTTTAAAAGAAAGCGCATGAAAAATATTACAACACATAATATCTTGCAATTCCACGGTAAGATGGATTTAAATTATTAAACTTTTTTATTTATTTCTTTTTCTTTTGTGAAAATAATTTTTTAATAATTTTTATATTTATGATTGTACTTCGATGAAATTTTTATAATAGTTAAGTTATAATATTCTTTAAGCACTCCATCTAAAATTGCATGTTTTCTAGGATATATAATATTATATTTTAAGAGATTACATCTCTCACACATTTTGTATAAAATCGTTTATATCAATTGTACAGAAAACAGAAATATATATTTAATTTTTATTAATTTAGTTACAAAATGTGAATCGCTTCTTGGGACATACATGTATTTGAAATAATTTCTTCTGGTCTCTCCAAAACTTTCAAATAATCTTTCGTACAATTTTCTCTATCAGTTTCTCCCTTCAACAAGTGTTTGTCAAGTAATTGCCCAATTTTGTTTATTTTGCCATTCTGTTCTACTTGAAAAATTTTTGATTAAAAAATTAATGTTCTTTCGGTTTAATTTTTTAACTTATGGACTAAATATCTTATAAGGTATCTCTTATGAGACATGGGAGAGTAAACCATATATTATCTTGCTTTTTTTGCATTTTAAGAAACCTATATATGTCTCCTTAATCGATCCTATTTGCCGTAAATTAATAAATTCGAAATACTACAGGTAACACTTAACACATATAAATACACACATAGATTAATGGAAATAAAAATCCCAACTCCACGAAGCAGTTGTGCTATTGAAGATAAACAAAATTTGGTCGGCGTGTTTATATATCTGAAAGATGGCATTGATTCAAATTTTACGTTGGGCGCATAAATATGGCACTAGTAGCGCTACTTTGAGCATGCGAATCAGGTGTTCTTTAAATACGAGCTGTAAAGCTCGTGAACGTTATTCATCGTTGAGATATGACGCAGTCAGGTGATGTTAGTCAAGAATACCTTTGAGAAGACGAAGTGGTCGTTATCAGCGCAATTGATTTGAATTTCGTAAAAAAGGTTAAGAAAGAGTGGATTTTCTCTCCACAATATTGTGGGAAGACTTGGCAGAAATCTATACACTGTGCAACATTATTGCTGGCAGCAGTGGTCCCGAAAAGGCACTATCTCAAGAAATCTGTGGTCACCACAAATACAGAACCATCGTATGGCTGTGGAGTATAATAGTTCATCTGCAACAGAAATTACAACTTTAGTTTTCACCAGAGTGACGCAGTGAACAGTAAAAAATTGATTGTTTGAGGAACACCTCCAATCCAGAGGCCCGATAGTGTTCATACCATTAGATCCAAATCACTATAAACTGCAACTTCAGTGATGCCCCGCTAGGGCTATTTGCAGGGTGGAATGGCGATGTTTGGTGTTCTCCGATGAGGGCTGTTTCGGTTATGGCGCCAGTGATATCCGTATATTCATTAGAAGGCCAGATCAGCACCTGCAGAAAACCTTTCTACGACCTACACTCACTGGACCTGGAGTTTTTATGATAGCTAAAGCACTCTTGTGGTTATTCCACGCACCCTGACAGTAAATGTGATTCAAACTGTTGTGATGTCATTTATAAACATTATTCAAAGATAACTTGTCCTCTCATACCACTGATGTAACCTAAAACATTCTCTACAGTTTTGACGTGTTGCCGTGGCCTACTAGATGCTAGATCACCAGATTTTTCTCCAAGCGAACACGAATGTAACACCAATGGACAGCAACTCTAGCGTCATCCATAACCAGAATTGAACACCCTTATATTGACCAACCAAGTGCAACAAGCACGTAATTCCATCCCACAAACTGATATCCGGCACCTGTATGACACATTGAATGCACATTTATATGCTTGCATTCGAAATTCTGGTGATTATCCTGGTTATTAATATAACGTCATTTCACATTTGAAATGGCTTTTCTTCCGTTTAATTAACCTGTTATCTTGAACCTTTAGTCAATTAAATATGTTACCTAGACAAATAGATTTCTGGAATTTCATTAGTCTATAATAATTTTGTTCTTGTGTTGGCATTTCTTTTCCATCAGTGTATATAGATAAGCTTTAATTTATTGCTATAAATGACTCTGTAACCATAATAGAGATGTATTTTTTTATTCAGGGGCGGGGAATGTACTGAAAACTTCAGTTTATCATTAATTATTGCAGCTTTTAATGCAAGCAATTAAATATAATTATTTTTGTAACAATGAAATCATGTTTTTAAATATTCAGTTCGCCATTCGATTCCGCGCCATTTGATTTCTCTGCACTATGTGGACAACAACAGCAACAACAAATATTCAGTTTACACAGCAGTTACAGAAATATATGCAGCATTGGTTATCTAACCTAAATAATATCACAGCATAGATTACAAGCAAATGTAAATATGTTCCAAATACTAGGAAGAAATGAAACGTTAAAATTAAGGTGTGTGTGTGTGTGTGGTGTGTGTGGTGTGTGTGTGTGTGTGTGTGTGTGTGTGTGTGTGTGTGTGTGTGTGTGTGTGGTGTGTGTGTGTGTGTGTGTGTGTGTGTGTGTGTGTGTGTGTGTGTGTGTGTGTGTGTGGTGTGTGTGTGTGTGTGTGTGTGTGTGTGTGTTATATTGTAATCTTCTCCTTTTCTTTGTAAAAATGCAAACATTTTTAAATCTAAAATTTCAAAAAATATACAAATACATTTTAATTCATTTAATATTTCCTAGTTTTAAAAATAAATCCTTAAAATGTTATGCAAAATATAACAATGAGCTTGTGAAATATTATACAAGGTACTGTTATGAACCAGTAAAATATTATGTAAAATATCATACAGCAGGAAAGTATTTATTCATAGCTGAAAATACATTTACAGTAATACAGAAAAAAAATCTAGAACCCCCCCCCCCCCGCAAAAAAAAGATCTAAGTAAACTTTAGAAGATCAGATGTATATATACCTTTTCCTTTTTAAACTTAACTAAATGTGTTTTTCATGATAAAAAAATATTCTATTTTTATTATTATTACAGTAAATGTCTTTAGAAAATCATATGAATGAAGAAATTCCAATGTTTTTTAAATGAATTTCTCGAGTACTCATCCAGAAAATCATTATAGAATGTCGAATTTTAATTTTCTACAGTAATTATGATAAAAATCCAACACAATATAATTATATATAGTTCTTGATCATTATTAATTGATTAATTTCTATTTTAATAAGCTTATGCAATGTAAATGCGTATATTAACTAATTCTACAAAAACAAAAGTATTTCTTCTAATTTAGTTTCAATATTTATGGACCACATGTGTATAAATAGTATACATATTGTGTGTTTTAATAATATCTCTTAATGCATAGTAAATAGGCATAAAGTAAATAATTGATTATTAAAGTTCATAAAGTTTTCGAAAATATGAAGTGTAAGTAGAGCTTGTAAAGAATTTTGCACCTTTGATTACAACCGTTGTCTTCAAACTTTTTCAACTCATGGAACCCCTAGAACTAGAAAGTGTTTTCGTAGAAGCCCATTCCATACACATACTTCGAAGAATATATCTCAAAATAATATTTAAAGAAAATCAGCATGTTCGGCGCTTTATGTAAAGACAATTAAAAACATTATTGCATTCATTATTAAAAAAAATTTTCATATAATTTACTCATTAATAATATTACTTTGTGATCCAGTGTCACCTATCCATGCATTATATTTAGTAATTGGAATATGTGCTTACTTTTTTTCACACAAACTGTGGAAGTCTAGGTCTATTGAGATTAAATGCAATCACATTACATATTCTGAGTTTAATTTGTTTTTGTACTTTCTTTTTGTAGCCGCTTATACGTTGAGAGATATATTTCACTTAAACACAATGTTCTAAAGGGTACTAAAATGTTTATAGCTGTGTGAAAATTCCCGTGTATTTTGTATGAAAATTTTCAACCTAAAATTTAGAAGCTGTTCTTCTTAAATTTAGATTTTAACATCAAATCTTTTGATATGTTGGTGTTTCATCTCCTTCATAATTGGAGCTATTTTCACAAATTCAAAAAGGTGCATTTTTCTTTAGAAACTAATTAATTTTGCAAGGCATTGTGTTAACTAACAAGTATAAAATTATCTCGTGGAAACCGAGATAGTAAACAATAGAATATTCACAATCTAGTAGGAAGTATATATATAAAGATAAAGCTTTTTAATATTCTTTTATTATACTACAATATAAAAGTTTAAAAAGTACTGCATAATAAAGTTGTTATATATAAATAAAATTTTTCTTTTTAATTAATATGATGAGCTTTAGATACCTTAAACAATATATAAACTTCATAGAGAGCGTGAATCTATTTTGCATGCAGATTTATTTCTTCTTGGTTTTTTTTTATTGTGACTCGTGGAACCCCTGGGTATGGCTTGTGGAACCCCAGGGTTCCGTGGAACACAGTTTGAAGACCACTGGATTACAGCATAAGTGTGCCCTAAAATTTATAACGATTAAATTTTCTGCTTATATCATTCATGATTAGTTCTAGGGATTACTCTATTGTTAATAAATTTAGAGCAGGTTAATGCTAATCAATGTTGGAAAAAAAGGAACATATTAAAAGTTGGCTGGATCCTTCGGGATCCTTCGTTTTAAATATATTAACACTAGTATACTTTTTTGAAAAATGTAATACTTCATATTTTTGTATCCTTTGTGTCAAAAAATCTCTTTAAGAAAACTTCTTTTTTTTTTTTGCAACACTAAAATTGTTTTTGTTAAAACTTTGCTAAACTATTTCTTCATTAGTTAGAATCGCAAGAAATTTTAATACGAATGGCTGTCACAAACCACTAAAAATCAAATGACGTGTCGCCATCTATCCGGGGGGAAAAGAATGATGAAAACACTCGCTTGACTGAAATGCAATATTTGGCAATAACATATAATTGAAGTTATATCAGTTTAACAATTTTATGACTTTCACAGGTTTCACAAGCACGAAATGAAGGATTAGAAACTATTTTTTTTTTCTGTTCGTGCTCTTCTCTCTAACACAAACTTGGCTTACCTTTCTTTTCTAAAAGTTTATAAAGTGTTTAATAAATATAAAGCACTGTTGATTCTTAAGAAATGAAGATATAGTATTAATTTAAAGGAAAAGTTCAGTTATAAATGACAGATTTTCTGAAACTCAAATAGTATGTAATTATAATTTACATGTGGGCCACATTTAATAGTTCAAGAGAAGTAGCGCACACAGGAATTTTTCAGGAGGAGGAGAGGGGGGGGGTCAGGGTCGAAAGTCCACTATTCTCGTACCATGCTTCAATACGCCACTCAACATATTCTTCTGATTTTGTCGATTTTCGGGAACAAACACAGTAAAAAATTAATTAATGAAAACTTAGCATTAATTAATACAATTCATTATAAAAACAAATACAAAAAAATTTACGTGCTATATACATAGGATTATAATCAATCGAAAAAATCAAGAGCTTTGGGGGAGGGGGGGCCGAACCGCGGAGGGCCCCTAGTGGGCGCTTCTGTCCAAGAGCTATGAGTCAATGAAGTAATGTTGATACATGTGACTCGTGATTGTATATTAATATATTGTCTGCTGGAACAAGAAAACGCAATTATTTTATTTTTCAGTTAATAGGTAAAATGACTTATCACGCAACTATAAAAGTGTTAGTTATTATAATAATATTTATTCAATCCGTTTCTTTTGTAATCGATTCGTGAATTCTCTCAAAATAACACCCGCATGCAAGTTATCTTTTATATATTATCATCTATGTTGTTTTTTTATCTACAAAAAATGTTATCCGAAAAGTACAAAAAAAAATAATTTATAAAATTGATTCACAAATTTTGGGTTAATGAGTTGCTTAAATCAAATATAAAATCGTCAAATAAAATTAAACCATTCAAATACATTTCATAAATCTCAATATAATTCCACAGAAGAAATATTATTGCTAATTACACAAAGGAAAAATATATAAGTTTAATTAATAAATTATTTATTTATCTGACATCAAAGATTAATCCCTAAGCTCAAACTCTTTATTGTTTTTGATTTATAGGTAGAATATACTTTAAGCAGAGAGCATTTAAATTCCTCTTGGTCACATAAATGTGTATTCACAAGTTATGATTAATCAACTGTTAAGGAGTTTAGTGTTAGACGATGTTAAAATTATTAACTGCTAACTCAGTGGTGGCGAATATAATTTTTTTTATTTTTGTTAAACTATTAATAAAGGGGGGGGGAGGAAACAAGATTAAAAAGTATTTTTAAAATAAAATTTTTAAGGTTACAAATAAGATTCGATATATTTTATCTTCACATAATTCAAAAAATGAATTTCTTTTTAGTAAAACAATATAACAAATTTTGCATTTTATATAATTCCTTCTTTTTCATTATTATATTTAAGTACTCATGTTTTATGAAAATACTTTTTTAGCTTCTAATTTATAAGTTAGAAACTTTTTTTTTATTTAGCAGCTTTGGATAGAGAGAGATCCGTTTTTAAATTTTACCTATTCAAATATGTGTTAAACAAAATAGTATACTTAAATTCTTTTCATTAAATAATAAAAACGCTTGTTTCGCCTTAATGGAACCCAAAATTTTCACCAAAATGTGACAGATTTTCATAATTAAATCAATAAAGTGAAGAGAAGTAGTTAAACGAGGAAAACTATATAAAAATTTTAATCGGTAGCAATTGGTAATATAAAAACTTCTCTCTGATATTTAATTAATTTTCCATTAGCATACTTTCGTTAAATTCAAACCATGAAGAAAGACATCAACTTTATATTTTGGAAAAAGGCTATTTTTTAACCCAAGTACTTCCTGCTAAACGATTTTTTTTTCATTCTAATAACCAATTAAATCTGATAAAATTACTTTACAAATGCGAAATTTTAAATGTCACATAAGAAATCTAATATCTCTTACTTTTTGTTTTTAAAATGATTCAGATTTGTTCTCTATGAATTAAATATTTTTTTTTCTTTTTGCTTGGAACTTAACTTGTAAGACTGGAGAAATTCTTTAAGCTGTTTCACATTTATGTGCATGTAATTGAAAGTGACAAATAATTTATTCAACAGATTTCTGGAAATCATGTAAGAAGTTACTTCCCAAAACAGTCATCGACAAGATCGATTGCTCGAAGTTTCCTAAGTTCAGCGGGCATGGAACGTGTCACCAGAAACCAGGTGAGATTTATTCTGATTTATTTTTATTGTACAAGGTAGAATAATTTTTTTTTTCGATCGCTATGCCTTGGAAAAGTTGCCTTTTACGTAGCCTAGTAAAATGACAAAAATAATTGTTCAAATAAAAATATATCTTATATTAGGCATGTATATTAGGCAATATTTAATAATATTTAACTAATTTAATTGGAAGATATCTCTAAAGAAAAGGCATAATATGAAAAATAGCCTAAAATAAGTGTTCATGATAAAATCTTCTTAATAAGAACAATATATATATATAAATGGAGTATCGTATATTTCTAATTCATCTGCAAAGTTATTCTAAACCAGAGAAAACTATCATGATGTTATTGTATTATGCTTCAAAAACCACATTGAGTTTATTAGCATTATCAATAGTTTATCGATAAGATATTATCTTGATTTTAAGAAATGATTAGTTTCTAAAACTCCATCATAGTATTTGTAAACGATAGATATCCTTAAGAAACGAAAATCAAAAAAAGGAATCCTAACCTAAACTGCTCAATTTACCTTTGAGTATATTACTTGTGACATAAATTTATTGCTTTTGACCCTATTTGTTTGAAAAACTTGAAAAGGAATTCGACATAATATTTGGCCTTTTGAGCTAAAAAAATTAATTCTTGCATTTATTTATTAATAATTTAGAATGTTCGTCGATACTGTTTAAGAAACTTGAATTAATATCCTAGTTATTTTATATCTGTTCAACGAAAGCAATCTCATATAACTCCTGTTTGTTTCAAAACAAACTGAAATTAAATTTATGCTTGCCTAAATAACTACAATCTATAATTGCGATAAGAAAATTCGAGGACGTCAATCAAATTGATTGATTCGAAGTTCGGATTTAAATCCAAATAATAATTTAAATTGACAAGTTTTTGACTGATCATTTACTCGAATAAATAGAATTGAAACTTGAGTAACTCATCCCTTTTCGATTGAGACACTTCCCCCAAATTATTTTCTAATGTAAATTTTGAAATACGGTGTGACGCTATCCTTTAAACTTGCACTGGTATTAGTAGTAGCTGGTGTACTACTAAATGTAGTGTACTGTGGTTCAGTAATAAAACTAAGTTGGATTAACAGAATCATGACTCTCAGTAGTCAAAAATAAAATTCATACTGATAGTGTATACTGATATTGTAATATAAATAATATTTCTCTGATTTAGCCTAATATACTACTTTTTAGTAAAATTTCAAGTATTTTAAAAATATGAGCTATTCGATAAATAGTAAATACTATTTTTGAGATTCTTTTATTATTTTTAAAATGTAGTAATCCTAATCACATAAATTCTTTTTTATCGTTAGATATTTAATTGTTTAAATAAAGTTTTAAATTATGGAATTGACCATTTTTATGTTTTTAAGTGCTCCTTGAAGTTTCTGCAATCATGACTGAAATTTCCCAAAATCTCCTTTTTTCTCCATTTTTTTCTTGTAAAAAACTCTTATTTAAGCAGATGACCCTTTCTACTCATTTATCCTTCTTTTTGAATATTCTGTAACTAATTTTTAATTTTTGGATACCTGCATAAAGTTTCATATATTAATTCATGAAAATTAACAAAAAAATCACTAGGTTTGGTTTGTTACTGATTTAACATTCAGTAACAAATGCGTTACCAAGTAATATAGGGGGAGGGGGTATGCGAAAGTTTTTCGTACCAAAAAAACTTATAAACTATAATTTTCTGTTTGATAAAAAAAACTCATTTTTAAACGTTATCTTGGTTTTAGGTAATAAAATGTTAAGAAAAGTTTATCAATACATTTATAACTGAAACTATTAATACCCTTTCAACCAATTTACTTTACAAACTAAAAACAAAAGTGAGTGCATTCTTAATTGCTAAGCAGAAATATAAAAGTATCTACTTAAATATAAAATAGAGAACAATTTCTTCCATACATAATTTTTGATGGCATTAATTATTAGTTTAATTTTATAAATGATCCAAAAAAGTTTACTGCGATTGCATTTCAGTCCTTGCAAAAAGTCATTGACACAGTATAAAACTTCGGCATAAAATTATACTGGGTCCTTATTAATGAAATATATCGGTAGTTGGATATTTTTCGAAACTAATGTAATGATCTAGAGTACTAATCGAAATAGACGAAAGCTCAAAAACAATTATTTAAATAATGAATTTAAGACGTTTCGCTTTTCTTACAAACATTGGAAATATTTATGAAGAAATCTAAGCATTAAAATTCCAAGGTGTGAATCGGTGATTGCCAATAAAGTAAAAATTATTTTTATCCCATTCTCTCGGCATCCGATGCGAGAAAAAAGTAATTTCTTTCAGCCAGATCACAATTCTGTTTCACACGCATTTTACCCTCACCAAATGTTCTTCGAGAATAAATCGGTCATAAAAGCTTTTATGCTTTGGATTTATACCCATTTATTAAGAGTTTGCTTTAGCTCAGTTGCTTTAAATGCCCACAGGAGAGTAAAAAAGGAAGAAATGTGTTTTAAACTCTTGCAATCTGAGAGTTTTATTATGCACTTAGATAAATACTACTTTTTTTATATGCATGGTATAAATAATTTTCTGTGGGACAAACAGAGTAAAAAAATATATAAAGAAATGGGTTTTCTAGACTCCGGTACGTGCTAAATGATGTCATTTATATCTTTGTTTTAGTCTAGAAAAAGAATACAATCTTTAAAACAGCCCTCTTCTGCGTCCTTTTCGCAGTTATGACCTTTTTATAGAATCGTAAGTACGATCGTACTTTTCCTCATGTCTCATCCAAAAAATAATGAAATCGACTTTATATTACAAATAGTCTTCCTTTTTTTTTCAAAATCTGAATAGAAAAGGGAACCTTCGAGATATACTGTTGCTCATTTAAAAATAAAGTACCGTTTTGCATGCAGAGTTGTTTTATCAATCATTTCACAAAACGGTAAAATCAGGTACCTGCTTAAGTAAATTATATCGGAATTTTCTACGTATTGGCATATGATACGGGCTCCCTGTTTATTTTTATATGTTTTCTTTCATTTTCCCTCTTTATAACTTGACGTTATAAATATAATAATTTAATCGTGAATTTCATTCTTTTCAACACTTGAAACAGTATCAAGGAGGTTTTGAGTATTTTTTTTATCAAAATTAAACAATATATAGAAATCACATAAATCCGAAGGCAAGTGCACGTTCAACTAAAAAGTTAGAGAGCTAAAATGTATGAGAAGCTGTTTAGTATTTTTAAAGTAAACAGAAGTTTAAAGTAAACAAGCTTAGTCAAGAGAAATTCAATATCGAAGATTTTTTTATATCTTTTTATGTACTCCCTTTCTCAGAGGACAAGCAAACATAATACATCTTTTCCTGAACTAAATTGATTTTATAGTCGTGTGTATGTAAGTATTGATTTCGCTTTGAAAACTTTGTTAATAAGCGTACAGAGTTTGAAAAGAATAAAATCTTTGAGTATTTGAATATTTATTGTTAAGAGGCCCAAATATGCGAACAAATTCAAGACTTACTTTTATAGATTGAAATAAAAATACGTATTAAAATATCTTTGAATGGAAATAATGAAATTTACTCTAAGAAATTCTCTTCAAGAAAAATATAATAGTAAAACATTTTAAATTCAAAGGAGATTTATCTTATAAAAATGAATGGACATGCGTTCAACTTGTTGAATCCTTTATGCTTTTCTAAGATAAAGTTGGAAAGACACTTACCGAGAGTTTTTTTCAGTAACTCATTGGAAAATATTTGATGATTTATTTCATTCAGAATGAGTTGTTATAAATCTAATAAGATTATTGAACTCTTTTGGGTGAAAATAAACTATAAATTGAATATTTCATTGCATAACCATTTAACCATTTGAACAACGTTTCTCAAACTGTGGGGCGTGCCCCCTAAGGAGGCTTGATAACTCTACGAGGGGGTCGCGAGCGTATTGAAATATCAAAAACAAAAGATTATTTTAAAAAATTATTAAATTACTTAAAAAAAATACATTCTGACATAATAAGTAATAAATACACATTTACACTGATGCAATACACTTATAAATGTATCAGTACTGCACAATGTATTTTATAATTAATTTAGCAATTCTAAGTTAAGAACAAGTTTAATAATTACCTTTGACCACATGGCTCGTCATACATAAAATACACTTAGCTTGATAATTTGTACAGTTTATAATTAACCCTTTTACTGCCAATTAAAAGATACGGGATTCGCTCCCCAATGTTACCGTTTCCCGCGTATGGATGTATTGGGGGGGGGGGAGAAAAGGAATAAATAAGAAAATCCTCTGAAATAAGTAAATCCTTCGCAAAAACACTTTTTATTGCATTCGAAAACCTTCGGAATAACTTTATGAATAGCAGTGCACAGAAAAGATCGTACTTTGGAAAGACGTATATATACGTCCGAGGAAATTAATGCTGAGCGAGACGCTTATATACGCCGGTGGCACTTAAGAGGTTAAAGTCGTATTGCAGCTTTAGCGTCAAAGTATAGTATTACTGAATTCACAACATTGTTATTGCATGGAAGGGAGCGCAATGAAAATTTTGATTGAATTTTGGGTCGCAAATATTGGAAGTTTGAGAAGGTTAAAAATAAGAAAAACGCATTTTTTAAAACTTTTTCTATATTTTCCATAATATATGTTGACGCTATTTATATTTCCAATTCTCTTTATGTTGCTTTGATTACACTTAAATAAAATTTAAAAAATTAAATAATTTCAATCCTTCTTTTCTGCGACCCCTTTCGTTATCCTCTTTAGGATCTGGCTATTTAGCTCTTAGATTTACCAAAACAAATATAAGTTTAAATAATATTTTTTTGTTTAACTGTTCATTAATTCTATTTTTTCCCTGGAAAAAAATTTTTTTTAGTTCTTTTAAATAATTTTAAACACGTTAAAAAGGTTTCTTGAATATACCATAAGTGGGAAACATGTGACCTCCGAGAGTGATTGGTGCTGTCTTCATAGAGAAGTTACATCTTGCATTAATTGGGATATCCATTAATTTAGATATAATGCCAATTTTTTTTTTTTTTTTTTTTTTTTTTTTTTTTGCAAAAAAAAAATAAAGAAAGAACGATATACACACTGGTGTCCAAAAGTTAAGCATAATTGATAATTATGTGAATAAAGAAGGAACTGTAAATCAGAATGGCGGGAAACGTGATATGCGAGCGTAAAATGGTTATAAAATAAGGAAGTAAATCAAAAGAATGATAATAATTAATTTTATTATTCAAAGTAGCAGTTTGAAAGAAAACTGAGCATAGCAAGGATTCACACTTTAAAGAAAAAATGAAAGAAAACATTAAATAAAATACTGATGCTGCAGTTTAATAAGGCGTGTGGTCCCCTCTGACAGCCAGGCACGCTGCACAGCGATTTACCATACTTGCTATGAGATGATGAATGAGTTGTGGGCTCAAACGGTTCCACGCTTCTTGGAGAGCTCTCTTCAGCTCTGTAACGGAGTTTGGTGGGTGCGAAAGGGCTGCAATTTATCTCCCGGGCATATCCCATACATGCTCGATAGGATTTAAATCAGGAGAGTTCGCTGGCCACGACATGCGCTGGATGTTTTCCGTTTCAAGGAAGTCATCAATCAGCACCGCTCGGTGATATGGCGCATTATCATCCATGAATATGAAGTCAGGACCGACAGCACCTTGAAACAAGCGAACATGGGTTGAATGCTTCTTGGAGTGCCTGCTTCCCGCAGGGAAGCTTAAACTTCTATCCTGGGAGAACTTTTCGGGAGACTTTGGTTCGGCTTAACCTTTGCCCTTTGCTGCATTTGTGATCATGAAGATTAAAAAATTTAAGAAATAGAGATAATTTAAATACTTGAGAAGTTAGAAGTTACTTTTAGTGAAAAATAAAAATATTAGATGAGTGGAATATGTCTGTGAATGTGTGTATTTAGTGAAAAATCTGAGATTGATGGAGAATACTGAAATAAGTGTCGGCCTCTGCTAGGAGTAGTCGACGTAATCTTTTTGAGGTGGAGAAAACGATCGGCGCAGGGAACCTGCTCCGTCGAGAACTGCCCTCGGTCTGCTGGTTGCCTTTCTGAGTTGGCTATTTAATGAGTGTTGTGTCAGTGCGCGCTGACCAATCGGGGAGCAGCCTTTGCCTCCCTCTAAGAGGGGGGGGGTGTCTTTGGAGTTTGGATTTTGATCACCTAGGAGGTGTCAGAGAAAGTGATTCTATTGGCCGCTCTGCTCTTCTCCCATTGGAAGAGAGCGAGTTCGGTAGAGAAATATAGTGTGTAGGATTTTGCTGTGGAGTGATGTAGAAAAAGTGAATTTAAAAGTGAATTAAAAGACTGAATTAAAAGAGAATATTACGTGGGCGATTAAAAAGTGGATTTGGATTATATTTTTCAATTCTGGCTATTGCTCTATTGTTGTGTAAATCAATTTTATCAAAGAATTTAATTGCTATTTTCTTGAAAACTTGTTTCTTTGATACTTCTTGAAAACTAAGTTAAGTGCTGATCTGATATCTTCATTTCTCATATACCAGTCAGCGCTTGTTATAATTCTAATGATTTTGTTTTGAGCTGTTTCTAATAATTTGATATTAGAGTAGGCTGCATGTCCCCAGATTTGGCAGGCGTACGTTAGAATATGTCTAAGGATCATTTTATAAATAAGCAATTTATTGTTAATCGATAAACAAGATTTCCGGGAAATTAAGGGGAAAACTTTAGCCACGGAAATATTGAAGTTTCTGCGAATATGTATGATGTGTTGTTTGAAAGTAAGTCGCTTATCAAGGATTACTCCTAGGTATTTCGTGTTGCGAGACCAGGGAATGTGTGTGTTGTGTAAGTACACGTCCGGAGGTTGCTTTTTTACGTGGTGAGAGAAGAAGAAGGCCTGTGTTTTAGATACGTTTAAAGCTATCTTCCACACAGAGAACCATTCTTCGAGTTTGGCGATGTGTTCGTGTAAAGAGTGAGATATGAGTGGGAGTTCTTTACTTTGTGCTAAAAGGGCGGTGTCGTCTGCGTAGAGGCAGACTGTGGCTTGGCTGGTTCTAGGAACATCGTTAATGTAGATATTGAAGAGGGCAGGAGATGAAAGGCTCCCCTGTGGTACCCCGTTTTCTATAAATCTGTTAGTAGAGTGGGTGTTATTTACTGTAACACACACAGAGAAAGTTCTATTAGAGAGATAAGAGGAAATTATTTTAATTAAGTGAGGTGGTGTGTTGGTTTTAATGAGTTTGTAGAATAGGCCAGTATGCCATACTCTATCAAATGCTTTTTGTATGTCCAGGAAAACAGTGCAAGTTGATTTCCGATCTTTAAATCCTGTCTTTATGTACTCCACGACCCGCAGAAGCTGGTGTGATGTGAAGAGGTCAGCGCGGAAGCCGTGCTGCTGGAGGATTAGAATGTCGTTAGTGTTGAGGTGGAGGCAGAGCCGGTTTAGAATAATTTTCTCAGCTAATTTGTTGAGAACAGGTAACAATGAGATTGGACGAAAACTATCTGGTAGAGTTGGATCTTTACCAGGTTTCAGGATCGGTATCACTGAGGCTGTTTTCCAGGCTTGAGGAAAATATCCTATTTTTAACATATTGTCAATTATGTTAATAATTTGGAAAATTACAGATTTCTTAAAATTTTTAATCATTTTGTTAGTGATGCCCTCTCTTCCTGGGTCTTTTTTAATCTTCAGATTTTTAATATGGGTTAGTATTTCGGAAGGCTTGGGGTTAAGAGGTAGATCATCGAAGTTATTTTGTTATTGAAAAATCTAGTAACCAGCCGTGTGTGTGTTTTGTCGAGTGGATTTGTGATGTTGTTTAATTTGAACTGGATTTCCAGCGAATCCGTTAGTGTTTCAGCATTGTCTGTGTCGGAGTATGTGATGTTTGTGTGTCCTTTGAGAGCGGGGATGGGAGACCTCTTCTTCCGGAAACTTTTGGCAAGCCCCCAAAGGGAGCCGTCCTCAGAATCCAGGGAAGTGATCGTGTCTTCCCACTGTTTTTGTGTGAAAGCGTGAACTTTTCTGTTGATTTTGTTCTGGATTCTATTGAGAGTGGTTTTGTCTATGGGGTTGCGAGTGAATTGATATGTTTTGCGTGCTTTATTTCTTAATTTAAAGAGAGTTCTAAGATTTTTGTCAATGTAAATATGATTGTTGTTGTGAATTGGCTTAGACGCTGCCTTGTAAGCTGTGAGGATTTGATTGGTTAATGTGGAGACTTGCCTTTCGACCTCTTCTCCTGTGTGAGCTGTGATTGGTCGAAAGGGTCTTTTAGGTGAATGTGAAAGCGTTCCCAAGCAGTGGAAACGTTTCGTGTGGGGAAATTAAATTGAATAGTGGTTTGAAAATTTAAAATAATTGGATTGTGGTCTGAGCTAAGTACCGGCATAGAAATAATACTGGTACTCCAGTAAAAATTTCTTGTCAGAGCAAAGTCAATGATGGATGCGGAGTTGTAGCCAAAACGTGTAGGTGTGGTGGGGGCTTTGATATCAGTGTCTGTATTGTCAATTAAACTTTTAATGTGTTGCCCCCTGGGCTGTCGTGTTTACAGCCCCAGTGTTTGTGGTGTACATTGAAATCTCCGCATAAACTGGAGGAATGCCCGAGGGCGAAGATTTCCTCCAAGTCGTGAGTGCATGCGGTGGGGGGGGGGGGGGTGGAAGGTGAAATGTAGATTGACGCTACAAGGAGTGGTTCCTTCCTCGGGGGGGGGGGGTGAGCACAACTATCGTTGACTCAACCGCTCCGAGGGGGGGGGGTGTTGGAATGTGGTGATGATTCAGAGAGGATTTTACTAAGATAGCCGTTCCTCCTAAAGGGGTGGTTTGCTGTTGTCTGTCATTTCTGTATGTGGTGTAATTTGGAATACGAAAGTTGATTCCTGGTCTCAGGTGTGTTTCTTGGATCAGGATAATATCAAGGGACTGCTTATTTATAAAGTCGATTAGCTCCACTTTTCGTGGCCGAACGCTATTCGCGTTCCATGATGCGATTCTAAGCCCGGATTGGTTAAAAATTATGGTGATGGTTGAGGGGTTACTGTTGAGGTCATGACACCCATATAGATGTCAAGCATTTCTTCGTCTGATTTAGCGTTTTTGAGCGCTTTCCCGGCCTCTAGGAGTTCTGGGAAACGTTGGAAGAGTTTTCTAAATTCTGACATGGCAGATGTGAATCCTGTGGTGGAGTTTTCCTCCTGATTTTTAACCGTGTAGGGCTTCGAATTAATCTACGCCGGCTCGGGTTTGTCACTACGTGCTGCCCTCTGTTGGTCGGTTTTGACAGCATTTGCAAAGGTTAAGTTTGGAGTTACTTTTTTTGCTTCGGTTACTCCGTTTTCGGGGTTTTTTTTATTTCCGTTGCGGTTTTCCGCGGCGGATCCGGTTTTAGTTTTTATCTTTGGGAAAGCTTTACAGGAACGCCAGTTAGCTAGGTGGCCAGTTTCTTTACAATTTATGCAGGTGGGGTTTTCCAAGCGTTCCTTGATTGGACAGTCCCCTGTACGATGTTCCTTGGAGCATTTGAGGCATCATGCTTTCATAAAGCAATTTGCCGAACTGTGGTGAAAATAATTGTAGTTCTAACACTGCGATGCTCCGGGCCGTTTGCGGAACGAATCGATCACAATCGACATATAACAGCACTTGCTGACTTGATATATGTCAGTTGCGTCCTCGGCGTGCTCTTTCTTACTTCTACCATAAAAATTGGTAGAGGGAATTTTGATTTACGTTGGGTGAGTTGGGCGAATTTAGAGACTGGGACCCCTTGCTCTGCAAGGTCGGCCTTAATGTCGCCTATGCTAGTGGAAGCTGGCAGTCCTTTTATTACCACTTTGAGTGGTAGGTTGGAGGGGTGTGGAACTACGAAGAATTCCTGCTTGTTTTGTTTTAAGTAGGCTGTTATGATTCTGTGGTCATCTTCTGTAGGGGCTATTATTTTAATATACTCACCGACTAATTTATTGGTTGAGTCGGGGAATTTTTCATTTATTGTTTTTAAAACGAGGTTGTGATCCGTCTTAAAGCGGAGCATAATCGGTTTTTTACTTTGGGGGCGGGTAATCTGTCTTCGATTGAGACATCATTCTCTGCTGAATCTACTTCGCCTGTACCGAGGCCGGCGAAGGCGTTGCTAGTGGGGATGACACTATCATTTGAGATTTTATCGTTAGAAATTTTGTCTTTAACAATTTTATTTTCCTGCTTTGTCTTTTTGGCAGGGTTTGCTATTTGGGAGTCTACATTAGGTGTAGTCCCTTTTTTCGGTTTTGTCTTTTTATCATTTATGTTATTGTTGTTGAGGATAAGTTTTGCCGGCAGAATTGGGGACTCTGCTGGTCTTTTTTGTGTCGTGCGGAACGAGTTAAACCCGTTCGCATTAGTGTGTTGGCAGCATGGGACAGGGCAAGGAAAGAGAACCTTTAACTCACCGATTTGGATGGCGAACTCCAGTTCTGCTTTGGCCTTCTCCTTGATCAGGCTTTCGAGTTCGGCGGCATCGGTGAAGTCTTTATCGAAAAGTCTCAAGCGAACATAAGGCTCAAGAACTTCGTTTCTGTATCTATGAGCAGTCACAGACCCCGTGTCAAAGAAATTAAGTTCTGTGCGGCCGTCCATCATGATGCCTGCCCATACCATTACTCCCCTTGATGGAAAATGATATCTTTCCGTTATGTTTCTTGGTTCAAAACGTGTTCCACGTTCTCTCCATATCGTTACCCGCCGAGAATCACTACGCAGACTAAACCGGGACTTGTCACTGAACATCACATTGGCCCACTCTCCCACACTCCAATATTGATATTTCAAACTCCAGTTCAAACGAGCGCGTTTATGTGCAGACGTGAGGGGAATGCAAACTGCTGGTCTTCTGGCATACAGGCCAGCATGATTGAGTCTCCTGTAAACATTTTGTCTCGAAATTCGTATTCCTGTGGCGACTGTGAGCGCCGAACCCAGTGCTCTGGCAGTACTGCCCCTCTGACGTCGGGCACTCAATACCAGATATTGGTCTTGGCGAGGGGTTGTGACTCTTGGTCGACCTGATATTGGTTTTCGGGTAACATCTCCCGTTCTTTGAAACCTCTGCCACAGTCTTGATATCACAGACTGGTCCACATTCAGAATTCGAGACACTTCGGTTTGTGATCGTGAGGATTCCAGCATTCCAACGATTCTTCCTTTCGTAAACATGTCCAATTGGCGTCTTTGTGCCATTATTCACCTTGTTTGATGGTTAACAACGTTCCTTCGCACAGCAGTTGCACGAAATTTGTCTGAACTGCCTATGCTGCGTGAATCGGTTTCTCCGCGTTCCGACATGCGCCGGGGTTTCGCGCAGGACGTAGTCGACTGAAAAGTTTTGCATGAACCCAATGTTTCTTCTTCACTTAATTAATATCCGCAAGAAATTTGGAATAGTTTTACGAATATTTACTCCATGTTTTTTGCATTTTACGATTTATTCTTAACTTTTGGACACCAGTGTATATGTAAATTTTAGTGATTAGTGGCGGTCATAACTAATTATTTCAAATGATAGAACCTAGTAAAAAAAGGTTATATTCTCTATCGGTCATGTTACCTCCCTATCTGATCTTTACACAAAAACTATTTTCTTAGAGCTAATGTCCGTAAAAAGACTACTGCGATTTTTGCACCGTCATTTGTCCAACTTGTACTGTGATAATAGTTATACAGTTGTTAATGTTATACTTATTCTGTGTTTTCACTATAGCATGGCTGTATTTCTAGCGAAAATGCGCTTCCTAAAGGCATAATTTTAAAAAAATTTACCCTTCACATATCACATTATAACAATCGAAAATTAAACGAATATTTAAGGTAGAGTGGAGGTTAGATTCTTTGTCCTCAATTCTGTGAAAGATAAAACAGTGTGTTTGTTGTCGAAGCGGTTTTTTCTATTTCAGAAAAAATGAATGCAAATATATAAGCCCTATTTTCCCTAAAAGAGCATAAAATTTTCAATATAGATGGTAAATCTCTACACACAAACTTCGCTTCAAAAGTTGAAAAATTAAAAACACCATCCATAGACATCTTTTAGTGCAGAGGTGGCCAATCTAAATAACCTCGTGAACCGCTTCGGAAAAACATTATAATCCGGAGGGCCGCATATAAAAATATATATCTTTATATTAGATTTGAACCCATTACAAACGATTATCAGAGTGAAAAATTCAAAACAGAATTTTTTTTCATGTATACAAGCATAGATAATATAATAATAATAATAATAATGTAATGATCAAATAATGTTTAATTTATTTAAGTAATGAGATATTTGTTTCTCAAGTCTTTTACTTAGCTTTTACAAGTCTACCTCACTGAGTGTATTTACGCATCGTAACTGATGTTTCAAATTTTTGTTTGTTAAATTTGAGAACGATTTATGTTTAATATATAAATAAATTTCATTTTCGAAAAAAAAAAGATTCTCAGTAACAGAAGCAACGTGATAAAATAGAAACAGTTAGAGGATTTGTTTGTTTAAAAAAACACTAAAAACCAAAAATATTGTACAAAATAGTCGCATTTTGTAAAGTTGTAAGCAATCTCGCAGGCCACGAAATTATTTAAGGCGGGCCACAAGCCCTGTGTTGGCTACCCCTGCTTTAGTGCTTTTGCGGTCTATAATGATAAAATGGTTCCTCTCCTCTGGAATCTATTTGTATGCTTTGGGTGAAAATACTTTTAAAAACATTTTGGTTTTCATCTCATATTTTTTTTTATCTTAAAATATTCTTTTTCTGCGTTTTTAAGCTTAGACGTAAGTCGTGATTCATGAATTATTAGATTTTTCTGTACTTCATGAGAGGAAGTCATAGGAAATGAAACTATAACATGAAATATTAAAATCAGAAAAGAGCGCGAAACATTTTTCCAATAACATTTAAATACTATGAAGTTTTGAACTACTTATTAATAAATGAGAAAGTTTAATTAAAGTTTCAAAGAAAGAGTCTATTTAAGATAATTATACTGTTTCTTTCTTAAAAGAATAGAAGAATGAGACTTTAAATTTCAGAACCTTTCTCATTTAATCACGTTCTCTGGGGCTTTATAATACTTGAAGTGTATCAAATGCAATAAATTATTTGCTATTTCCTTTTAATAGTTATTATTCATCTTTCTTTGCCGTAAAATGTACAAAAATAACTTTATATTTTATTCTTTGTTTATATATTTCCTCATACCCATGTTTATTAGCATTTAGTTGTAAATTATTTAAAATACAATTTTTCAATGAGTGTATCAGCAGATTAAATTCAAATATTTATTATACAAGTTTAAAGTATAAGGAATTATATAATCCGATTCAATGTTTCTGAAAATTGCTGAAAAGAAATTCAAATATTCTTTTTTTTTTTTCAAATTGAAAAATTTTTTTCAGTCTAAATAGGAAACAAATACAAATACTAATCATTCCTTAAGGAAATATAATTTAGGCCCTTTTTTTATAGCAACAAATATCTTATGTTTTTTTAAATATCCCAAAGGAAAAATTTTATCGTTTTTCTAAAAATAAACTTTAAATTATAAGACGATAAATTGAAAAATATGATTGTCTAAATATTTCTTTTTAATCTTAATATGTTTAAGGAGTTGGTTCCATAAAGTTTTTATTTAATAATTAAAAAGCTGAAAGTTTATGCTCAAGTAGTATAATCTATTTTAGTTATCAATTAAAAATTAATTTGACTCTATCTTGAAATTGATTTAAAAGAAAGCATGAAACTTCAAAAAACTCATTGATTACTTAGATAAAAATTACGTCCTATAAAAATACTTCTTCCAACGCTTAAAAACTCTTTGAAAACTTTGCATTCTCATTATTTTTGAGCCATATGAATTGGGAAAACATGTTGCAAACACATATGAAACAGTTATACTTTTCTGAAGTTTTGGTATTAAATCTAGGAAACAAAATTTTATAAATATAAATTTAAATACCATCCAAATTTCAGGTTGTTCAAATGAACTGCGAGCCCTTGGAATGTCAGACAGATTGTGCGACGGAGTTGTAGACTGTAAAGACTCGTCTGATGAAACAAATTGTGGTACGTAAATCATTTCCCTTTGCTCTTTTCGATTTTTTGCTTCATTAATAATTCACCAATACTAGTGAGTACTTATCTTGTCTTGACCGGATCACCAATGAAGGATTAATAAGTTCATCACCTTCAATCAATGGCACACACAAGGGGGAGGGGTCCTCGGGTCCGGATCCTCCCCCATAGCCCTTGATTCTTTACCCAACTGATTATAATCTTATGTATATAGTACGGAAAATTTAATAAAGTATTTGTTGATAATAATTAGTTTTATTAATTAATGCTAATTATTCATTCAATAATTAGTTTTTTTACTGTTTTTTGTTCCCGAAAATTGACAAAAAAATCAAAAGAATATGTTAGGCGGCGTATTGGAGCATGATACGCAAATAGTGGACTTTCGACCTTCGCCCCCCCCCCTTTGAAAAATTCTTGTGTGCGCTACTGCCTTCAATTATCCTTTAACAATATAGATAAATAATTTAAGTACTTATTAGCTGGATAAAAAAATAACTACATTTATTTACTATTTTTATATAATTCTTAATTTCCATCGTTGCCCCTCCGATAAATATGATACTTAAAATATTTTCAGTTGACGAGTTGCCAGGCAACAAAAGATGTGACCACCACAATATACTCTACCATGAGAAAATATTTTCTTACAAAATTTCCATAGTAGCTCACTAGAAAATATAGTGATCCCGGAACATAAAATAAAGTTACCTTTTCCAATTTTCTATAAACAAAACCAAAACGTAAACATAGTCTTATTCATAGATAAATCTAAATGTGAAACTTTCCTTGCTGGGTTCGCTTCCCCCTCCTTTGACTTTGAGTATTTTGACATTAAAATATGTCATTTTCTCTGAAACCTTGTTTCGTAATTGAAAACGTAACATCTGTTCTTGCTAACCAAGCTAATTTTAAGCGTGAATCGGGAAATGTTTCTGCGATATCAAATGTACATAGAAATGTTCTTACTTTGTTCAGTTATAAAAGAAAAGGTTGATTTCTGGTAATAGCAAAGAGGAATCCTTTTTTAGGAAATCTTTGTTGCGAATCATATCCAATGTTTCACTCTAAATGAATCTATGATTGTATCTTTAATAAGTTATTTATATATACATATATATATAAATCCAAGTGAGAAATATTCCTTAAGACAAGCTGCTAGTTCAGAAAAGCGTAAAGTATCTTCCAAAATTCATGATATAAACAATTAGGCATTTTTTAAAAATGTGTGTACTTATAAAGAAGCTTTCATTTCAATCAATGTTATTGTTGATTAAGCAGAATTTAATTGGATCTAGGTTCAAAGCAGTGAGAATGCAAACCAGTACTAGAACTATCAAACAATTTTGAATAATTATTAAACGTATAAACTTGTGTTGCAAACTCAGAATTCGCACTGAAATTCTAACATTTTTCAAATTAGAGAGATTATCATAAAAGAAATAAAAAGCATTTTTTAAAACTAAATAAGTAAAATTTAACAACGTATTTTTATAAATTTTCCAAGATAAACTATTGTTATGAATTAACCGTAAGCTATAAGCGAATGTAATGAAAATCAGTAAAGCTCTTTGAGTTCTTAGTTCTCATGGTAATCACGTAGACTGCTTGGAATTATTCAAAATCTAGTTCCATAAAAGAATTCCTCTAACCACGTGAGGATTCAGTATATTTGAAACTAATTAACAATTGATTTAACCAATTTGTAAAATGAATTTTTTAAAATATGCTGTAAGTAATTGAACCAAAAAATGAAATATTCAATGAAGATTCGTGGGGGTTTATTTTAATAATGTTTAAAAGGGGGGGGGACAGAAAAATATCAAAATATATGTTATAGGTTTCGAAATTTATTTTCCAACTTTACCGGTGTAGGTGAAAACGAAATATATAAGAAAATAAGTACATTTTTATTTTTCTTTCATTATTAATGTCTTTTTTTCAAAATGCTCAAACGGAGACAGCGATTGTTCAAAACGTTTGAAAATAATTAGCTGAAATTTATTGTGTGTGATCTGTATAATAGTAGAAGTGTTTTAACCTTCAGATTTATAAATCACTGTTTTATTACAAAATTTACAGTCCCTTATGTTAATATAATCACTGTTTTTTTAAGCAATCTCATATATTAACTAAGATAAAGTGCACTTGTTTTTGTAAAAATTACAATATCTCTCATCCTGAAGGTCATTTAAAAAATGAATAACATACCAACGCATCCGAATTGAAAATTTGTTCAATAACTTTTGGTACAGAATGGGCTGCGTTCATGTTATTTTTTGTAAATGTTTACCCATTTTTTTATATTTTAGTAATAATAATTTATTTTTCTCATCTTAATTTTAGCTTATTTTTCTTAAAATGTACTAAACAAATCTAATAACCACCAAAAAAATCCCCATATCTCCATTTTCTTTTTTAAAAAAAGTTGTTGCAAGTAGTCGGATACCTTAACACACAATATATATGCAGATATATTAATGTGTGTGTATTTTCACTAATAATGAGAATATAGAGCTTTAATTTTTTTTAAATATGTTTTAAAACAATCAAAAATTTATCTTGAATTCTTACTAGATTTAGTAAAGTGTAAGTATATTTTTACCATGAAAATTACCTGAATTTATACTATCAAGAATTAAAGAACTAATTCAAAATAAGAAAAATTATTCAAAAATTTAGGGAAATTATGAAACCACCATTTTCGCATCGAGACTTATTAACCATTTCTTTTTACTTTGGCTTTCATTTTGTGTTTGGGTCTAAATAATTTTTGTATTTCAGTGAAGTGTTATTACTACATATTTCATTTTATTTCTTTGATTATTCTCTCGATACTGCACATAATCTTTACATAAGACCCTATATGTGAAGGAGTTTAATATATCTCTCATTAGGCTTGCCAATTATTTTATTTCTAGTGCCAAATTAACATATTTCAATATTAAATTTAGTTAAATATCTTAATTTAATTTTCTAAAAATAATAAACTCTAGATAAATACAGTTATTAACAATTGCTAAAATTATATATAGAATTACCTTTTTACTAGTTTAAATATAAATAGACGGCTACAACGATTCCCACACATAAATCCAGTTTGTGATGCAGCATAATAATCTGCTGCTAAGCTTTAATTGTTGATAAACCTCATTAAACCAGAAGATTCACTGCTAAAAAATAAGAAAATGTTTAAAAATCGTACGCGAATAGAGAAAAATTACAAAATAAAATTCGAATTCTGTAAAACAGAAATGCACCCATCCCACAGAACACGTAGAGCCTTACATTAGCTTTCTACCATGACGTATCCTTATAAAATAACCCTTTTTAAACGCATTATTCCTATGTATACTATGGATATTTATGTAAAAAACTGAATTATATCAATTTAAAAAGTTAATCAAAAGAAAAGAAACTAAGTGAGAATATTTTACTTAAAAGAACAGTTTCTTCATTCCGACGTTTCATAAATGTATAAATTAAAAGTAGAAAAACGTTTTAAAAAACAAATTTAAAAATTAAAATCAATCAGAAGTTATTTAATTTACTTGTTTATCTACACAGTTAAATCTCGCGACAAGCTTTTATATAATAAATTATGTAATGCCGTTATAAGTAAAGAGTAAAAAAAGTTTTAGAGGAAAAGCTTATTTTATTCTTTTTAGCGCATTTAAATAAAAGCTTGTTTTTTAAAAAGTTTTTTTTTAAATTTTTTTTCTTTTTAGTTATCGCTGGACAGGTTACTCAGTCTGTGTTCATCTCATTTAACGCATCATTGTTGCAAGATCGTTTGCCGGTTAATTTCGAACAGTCTAGCTAAAAAATTTTCTTAAAAAAGGCGCATTAGACGAAAAATACCTTTTTTTTTTAATCCATAATTTTTAAGCACTTTTTTTCAATTTTCGTGCACATCTCGGATAATATTGTTCTACACTCGAAAAAAAGTTTCGTGAGATTATCTTCATAAATGATGAAGTTATTAAATGTTTAATTAAAATTTTAAATATTTTTTAAAAAACTGTAAAAAAAAAAGTTTTGGGCATTTTATTTTTTAAATGACTGATTCTAAAAGAGCAAAGCAAGTACGGAATGTCAATTGATTTAAACGAAAAAAAGTTCATGCCCAACAATTTAAACTTCATTTTCATAAAAACGCATCAATTTTCACCCATTTTTAAAAAAATCGTAAAACATACAAATATTATTATTTTGTAAAAAAAAATTATACCGTATCGTGGCGAAATAGATGATCTTTCCGATTCTGTACCTATTTTTCGTCTGAGTTTTATAAGAAAAAATAGATCGCTGTTTTAAAAACGTCAAAATTCCACACAAAAAAATCCCCTCTTCGTTCTTCATTTTGCTTCGCCGAGCACAGCGAAATAAACAGCCCACATCGGTAAAACAATTATGCGTTTTAAGGTTTTTAATTAATATCCTTTTAAGTAATTGCAATATCGGAATATAAATGATCAAAACATGCATTCTCATCCAAACTAAACGTGTATACAAAATTTCAGCTCATCTGTTGAAGATATCAGCTTCAAAATTGAGCTGCAAGATTCCACCCGAACAAATTACATACATACATTACAAGTTAAATAAAAGCTTGTAAAAAATAAAGGCAAATATTATAAAAATCGATGCAATATAACGCATTTATTTAATTTATTTGTTTATTTTCTTTTACCTTACTTTAACAAGATTTGAAAACCCTAAATTATAGATTTTTTATCTTTTGGCTTTTTTGTGTCATCAGCCCTCTCCAAATCCTTCCATTTCTATGACTCTTTGTCATTTGTATAGAATGTATGAAGATCCTTCATAGGACCTCTAGAAATCAGCTAATTCCTGCTCTTTTTAGTCTACTTCAAACGCGGAAGCCTAGTGATTCTGGTCACGAGCTCATGTCATGAGTTAGAGCCCTAGTGCAACCCTCCAGTTTCTATCTTGACTCAAAATCTTACTGGCGTAATGTGTTAGTTTGGAGAGAGGTGTCGTCCTTGTAACTTGACCATGTCTTAAAATTACGAAGTGCGTCGCCAATAGCCCTCTCCCTCGTGCTGCTTTATAGTTTGACGTAAATAAGCACTCATTTACAACGAAACAAAAAATTAAAACATATATCTTCCTATAATTTCTATGGAGCTCAAAAACACTTCTTATAACCTCAAAAAAGAAAAGCACTTCTCACCAATTTTTCAACTTGACTTCTTCATCAAAAGGGGCTACTTTAAGGCGATAAGTTATCAGTTATTTAGTTTAAACAGGAGGCGCCACGTGAAGGCGCCTGAACCCCCCCAGGTGTATTTTGTAGACAACTCGAGGCAAATCTTTTTATGCTTCGTCGTCCTTTTATTGGGCTGCTCGTCCACTAATGGTAGAGATGCCGAAGACGGGCGTAGAATAAAAAATTATTTCTATGTTACTCACCATTCTGAAAAGATATATATTATATCAACAGATTAATTCTAATCACATAAACAGGAAAAAGGATTATTTTAAAATATAAATAAAGTCTGGAATAATTGCCAGTATAATTGGTATTATTATTAAATTCATCTAGAGCTTTCGACTTTTAAAAATAAACTATCGAATAACTACATAATTTGTTACACATATGTTATTATATCAGATATATATATATATATATATATATATATATATATATATATATATTAGTTGTCAAATATGTATATTAGTTTTGATAAAGCAGCAGAGAATTTTTCCAAATATTTAGATTTTCAACAGTTTTCAGTTATCTATACTTCTCATTAACCAAACTGCTCTCGAATGAAATAAAATAAAATTCAGTACTCATAAACTTCTCACTTAAATAATTATGAACCTCTTATAGTAGGTTTAGACACCACTTCATTAATTTCCAACCATTGTATTTTGAATGTTCCTAGTTTTCCGATAGCTGAAAGTGTATTTTAATCACCAAAATCTATAGTTAGAATTTAATGCATTCAGCGAAATATTTAATCGGATAGCTGGGAAAAGTTTAAAAAGTTTCAAAATTTCCATAATCTGAATATCCCAATAGAAAAATGGATCCTTTTCTGTCATAAACGCAGCTTTCGGTAACAAACGCTTGGGTAATTAATGAGTATCTAATTACTATGATGTCAAATGTTTCTGGTTTAACTTCCAGACATGAAATTGCACAGTATGCATTTAATAATACGATGTTACCGATATTCGCTTAAAACAAGCTTTTACTAATCAGGGATTTGAATGGGAACATTTTGTTCTGTAAAAAGAAAAGCATTAAAAATTGAATTGAATTTTGAATTCATTGTTTCTGTTTCTACATCAAAGAGAATTAGATACATTTGATGTGTTTCTGTACATTATGTCCCATAATACGTCATAAAACATTATAGTAATGTATATATTATTATTTAATTTATAAAACGCTATAGAGAGTTAACTATTTATCTCAAAATACTTTAATAGTAATAAAATTCTTTTTTATGTATGGAAGACGAATAGTTTATGTTAATAGCAAATTACGTAGCTTACGTTACTCCGTATTTATTTTGTTCTTTCTCATTTGTATTTCTTTTGTACTTCTTACTTGAAATCAAATATAAGTTATACACATCCTTTCATTGATTTGATGCAAGTATTGAATTACGTTCTCTATATGTGTTATTATGTCTATTCATGAAGGAAATATAAAATAGTGAAAGCTTTGTATTTGGGAAGAAAAATTTACATTTGTTATGCAAATTTAGTTATACATCTTTAAGACAACAATAAATTGAAATGTTGAGGTAACATATAAATACTTGAAGCTGCAGCCGTTACATTGTGTATAATAGTTCTTTCGTTTAGAATATCATTCGACACAGCAAATAAAGAAAATTTAAAAGCATCTTCCTTTTTATAGTTTTAATATTGCTACATCTTTTTAAATTGTTTTTTAGAAATCAGTTTACTGAATACAAGAGGATAATGTTAAAAGTAAACATTTTATCATAAGGTGTCCCAATATTATTCATTGAAAAGTTTTTAAAATTTTTTTATTAGATTCCATTTGGAAATTTAACAATATAATTAAGATAGCACTTTTCGTTAATATTAACCATTATTTTAAATACATTTATCATAATAAACTCGTTGGTTTAAATATTACAACCACTTTTAAATTTGCTTAGTATTTTTAAAATTTTATAAACGAAGTTATCCAAAATAAAATTGTTATTTTTTTAATCGAGTTCTGTACGAGAACATAATATAATATTTTATTAACTAATAATTTTTAAAAATAAAACAATTGTGCGCACAACGATATATCAGTTAAAATTAATTAAACTTCACTCGAATAAACGGTATAAACAATTTAAAAAATAATTTAAAATGCATACAGAAAAAGGTAACATAATACGCAAAATGGTTCTATCTTCACTTTGCTAAAAATTTTAATTCAATTCTAAACTTTTGTCTACAAAACTTACTTCTGTATTGTAAATTTACTTAACCATGAAGTTATATTAGTAAAATGGAGTATAATTATTCAAATTTCATATTAATTGGAATGAAAATCACATATATAACCAATTAGAGTTACTTTTTTACAATTCCAAATTCCAGGAGTAAAAATAACAAAAATACACTTTCATTTTATCAGGATATTTACAAAATTATAAACAGTATTTACTATAACTTTTTCACTATATGTACATGAATTGCATTAATGAAAAAATATATTTAACCAATTATAACATTTTTCATAAATGAGGATTTCACTTTTGCTAATTAACAGCAAATAATAATAATTTAAACTAAATAATAGTAATATAAGTTAAAGGAATTTGAAGCTTTAACACTTACATACATATTAATATTTATTATTAAAATCTTTTGTTTATTATTCTCTAAATCTTACCGATTTTTTTTGTCTTTCTGTCATAGCTGGTAGTAGGTTGTTCAACAACAGGTGAGATTCTTTAGAATTTGGAGTCTTATTTTTCTGTCCAACATTAGTTTGTTCATTTTGGTTATCCACTGCTAATAAATAGGCAGATTTTAATCTATCCACAGAAATATTGACTTTTTTTATCTTTGATTAAGATGGTAAAATATTTATAACACTATTTACCACAGCATGTGGTTCGAGTGCTTTTTTCACCCTGTCCATTCTAACAAACACATGAGGGAAGGAATTCAAATCTTTGTGTACAAAGACTTTTTTTGCTTCCTGTTGCTGGGAAACTTCAGGGACTTTAGTTCTTATATGAATTGCTGTAATTTTTGGTTACAAAATTTTGTGGGTCCGTGATAATAGTAGGTGGATCAAAAAACTCATCAGGTAATTTAATAGAAGTACCATAAACCATTTGTGTGATTGTGTGACTTATCGCAGTTCTTATGCCTAACAACACAGTAGGTAAGGTCTCCATCCACTTAATATTGTTGTGAGCCTTTATAGCACCTTTCAAGGTCATATGCAAACGCTTAACTATCCCATTACATTGAGGGTGGTAAGACGTTGTGTGAGCTACTTTAGTATTACATATTGCAGCAATGCTTCTGAATAATTGCGACTAAAATCGTCGATCTTGATCTGTGATCAATTTAGCAGGAACTTCAAATCTACAGATCAAGTGCTTGTAAAATGCTTTCCCAACTATTTCAGCTGTTATTTCTGGTAAAGTAACTGCTACCATCCAGCAAGAGAATCGGTCAATGCAGGTTAAACAATGTAGCGTTCCTTCTGAGGGGGGGGGGGGTAGTGGCCCAATTAGATCTACATGAACTACACTATATATATATAAACCTTTCATCTGGTTGTTGGAATTCTCCAAATTTAGACTTTGTATGTCTGCTGATTTTGCACTTTTGACATCTAATGCATGTCTTTGCCCATTATCTAACTTGTTTTTTAATATCTGACCAGACATATTTTTCTGTCATAAGTTTTACTGTCGACCTGACACCAGGATGAACTAAGCCATGAATTAGATGGAAGATCTAGAACCTAAATTTCTGTGGGATGTAAGGTCTTACCTACATTATTTTTGAGGTTGAGATGTCACACCAAAGTTTTTCCCAAATGGTAACGTGGAAGGTTTAAATTTCAAAGAATTACATTGCATTAATTGTTGCAACTCTTCGTCCTTAATCTGCTCTTCTGCAATCGTATCAAAATTGATTTCAGAAACAGTTTCAATTCTGGATAAAGCAACTGCAACATTATCTTTTCCCAACATATGTTGAATAATACAACTAAATTCAGAGATATATAGAAGTTGACGTTGTTGTTTTGGTGATACTTTGTCATTTTTCTGTTTAAATGAAAAAGTCAGAGGCTTGTGGTCTGTATAGATAACAAAATCATTTCCTTCCAGAAGGTGTTTGAAATGTTTCACAGAAAGGTATATCCCCAATAATTTTCTATCATAGATAATATACACTTTCTGAGTCTCATTCACTTTTTTCGAATAGAATGCAATTGGCTTCTAACTACCCTATACATACTACTTAAGTACTGACCCTGTGCAAAATCAGAGGCATCACAACAAAGGGACAATGGCACTCCAGATTTATTTTGGAAACGACAGCCGAGCAGCTTTAGTAAGATCAGTCTTGCACTGTTCAAAAGTTTAAACATTTTCTTTCAGTTTTTTTCCATCTTTTTTCTTGGTTCTTTTTAGCAAGTCGTGTAGAGGTGCCTGTGTTTCAGCTGCATCCTTCAAATACCGTCGATAAAAATTATCATCCCAAGAAATGTTCTAAGTTCGTGGATGGTGTCTGGCAGTTTATAAACTGCTGTTTGTAAAAAATGCAACACCATGAAGGAATCTTCAGAATTAAATGATATCTAATGCACAAACTACTTGTTTTAGTACAAATAAATGACGAAATTTTCAAAGCTAAAAAACAATATTAAGTGTCCGAAATCAGTACTTGGTGTAGCCACCACGCGCTGCAATAATTGCTGCTACACGACATGGCATGGAGTCAAACAGATTTTGAATGTCTGGTTGTCGAAGAGAATTCCCTATTGCTTGTATGCGCAGCAAAAGTTCGTCTTTTGAAGCTTCAGGACGCGGATCACGAGCACCCACCAACCAAATCCCACAATCCACATAGGCGACATATCCAGCGAATAAGCAGGCCAAGAAAGACTTCGCATGTGTTAGACTGAACAGAAGTCTCGAACAGTCTTTGCAACATGAGGGCTGTATCCTGCTGAAAGATAGTTCCAGGAATGCCTTGAATGAAGGGAATGACTTCGGGCTGTAGCACTTCATGGAAGTACCTGTTGCTTTTACGATTACCCTCAATTCGTAGCATATTGGATTGTCCATGATACAAAATCGCAGCCCAAACCATAACTACGAGTGTAAGCCACTATGTCGTTCGATAACGCACTCTGGAAGGCAGCGTTCACTGGCATAACGTCTAACAGGAATGCAGCCAACATGCTCCCACAAATTGAGGCGTGATTCATCTGAAAAGACAAATTGGTGCCAATCAGCTTGCCAGGCTCTGTGCTCATGATCCCATTGCAGACGCAGCCTTAGATGGTACGCCGTGATGGGGATTGTGTATAAAGGCACCCTTGCACGCAATCCACGGTCCAGCAGACATCGACGAAGCCGACATTAGAACACCTGTAGCAGTAGACCAACGTACTGCCAACTACCTGGAAGAAGCTGCACGGTCATTCACCGCCATGCGGAGCAGGTGTCGTTCGTAGCGCGTTGACGTCACTTTCCGTCGTCCACTGCCAGTTTTTCGAGTCATTCGGTGCTCGTCTGTCCAATGCTTCCAAACTCGCATCACTCTGGAAATGTTCTGCTGCACACGAGCTCCTACTGCGCGATAGGAAAATCCTCTTTCTCGAATGCCGATAATCCTCCCCTGTTCAAGTTGTTGGAATTTCTCCTTATTTCGTCGTGGAGATATACTTAGGTCTCACTAAACGTTCGCCACTAACAAATAATCATTAACTTTTTCCAACGTCCCACTACAATTCCCTATTTATACGATTTCAGCAACAGTTCAGAGGGTGCTGCTCACACCACGCATGCGTGGAGTCTCTGAAATTTTACTATTTTACGTAACATCCCATAATTGATATTTGCTGCAAAGTTCATTTAATTCTGATGATTCGTTCATGGTGTTGCATTTTTTTACAAACATCAGTGTAGCTGGTTATTGCTTCAACCTTTTCGGGAAGTGGACGTTAGCCTTCAGAAATGATGAGATATCCCAAATACTCCACTTGGTCTGCTCCCATCACAGATTTGGAAAAATTAGTTCTCCACCCATATTGCTGAAACTTGTCGAATACTAATTTTATGTGTTGTTTATGTTCCACTTCTGAGGATAAGGCTATTAACACATCATCCAAGTATGGAAAAATAAAATCTAGTCCACGTAACACCTCTGTTATGAAGTATTGAAAGGTTGATGTTGCATTTCCCGAGTCCCCTCAAAACTCATAACGTTGAATTCATATAAGTCAAAAGGCGTAGTATTGTCTGTTTTAGGTTTGTCTTCTTCTGCTGTCGGTATTTGATTATACGTTTTTACCGGGTCAATTTTTGAAAAAATGCACGTGTCTTTTAGGATGTAGTGGAAAACTTCAATCCTGGGGGGATAGGCTATCGATCAGATACTTTTTGTACATTTAGCCTTCTATAATCTCCACATGGTTTTAACGACCCATCTTTCTTTTTGAAAAGGTGTAAGTGACTAGCCCACTGAAATTTAGAAGGACTACTGATATTATTATCAAGCAGGAATTTCAATTCCTGCTTTGCTATTTGTAGTTTATCAGGAGCTAGTTGTAAACTGGTAGAGCCAGACTGGAGACGAGAATTGACAAGAGACGAGCCAGATTGGTTGGCCAGTGGTCACTATATGATGCTCTAGATTATGTCTTACAATTCTATTGGTTAAATAAGGTTTAGTTAGGTCTGGATACAAGTTTAGTAAGTCGAAATATTTAGATTTTTTGTGTTAATGGTGCTTAGGTTACTATTATCTTCAATGGTAGTAACTTCCCCTGTTGTTGAAAGGTTAGTTATACCATCAATTAATTTCTTGTTACACAAATCAATTAGGAGTTTGAATTTTAATAAAAAAAATCTACACTTATGATACCTTTAGATACTTTTGCCATCACAAACGGCCACTGGAAAGGTCGTCTAAGTCCCAAATCTAACGTGAGCATTTTTATACCGTAAGTTGGTATTTATCAACCATTAGCAGCATGGAGTTTGTAATCAGAGACTTGAGATTGGCCTTTGCTCAGGGGATGATCGACACATCGGCTCCACTTTACTTTACTTTACTTACTCGGGAGAATCAAGCCCACCCAAGGGGTTTCGAGCTGTGAATCGACCCTCCGAGATGTAACTTTATTAAAGAAAACAAAAAAGTGTACAAAGTGGTCCCGAAGGAGGGACCCTCCCCACAAAATTCTTGAGAAAAGGGGGGGGGAATACAGATGGAAAGCTTTACAATTTTGTATAACATTGCAAATACAAAAAAAAACACTCTAAAAGTATCTATTTACATCGGCTCCACTATCAAACAGGTATTTACAGCCCGTTTTCCTGTTTATTATGAATAAACGGGATTTGTGGTCAAGTAATTCGTCAGGAACCGGACTCGCCATGGTGTCTACTGCTGAGGCTGGTTTTCCGAATTATTCCAACTACAAGGTTGGACACATTTCTCCGGTCGGCATTTTTTCCTAAATCTATAATGGAAGAAACAAAGTCTTCTGTTCGGATCGTAACGGCTCCTGGATGGGGATCTCGTTGGCAATGGGGGTTACGAGAATGTCGCTTCACGCTCATACTGGCTAATTGGGCTTAAAGTGCCGAAAGTTTAGAACAGGGGTCGGCAACCTATGGTACTCGTGCCAAATGTGGCACGCGGAGCAATTTCCAGTGGCACGCCACCACTCTACAAAATTATAATTTATAATATATATAATATAAGATATTTATTATATATAAAGCTAAATCGTTCTGTCTCTCCTTTCATCCCCTCGTACATTTTTATATAAAGGTTATTTTTCATTTTCGATTTTTTGCCATAAAACGATTTTGCTGAATCAGCTTGCTTGTAGTTTGTATGCTTTATGTAAAAGAAAACATCTTCTGCTTAAATGTGACTTACTATTAGCATTAAATATTCAACACAAATAAAAATTATTGAGTAATACTTGCAAAATTGAGAATCATTCATCACGGCTCTGTAAATAAAAAAGTAAGTAGTTTGTCTTTTACCCACCAAAAGTTTGGGCATCGACGGAAAAAGAAAAAACAACTGTCTTAGGTATAAATCAAAATTCTGCTTAACAGACGTTTTCCATCGGAAATGTATTAAACAAAAATAGTTACTCCATCAACATATTTAACTTGGATTGGAAATAAATTCGGTGAAAAGAAAACACACAATGATGTGGGTTAATTAGGCAAGTGAATCAGATTTCATAACAAAGGTCCTTTTTAACTAAATATTAAGAGAAAATGTAATTTTTTGAGTGTTGTGCCAAAGAAGTCATAATTATTTAATGTTTTACTTTTGGAGTGAATTAAGCTAATAGAAATAGATATTATAACACATTTTTTATGTTTTCTATTAGTCACGCCGATATACGATTACCGAGTATGAATTCAGTCGAAAGTTAAATTTAGTTTGATGCACGACGTGAATTTTTGGTCACTTTTAACTTTGTCACGTTGTGTTAGTTTTATTGTGAAAATTTGTATATTGTATGTTTCATCATCGTGCCAGTTAATAGTTACATATTGAATCAAATGGTGACTAAAAAAAGAAAGCTTGATGTTCGCGATTTCCAAGATTCTTGGACTAACGAATTTGGATTAATACAACAAAAAGATCGCGCTGTATGTGTGCTATGTCGCGAAAGTGTCGTATGTCGTACGTCAAGTGTGCAAAGGCATTTTCAAACTAAACACCGGACCACATTTAAGAATTCTGATGAGAAATGTGAAGTTTTAGAAAGAGCTATTTCTGGATATAAAAAGGAAATTATATTTTTGTGTCAAACAATTGGAGTCAAACTAAAAGCGACAGAATGTAGTTTAATCATTGCTCATTGTTTAGCAGCCAAAGCAAAACCTTTTACTGATGGCGAACATATAAAGGACACATTTTTAAAAAGTGCTGAAATATTGTTCAGTGATTTACCTAACTTGAAAACAATATTATCACGAATTCAAGAAATACCTGCTTCTGCGCGAACTGTTGAAGGAAGAATAACAGAAATGGCAGAAAATGTAACTGCGAAACAAAATTCAGGTTTACAAGAAACTGTCGCACATTTAGCATTGCTCTTGATGAAAGTAAAGACGTGAATGATGTTGCACGCCTTGCAGTAATTGCACGATATTGTGATAAAAGTCGAATTTATGAAGAATTATGCAGTATGATTCCTCTGTCTGGTACAACTAAAGGGCAGGATATTCTTTTTTCATTTATAAATCATTTTGAAAGAAAACATATTAATATAAATAAAATATTTTGTGTAACTACTGATGGCGCTCCTGCAATGGTTGGCAAGTAAAAAGGATTTGTCAAACTTCTTGAAAATCATATTGGACATAAAATATTAAACTTCCATTGCATAATACATCAGGAAAGTTTAGTTGCCAAAATTTCGTCTCAGCGCTTAATTTCTGTAATGAATACTGTTGTTAAAATAGTTAATTTTATAGTGTCTCGATCTTCATTAGTACACAGAATATTTAAATCTCTTGTAGAAGAAATGGAAAGTGAATATGGAGATCTTCCCTTGTACAGTCATGTCCGTTGGCTTAGTCGTGGTAATGTATTGAATAAGTTTGTGTCATGCATGGAGCACATTAAAATTTTTCTTAATGATAAGGGACAACATTTTCCCGAATTAGACGACAAGGAAGGGTTATGTAAATTGATGTTTCTGACAGATATAACTAAACAATTCAATGAACTAAACTTAGGATTGTAAGAAAAAAGTCATACAGTACTTGAACTTTTTGAATATTGGAAGGGCTTTGCTACAAAATTAAATATATTTTCCCCGTGATATTAATACTAGTACCTACAAATACTTCCCAAATGTTAAAGCGCTTGCAAATACATCAACCGTAGACAAATATGAACTTCAAATTTACGTTGAAGCACTTAAGGAGGAGTTTTCTAAAAGATGCAGAGACTTTGAAGCTTGTATGTCCATATTTTCTTTTCTAATCAAACCTGATTTAATAGGCCCATTAATAATCCCATTCGATTTGTCAATTTTTGAGTGGACGGAAACTGATAATTTTAAAATGGAACTTATTGAATTAATATCTTCAGAATTATGGAAAACAAAATTTACGGAGTTACGGAAAAATTTGGAAGATAACTCTAGCAATAAATCGACAGCTATTTTAAATTGCTGGATGTCATTGCCAGAAAGATTTAATTGTTTGAAAAAAATAGCTTGTGCCCTGCTTTCCGCTTTTGGTTCCACATATCTATGTGAACAAATTTTTTCTCATATTAAATATATTTTGTGTCCACAAAGAAATTGTTTAACTGCTGAACATTCTGAATCCTGTGTGAAATTGAAAGTAACGAATTATACCCCTGATATTGCGACATTAAGTAGATCTCTGCAAGGACAAGGTTCTCATTAAAATTTTAATTTTTTATTTAACTTTGCTGCATGAACACTTATACTTTATGTTGTTTATTTCTAGTTTCATAAATATTTTTAAGAATGCATAATATATATACAATTTTAATTTTTGATTTATATTGAAGAACAATCATATTTTAAGTTTTCCTTAAAAATTCTAAAAATATACATATTTATGTGTACAGTTTCAATATTGGTATTTATATTGAAGTAATAGTTGTATTTTATGTTTATTTTATGTCAATAAATATCTTTAAATGATGCATAATTAGCATATAAGTAAATTTGTATTTTTGGCCTCTATTTTTCTTAATTCTGCATGTATTGTCGTGGGAATCAAATTATTTCAAATATTTGCTATTGCTTGGCACGCTGAATCATGTTGGAAGATTGGTTTGACACGCCACAGCTGAAAGGTTGCCGACCCCTATTTTAGAACGAAGTAGTTCTACTTCTGAAATCTTTTTACCGTCAACTCCTCCAAGGCTGGCTTGCTGTCAGTCATAACTACGAAAAAATGTCCGGGTCACCAATTATTCTTGCCCTATCAGTTAACTTATTTTTGTGATCCCGACAGATGCAAAACATTTAATTAAATTTAAGGTTTGCGTTAAATCATAAAAGATGAGGACCTTTCATTCATTTCTTCCCATTTTATTTCTGAAACTCTCAAAACAACATCTGCAGTCAGTGGCCAGAGGTGAAGTCAGTAATCCCACGTTTTTTACAACATGTGTGCTCAGTTTTTTGTTACAGTTAACACATAACAATTATCAAATTATTATTAAAAATATAAATTAATAAATGAAATTTTAAAAATTAATAAAGATTGAATACTTTATTATGTTATTTTCAAATTATTTTATGTTTTGATGTGTAACATCTTTCCTCTCGGTTGCTGTATATTTTTTGTGGGAGTGATTTCGTGAAAAGGGACGGAAATATGTTACAGGAAACCGGGGAAGCTCGCGCTGTTTGATTTGTCCAATGAGCGCGCGCAATGGCGGAGAGATGATGCCTACCTATTTTGCGTGAGGTTGGTACCACGACAGAATGCTTATTTGAAAATGGACAAGCAGAGAGTGATTTCGGTGGTCGTATACATTTCTCCGAATCAAACGGTTCAAAAAATTTAAAGGTTTTCTGCATTTTATACTTTTAGAATTTTTCAAATTTGCTTCTACTCTTCATATAAAAAAAAACTAGCACTTCGCTTCGCATGATTTTGAGTGATGATTTTAACGTAGATTTCAGTTTGCCAGAAGCTGGGCCGCTCATAACTATTTTGAATGATAAACTCAAGCTCGAAATAAACACAAGTCAAAATGTGTCAATAACAGTGGTACTGTTATTGACGCTGTTTTTCGGTGGTTTTTAAATATTTTGAAATCACAAGTATATATGTCATATTTTAGTTATCATAAGTCTATTGTGTGAGTATCCTCTCTTCTCCAAATTCAACAAGAATAATTATTTTTGATGAAAAATTGCATTACTCCTTGTGTTAATTAAATAAAATTTTCATTAAAGATATAATTATTCGATAGAAAATTATTTCCAATCATACCCGATTCATTTTTTTCAGGATTTAACTAACGATTGCATATTTGCCACGATAACATGTCAGATGTTACACAACATATGCGACTATTGTAAGGCTCGTTAATTTTTTTAGTATTCCTCACTGTGATGCTCTGAGTACAGGTCATTGTACAGGCTGGACTTGTGCAGCTAACTAGTAAGGGAAACCTCAACTAATACTTTCCTTACAGTACCTTCTGGTTGAGTCCTAGCACAGCCCACTGTTGTTTTTGGCGCCAAAATATTTTCGCCAAATACCGCGAAACTGAAAAAAACCGCGTTTTTCAAAAGGGCGTCAGAGACCAAAACAAGATGAAAAAACGTGGTTTTTAAAGTGGCGTCTAGAGACGAAAAACGTTGAAAAAACGAGGCTTCTAAAATGGACAACATACGAAGCATCAAATCAAAAATAAGAAATTAAATGCAAATTCCTTCCAAATTTCGGACATCCATACCAAGATTCTATCAATCCTTCATTCATACAAAAAAACAGTCATTACTTTCTTACCTTTTATTCAAAAGAAAATCCATTCGTCGAGTTTTTACAAAGAAAACGTGGTTTCTAAAACTGCTTCTACAAGAAAAACTGAAAAAGCGTCGCTTCTAAAACGCTACAGGGGGGGGGGGGATCCAATATGAATGCTTTAGGCTGATGAACTAACAATCTCCATTTCTCTGTAACACAAATAATTTTCATATTTCGGACATCCATACCGAAATATTTTCAAGCGTTCACTCATTCATAAATCAATCATTTCGTTCTTACCTCTTTCATTCAATAAAAAATTTATATCCATTCGTCGAGCTTCTAAAAAGAAAAATGTGGTTTCCAAAATGGCCTCAAGAAGAAAACAGAAAAACTGTTACTTCTAAGATGCTATGGTGAGAAAAAAAAATCGTCCAAAGTGAATTTATCAACGCCTCCCTTTCTCTCTAGCAAACATTCTTTCTGCAGTTGTTTCTTTAAAAAAAAAAAGGGAAAATCCACTCATTCCTTCACTTTCAGCTTTCGTTAGAAAAGTCTGTTATACAACCGTCGATGACCATCTAAAGGAAATGACCGCTGTCCAGATTATGGAAAACTAAAAAAAAAACCCGGTCCGAGTAGGGTTGCCATTTCACTAAATTTTGCAGGGTTGCCATCTTGTAAACTTTACCGCCAAAAAATTTGGCGACATAAGTGGGTCGTGCTAGGACTCAACCTACCTTCTTTATTCCTATTTTTTTACTCATGGTTTGCAATTTCATAAGAAAATACGTCGCGATTTACAAAGTGCTCTCACTGAAATTATACTTTTATTTAAAAAAAAGCAATGGTTTTTAGAAATCTTTTTCTTTCAATTTAATTTATTTAAAATACTTTTTAAAAATTTGTTGAAATACTTAATAATACATAATTTTTTTTTCTGTATACTATACTGTGTGTGTGTGTGTGTGTGTGTGTGTGTGTGTGTGTGTGTGTGTGTGTGTGTGTGTGTGTGTGTGTGTGTGTGTGTGTGTGTGTAAAAAAGTTTTGTAAGTTCAAAGTAAGTTTGTAAGTTGTTTTTGTATTAAAAGTTCAAGTTAATTACATGAATTAAACATGTTTTTGTTCAATATTTGTATGATATATTAATTTAAATTGGTTTTTATTTTAACTAAAGATATTTTTATGAAAATCTCATGACGAAATATTTTAGATTACCTTGTATGAGAAACCGTATTACCAAACATTTTTCTTTTTGTACGAAATTTTATATCTTTAATATGAAACGGTCCCAGTTCTCTTATACTTTTATTAATTCGTAAAATATCAAAAGTAATTTGTTATTGTATTTTTAGGATGAAACTGTTGCTCGTGTACGTTTCTGTCTATTAAAAATAGATAATGTAGCTCTTATATTCGTAACCTCTCCTCTAAAGATGAAAACCATCTTGTTGTAATATATTTTCTCGATAGATGGCAGTACCATCTTAAATAACAATTTTTTTAAATTCTTTTGTGAGAAGAACATTTATTTTTAAAAGAAAATGGACAACAAAACTCCAACTGAAAAAAAAAACTTTCACACAAAATAAATAAATAAAAAGGGAAGAAAGAGAAAAACAATTTATCAGTTACATCATATTCTTATCTCATTGATGTAGAAAAAATCAACTTATTTTAATACATTACTAATTTTTATTAGTACCAATTAATCTTCTGCCCATGAAATATATAATTTTTCGTTCTGCTTACTACGTTTTAATCTTCAAAGATAAAAATCAAATTTGTTGAAAAATTAATTGTTAGCATTCCTTTATTGTTCAGAAATATTAGGCATACCGTGATGTAAACTGGTGCATAATGGTTGTCATACATGAACATAAATTAATTAGTGAAGTATTTCTCCTTCTAAAATTAGAGCCCAATTAAATAAATTAAAAGAAGAAAGCTTTAAATTAAGCAAAATAAAACTTTTGATAGTAAAATTTACAAAACTATCAAAACAGTATTTTAGAGTCAAGTGTCAAAAAATAAGAAAAGAAATAAAAATACTTTCAACTCTCAACATAGTTGGTTTGTCGCTGGCCTTCTGCTCTCAGGGTTTCAGGTTTGACTCGTGCCCAAGTCGGTGGATTTTCATAATGCAGAAAATCGACAGCGCCCATGTCGTATGATTATGCGGCATGCAAAAATTCCCTAGAGTGTCCGCTTGACTTGGGTACTCTGTACAAAATTAAATTCCTAAGTACAATTTCGCATCGTCAGAGCTCAGGGGCCTCCCTCTGTGGAGTAAACTGGGCGTCAAAATTACTTGCGGCAATGGGGGAAATTCGCGACTGACTGGCACCAAGCGAGTAATCACGTGACAAATTGGGCAACAATTGCACGTGCTTTTCAATACTGTGGTAGAATCCAATATGCAAGTTGTTGACATTCTTTAGCTTTAATTTATCTAATTAAAATATATGATATCATTGTATTTTATTCATTATTCTAGTGTATATATTTGTTAGGAAAAACTCTCAACTCTTTGATATAATTTTTGCTTTATTCTGATTTATTTATCTAATTAGGTATTCGTCTGCTTTAAATAGTGTTAGCTGGTATATTTATTTAGGTTGGGATCCTAGCACTTGGTACACAGCTAATAGATATTTTAATTCTTAATTAATTTAGTAGTTATTAATTATATATTTTTGCGCAAGAATGGCTTACAGTATATAGGATCAATACAACTTCTTTTAAAAAACTTGTAACTGTTTGACCTATCTAATAACAATTGTATCGTTTCCTTAAAAAAAATTCACTATTATTATCAAATAGAGTCAGTTAAGTGTATATAATATAAAAAAGTCTGTTTATAATTTTAATTCATAATTCAAAGTCAAGAGAAAATATTTATTCTGAAGAAAAACAATTTGATGATAATTTGTGAAAGGAATGTTTACAAAAATTAAATAAATTTTTCTTTGATTTTTACATTTCACAAATTATTGATTTCTAAATCATTAATAATTATTATTTACTGTTAAAAATTGATGTCATTTCTTTCTTTAAATTAAAATAAAATATTCTTAAAGGGAATGATACCATCGCAAAAGGCAACAATTTTTAGAAATGATCAAATTTAATTTGATGATTTGTTGTTATTTTATTATTATTTTTTTTTTTGAAGTACATTTTAAACTTGCAAAAACGTTTGTTTCTTGAAGCCTGTGTATATAGATTATTAGGTAAAGTTTTAGATAAATGTAGATAATTATTCTTTGGTGAAAGTGTATTTTTTTCCATCGCCTCCCCCCCCCCCTTTTTTTTTGTACATAAAATATTAGAGTTGATATGGTATTTATCCTGTCATGAAAATGAATTTTTTTAACACTATATTTACATCAAGTTTGCCTACTTACACTTAAAATTCGAATGAATATTTTATTTTACTGTGGAACAGTTACTGAATGAAAATGAATTTTATTTTTACTATGTATTGCATATAAATACTTTATACATATGTATGTGTTTTACAATATTATGGAGCATTTAAAGATATTTGAAATGTTTCTAATAAAATAACATTCTCCATCTTTGACTGTCTGATTTACTTAGTAATTATTCTTTAAAAATGTTTGAAATTTTTTTTACAAATGATTGTCTAAAGTAATAAAAGAAAATACTATTTCATTTTTTAGTTAAAGCAATGATTCATATTAACATATAATTTTCAGGATATATTCATTGTAATGTGATTATCCATTATTATGAGTTATTTAACTACATATAAAGTACATAATCAGGGCTAATAATTAACTAAATGATTATAATGAGTTATTTCTACATGTATTAACTGTTTTAATACTTTTCTCTAAGTTGCAGTCACTATAGCAAGTGCTCTTTAAGCACATTAAAATTAATAAAGAGTTACCTTCAGTCATGCATGTGTACAGAATGCTTAAAAACCTTGTTATATTAAGTATCGAAAAAAAAATTGCAAAAAATTGTAACTTTCCTGAAAAAAAAAACATGCATTAAATAAACATGTGTTTGTAATTTTACCCGTTAGTACAATGCTTTGCAGAACTGAATAGTTTTCTATTGGAAATTGCACTTTTATATCTGGGATACTAAATATAATGCATGGGTATGCGACACTTGGATCACAAATTAATGTTATTAATGCTAGTATGAACTATATTAAAAGTTCGCATTACAATTTTTTATGACAAATTGAATACTTTTTTTAATTGTCTTTGTATAAAGTGCCTTTAATATATACGTGGATCTACTTTTTAAAAATTATTATACAATATTAAGGGAATGTTTCATCAGAAAAGGTGCAATAATTATCAGAAATTTAATTATCTTTAGTCTTAAATATATTTTTCTTCTTATTGAATTACATATAGTTTATAAAAAATAATAGTATGATTTATCTATAAACAGATTCTTGTGTTCGAATCTTAGATAATTAAATACTTAAGTACCTCTGTTACTACTCTGAAGATGCGTAAAATAAGTAAAACTTAAGTTAATTAAACATTATATGTTCTCAATATAACTTCATTTAAAATAAACAAAAATTTGCTTAAGTTAACTAACATATTTTACTTTCTTATGTATGATCTAAATATAATTTTATTTGAAATAAAAAATTTGCTTTGAAGTATTTACATGTTTGTGAAAGTCTACACCTCTCCAAAATCCTTTTAGAACAGGTTTCTTTTGTGAAGACAACAATAGTGAGAATAAAGCTTGGTTTAAGCTGGCGTCGGTATTGAAAATATTCTTCAAAGTAATTGCATACATAATAAATAGGGAGGAGATGGTTTATAATCCTCACGTTTCAACATGCTTTCAAAACACTGATATTTTGCCCTGGTATATGAAAAAAAGTGATTTTTTTCGTCAATCATATTTTTATTTATTGATTGAACAACCATTTTAGCAAAATGAGACATTTTTAAAAGTACAATGTGAAACTGCGATGGCAAAATAGTCCTAGCGATGGTAGTAAACAAACGGCAGCGTAATCACGTGACACAGTTTTCACGTGATCGTGACGTCACATGAATTTAGTCCATTGGTATCGACTCTATGGTGCAGCACTAAAAAGTGATATCAGTTCCTGGGAAATGTACTAGGTCTGCAAAAGTAAAATGCCAATTCGCAGCCCCATTAGGTAAAAAAATCTCAACAGAAACTAATATATTTAAAAGGATAAATATTATAAGATATGCCCTTCAACAATTTTTTTTTTACTTGAAAATGGCGTAAAATGCTATTAAGATAAAGGTATGCTGATCAATACAGTCTGTTCTACAATATTTCCCACATAGCAAGATACATGACAGTTCATCTCAGTATATTCACAAATTTATTTAATAACTAGCCGTTACCCATCCGCTTTGTTGGGTATCTCATGATGTTGTATGAATTTTTACTGTTTATATATAGTTCCCTCCTCGAGGGAACCAAAGGCTGCTCCTCGATTGGTCAACGAGCTTTGACCTCAAAGACAACCCAAAAACCCGCCTTCGTGCGGGCAGATTTGGACGGTGCAGGATCTGTGCGCCGCTCGTTTCTCTTCACCTCTCACTGATTAAGCCGGCCGCACTAGGCAGAGGTAAAGTAATACTTAGCAAACAACAACTCATTAATTTAACTGCACTCTCAATTAATTTATCAACATCCTTTTTCTTTAATATTTTTATTAATATCATTTTTTTATTTTCTGTTAAATTAACACTCAATTCTTTCCTAATCAACCTAGATCAGAAATGCAGCAAAGGGCTAAGGTAAAGCCGAACCAAAGCAACCCCCAGTTCACTCATAACAGGAGATTAAGCTTCCCTGCGGGAAGCAGGTACTCCAATAAATATATCCAACCTATATATAGTTAAATTATCGATATCGAAGTCTAGCATTAAGTGTTAGATTATATTGAAAAACATTCTTATAACTCCCACTTCTTGATTTAAAGACAGGATTTCTAAATAATAATTTCTAAAATTGAAATGAATAATCTTTTTCGCTCCCATAACACCCTTCCTAAAGGGGATTTAGCCAAACCCATTTTTAGTGGATCTCTACTCAACAAAATAAACATGCTTTCCAAATTTCAAGTCTAAATCTAATAGTTCAAAAACAGGAAATTTTTTTATCAATCGTCCCTTTGAGAGTCGATTTTCGTAAGACAAATCCTTAGTGGATTTCAATTGAACAAAAGAAACATGCATATCTAATTTCATTACTGGTATCTAGTAGCTCGAAAAATGAGTGATTTTTATCAATACGCCGCAGTAACTCTCCCCACTCCCTCAAAGGAAATGAGCCGTTATCAGCGGCTCTCTACTCAACGAAAGAAACATGATTACCAAATTTCAAATATTTGAGTCTAATAGTTCAAAAACAGGAATTTTTTCATCGTTAACTCCCCTCCTTAAGCCTTCGCAATTTCCTTTGAGGGTCGATTTTTGCAAAATTCGTTCTTGGAGAAATTTTACTTGATAAAAGGAACATGCCAGCCAAATTTCAAGTTTGTAGATCTAATAGTGCCCCAAAACGGAAATATTTACTAATAACGCCCCTTAAGCCCTCGAAATGCCCCTTTAGGAGTCAATTTTCACAAAATCCTTTTTGTAGCGGACCTCTACTCCATGAAAAGAGAATGTGTGTGTGTGTACACCGAATTTCAAATCTATAGGACTAATAGTTACTGAGATATTGTGATGTGAATGAATGAGTCGCTTTTCTCCTTTATATATATAGAATGAGGGATACCATAGCAATGTTATGCCTGCTTTGAGTGTTTATATTACATTTATAACAAAATTACATAAGATGAAAAGTACGTGAGATTTCAGTATATTACTATTCTCTCAACTGAAAATCCATTACATGAAAAACACCTATATTATATTCTTAATTTAAAATGCTTCAACTATTTCTCAATATTCAAAATGCACAGATGCGACTGTGTTATTTCTTTTCTTGTCTAGTGAAGTAATGAAGTATCAAAAAATACGGTCATTAAATAACGATTTGACGAGAAAAAAAATTGTCGCTTTAGAAAACATATTACTTAAACTTAGGAGCAACAAAAAATATATACAGAGAAATTTAAATCTTTTATGAAACCTGATATTTAAATCTAGAATTTTTTAAGTCAAATAAGAGCATACTTTTCCCTAAGTACTTTTCGAAGAGGCGTTTGTGGAAGAATTTATTTTTATTGTTTTGTTATAACAATGTATTATATTGTGTTGATGATTGAGGAAGGGCGAGGCAACTGTTCTTTTAAGTACTTTTTCAACATTTAAAATGGTTGTCAAGGTCAAAAAGAACACTACGTCTTACAACTAATTAAGGGAAGGAGCAAAACAAATTTGCAACGCAAACATGCCTTGAAACAATTCCGTCAGCCACATAGTGAATGTGATTTAAGCTTTGAGGATTACTGAGAATTAAAATCCGACACACATGTCAAGATAAATTAATAATAAGGCTAACATTCATTAAAATAACTATGTTACTTAAATAATTTAACTGAATTTTTTTTTTAATTTTCTGTTTATCTCGCAACAAATCAAAACTTTATTATTCCACAAATTTCAGCACCGCACCCCTCCAAACTCACGTTCTTTATGTACTCAACGGTTTTTTTCATGAAAACAGTAATTCTCTCCTTTTGAGCATTTTTCGTGAAGACAATGAAAACAATAATTTCTCCATCTCACTTTTTATAAACATTAGGTACTTAAAAGTATCATTGATTTCTTTTGATTTCTGTACAATTCAGCTTCGTGATAACTTTTGAAATCATATTAAGAACAAAAATTGGATTAAAAAAACCCGCTTTTTAACCTCTTTCTAATTTTGTTTTATTTGTTGACTTATACAAATATTCGTTAAAAATTTTTACCTGCTTCCACCATTTCCAATTTAAATTATGTAAGGAAATTCCTTAAAAGTGAGACATACTTTATACACAAGCATCTATTTTACTTATAATTATTCTCTTACTTTTCCTCACTTAACTGCAAAACAGAGTATTGTCATTGACATTTTATATATATATATATATATATATATATATATATATATATATATACTGTTTAATTCAAAAATACCCTATTAATTTCATTAATAGATATTTGAATAAAGAAATTCTATGTACTAAGGATTAAATTTCCATATTTTTAACAGGTTATTATTTTAGACTTATTATTCTTCCTAGATAGTTTTAGATACCGCCATTTTTTAGTTTTAGATAAATTTACTTTTCTTAAAATTATTTTTAAATTTATTATAGCTTTTAAATTATATTATCTTAGAATCTCTAAGTTAATGGTAGTATGTTTACAATTGTTATTTTATTATTTCTATTCTTTTCATAATTTTGCTAAGTGCTACTTTTCAGCCATTGCTTTGTTTTTAATTTGTATTTGGGTCCAGAATCTGGCAATAACTTGTTTATTGTACTCAGATTTAGCGTGGGCTCTGCATTTCTGTATGCAATTTTTAGGTAAGTTACCTTTTTCTCATAATGGATTTAGATTTCCTATCCGTTATTTCCAATAGGTTTTTGCTCGGTATTATTAACAGAAAAGGGGAAAGTTTGGCTGGCCAAAAAACATGTTCAACTCCACTGTTATATAGAGAAATTTTTTTAAGAGAAATCTTTTTGTATATAAGCTGTCCTAAGTCAGCAAGGTTGATAATACTGTAGTATCCATTCTTTTATATTTTTATATTTAACTCTGTTATTTCAATTTTTCATATCTCCTTTTAAATTCTGTTGTCTGGTTATCTTGCAATTACAAATTTTTTTTCAGTTTTAATCATGTTAATTCATCTCTCTCTTGTAGAGAAATTTTGATTATTTATATATATATATATATATATATATATATATATATATATATATATACTGAAAATTTCTCTCAATTAACATATTCTCTTGTTGATTCCATAAACTAAAATCTCTAGATTACTGCAAACCCGGGCAATTCATATGTGGGGATCGTCAGTGCGTGGACAAGGACAGAAGATGTGATCTTCGAGAGGACTGCTTAAATGGAGTGGATGAGAGGAACTGCAGTAAGTAACACGACTTGAATAGGTCCCATTGGATGACACGCATTATTGAATGCTATAGAATGATAACATGAAATCCTTAATTAATCATGTAGAATGATGCAGTTATAAATCACTAAATTTTATCTTATAATAAATAAACAGATTCAGTTAAGGTTCATTGTAAAGGTTCATATTTTCAATGAAGGTATATTTTTTGCTGTGACAGAGAAGAAATTAAACCATTATAGATCAATACGTATTATTAGTTAAGTTGTGTTTATATAAAAAAAAATTTTTTTAAACTTCTCATACATTTTCAAATTACGCTATATCCATGTCTCGGTAATAGAGACTACAACATAAAATTTAACTACAAAATATAACATACCCATGATTGATACTTGTATATTTTAAATAATTTTTTTCTCTTTTTAAAGCATTAATTAGGGCCCTCGTTAAAAACGCTGTTCAAATAGTGGACTTAATCATGTTTGTGAATTGGATAATGTGTGATAAAGGAATAACAAGAAATAAATTAACCAAAAGTTTATGATCCTTTTTTGTTTATATCGTTTGATTTATATATGTATAACTAATTTTTAACTTTGTTTAATTTTGTTGTATAAAAATTTTACAAACGCTCTCTCTCAAAATATCCCTAACTCATTAAATTTTTTAATTTTATTTTTTATATATTTTAAGATTGTGAATAAAACTAAATACTTGAATATTAACCTAATATTATAGAAGATGTATATCAAAAAGATCTTATCAGATGTATTTGGACTTTGACTGTAATCATAACTAACATTTTGCCTAAATTGGGGGGGGGGGATTAGTAAGCTTGAATTATCGTATATAAGCTAAATATTCACGTTGTATTTAAATTTAAAAAATTCAAACAAGGAGAAAATGTCCTTTTAATTATTTTTACCAGTAAACGAAACAAAATTCCATTGATAAAGGAATGTTACTTTTTTGCCTTTCTGCTGTCGCGCGCTCAGTTTTCTATTAATTTTCTCCTTATAAATAAATTCATTTACTTAAATCTGAAAACACAATATACTCAACACTCTGTTGTTATCAATCTAAAACTACTCACAACGTTGTTTTGGTTGAAATGTTGTTAATTGTGTATGATTTTCGAAATAAATTCGTAAACTTCGCTATGTTTCTTTCGGAAAACATTTAAAACTATATGCACTTACTTTAAAAGTCTTGCATTTAACTTTTTGATCAGGAATATACAGGACATTTTGCACAGCATTAGTATCGCTTCATAATGCAATAAAATTGTCTGTTTATAATACATTGTAATTATCCGTTTCAAAAAATATTTTTAAATCATCTTAAAAATAGCTACTATTTTAGAAGCTTCAAAAATATTTCTTTTTTTTTTCTTCTTTTTTTTTTACATTGTTATAAATGTTTCATGAAAATAAATAAAAGTTTTAACTAATTGAATGCTTATATGAAGATCTTTGCCAAATATTGCACTTATTCTTGTTTTAGTGTCTATCAGCCCAAGCAACTGGGGAACAAAAGAGAGTTTCTACACTTACAGTAACTCTGGATTTCTGCTATATTCGGACTCTGGAGAAAATGCTCGAATATGCTCTGATAATCTGAATTACAGCCTCCCAGAAACACGAAGAGATGTTATTCTTCAAAGCCTGGCTGTTTCGACCTGCTCTGCTCTCAACTTTGAGTACGTAGAAAGAAAATTGTTTTAAAAATGTCGGTTAAAGTTGTAAAATATCCCAAAGTCATTTGAAAAGGCGTGTGTGTTGATATCCTCCATTCTTTACTTTCAAATCATGTATAATAATAGAAATAAGAGATAAATTGCATCAAACCACATTTTAGCCTCCTCTGTCCTCTTGTATCACATGTGATACAAAAGTTTCATAATTTTTTGTGAAGGCTGAACAGCAAAAACAAATTTGGGACCGGTTGTACCTCATGAGATACCAAAGGGAAATACCTCGTATAATTTCCTCCTTTAGTCAACACATGCAGTACCTGTCTATGATAGCAATTTCTAGTAGCGTCTCTGAATCAAAAAGAGATGTGTGCAGGCAGTATTTTTTTCTTATTAAAAAACAAATATTAAACTACTTTTAAAATATGCTTTTTCTTTGTATATGTAATTTTTACTAGTTAACAGCAAAAAAAGAAATTTTTAGTGAAATATTATATCATAATGGCTTGTGAAATTTGTTTGTATCACTTGTGATACAATGGGACCCAATCACTTATGAACATACTTTTTAAGTCAATTTTGTTTTAATTTTTAGTTAGATTTTGGGGGAATTTGGAGATTGATAGAAGTGTTCCTTTAGTTAAAATCTTTAGTTGAGATGTTTGCTTTCTATTTTTACCCATTTAATGAAGAGTTACAACTTGCATTCCACATCAAGCAGCTCGTAACAAAGAAACTAGGCTTATGCCTGAAATGGTTGGGGATAGGACTCATCTAAGTAGGTGTAGGAATGAGAAGTGCACCGCCTAACAATTGTACAATGTGCAGACTACAAGGTTTTCTATGCTTTACCACTAGAAATGGTTTCAAGGCATTTCACGAAAGTAAAAAATAATGTTATTGAAATAATACTACCAATATGTATCTCAAACGCCAATAAAACTTAATTTTCATGTTGAATTTATGAATTGTATGTATTGTGTGATTAAAGACAGATTAAATTAATTACTTAATCTTGCTTAATACTTAAAAATTTTTTGATTGTAGTGCCTTGTTCTTGATGTATCACATGCGATACATCCTCCTAGCTTATATAAATTTTAAAAAAATTATTGCACTTTATTACATCAGAGTGATTAAAACAACTATTTAATTACGTCTTACAAAAAAATCAAGCTTTTATTTTTTGTCTCAGATCTAAGGAGGTTAAGAGACGATCGATATGAAATAGCTGTTCGATTTTAGAAATAAATGAATTGTAGAAATGAAAAATTGAACAGATTAAACTCGGCGAGTTATAAAACATTCAAATTTCTAATAATTTGTACTATAATCAATCACTTTCTACTTAAATTTTATTGATAAGCAGAAATTTTTTTGCTTGACTTTTCATCTAATGAAGTTTTATCCAGTACAATTCCTACTAACTGAACGGACATTCTCTCAAACAGCGAACTCCACAATATTATTTCCCAAAGTTACTACGTTTCTAGCTCCTTGAACTAAAAGCAAAACAATAGTTCAATCGAATTTTTTTAAAGTTTTTCTTAAATAGGATTAAAAATAAAACTTCTTCTTTTAAAAAACCATTTAGAAACATTTTTTTAATGCTAGAAGTATTCCTTACTATTAAAAAGATGTCGTGAGAAATGATTATCAAAAAGAAATAAAAACAAAATTTCACCTAACAGAAGAAATAAAATAAGAGGACAGAATATACAGCACGGTTCTTTAAATACCTACCTGGTTCAAAGCTTCATATTTAAAAATAAATCTATATATAAATCTGATTTCTGAATATAAAAAAAAATTTTTAATGAATTTCAATTAGTAACTCTGAATACTAAAGTAAATGATAATTAAGATTATAAAGAATTAAATTGTGTTCAATAAGTGAAGGAATTCCCTTTTCAGCAATACTTTTGATGTTAAATTGTTTACTTACTTTATGTAAAGGAATGTACTCACGTTTTATTTTACAAAATAAACACATATATATAAAAAACGTCTTAAATGAACCATTTAAATTTTGTTCATGTAAATGTTTAAATTGGTCTAGAATATTTAGAATTAAATTTGGAAAAGAAATATCTCATATTAAATATTAATATTGATTAAATTTAAATATTATATATAAAATAATAAAATATAATTGTAATTTTAATAAGCGATATGAAAAAAATTATCATACTAATGCCTTTTTTTCCTTGAATAGATAAGAGTAATTTAATTCCATACTGATCAAAACAAGATTCTAATCTGATCAAAATTCCTTTCATTCTTCTTTTTCTGAAAATTATCTTACATTTATGCTGAAAAGGTCAAAAAGGGTATGAAAAATATTATCAATAAAAGATTCACTTTAGTCTTTCAACAGAATTTTCTTATCAGCTTTAAGAAATGGACGTAGATAAACAATCAAGCCCTTAGATCCTTCTCGAGTTGCTTATCTAGACAGATATCCTAGACCTGATATCCCTGAACTTAGATTCTTTATATTTGCCTTCTTTTTTTATGGATTTAGAAATCCTTTTTGGTTGTCCAATTAACTGCTCAAGTGCTTTGTGTCGCACTTCATTTGATCCCGTATTTTTCTGCTCCTTCAGTTTAGATAATATTATTTTACTCGCAAAAAATTTCTTATCAATGTTTGTAAATCTTCACTAATTTTTTATTAAAACTGTTTTGAAACTATTATGATTGAATGATGGGAGATAAATTATTAAATCCTTACATCATGCATGTAAATAAAGATATGAGCTATTATCATTTATGAATTGAATTACTCTAAATTGTGATTTCAAAATTGATTTTTATTTTGCTCTGTCATATAAGGTTGGTTGTTTTATAATTTTGAAATATCTCTCTTCAATTTTTCACATAAAAAACTTCTTTTTTTGTGTGTGAAAGCATTTTTAGCTGTAGAATATATAAAAAATACATATTAATTTAAAGTTCAAAAAAAAAAATAAGGAAAGTGTATTTTTAGAAATTTAATGTAGTTCTACATTTATTTGAAACGTAATTCTGTCCAACTGATTTATGTTTCAATTAAAGTCAGTTGTTGTTTAATGCCTACATTTCATTTTGTAAAATTAATGCTAAATACTAAAAAATATAGCTATTTTTCATCACATTTCAAAGCTATCTAACTGAATAAGTAAACATAACTTTTTCATTGGACGTGTAAATATATTGATAGTTATTTTAAAGCATAATATTGTGAAAAAAACAAAATGAATATCGCTTTTTTAAACAGTGTAACTGATGAAAACTACATTCATTATGGGTAATGTTATTGAAATAATCCAACAAGAAATGCAATATTAAATTTATCGCTCTTTTTGATAATGCTCTCTAGCGCTGTTTATTTCATTATAATAGTTTTATGCTGCTTTATACTTTAAATTATCAATGTTAATAGTTCTAATAAAAGAAAGGAGAATAACGTTTCTAAATTTTTTCTGAATTTTTACTTCGAGTATTAAATGTAAAATAAAGCAGCATTAAATTCTGTGTCACACTTAGTTTCTATTTAAGAGGGATAGCTCAATATCAGGGGATTTCTGAATATAACTACAAAAGCTAAAATTCATCAGTTGAGGTGAGCATAACGAATAATTGTAATTTTTTCTATACGCAAAAATCCATGGCCATAATAAGTAAGTAGATGCAACGTTGACTGGGAATAGTAGATTATCTACTTTAATTAACTGTGGTGAATTCCTGATTTTCCTTAATATTTCTGAAGTGAAAAAAATGGCAAACACACACACACACACACATTTTCTTTCCATTAATCAACAAGAGCAAACAGACTACTCAAACCTTTATCTTTTAAAACTTTCTGTGTGTGTGTGTGTGTGTGTGTGTGTGTGTGTGTGTGTGTGTGTGTGTGTGTGTGTGTGTGTGTGTGTGTGTGTGTGTGTGTGTGTGTGTGTGTGTTGCAGCTTTTCATATTATTATTCACCACGGAAATACAATGAAGAAGGTTTTTGCTAAGATATATAATATTTAATTCTGTACTTAACATGAAGGTAAAAAAATGAGTTTCCCTTCATTAGATAGGATTAAATTGTCATACTTTTTTCCTAAAGAAGAATTGCTAAGAATGTCTTCAGAGAGAAAATTACCCGCTTCATCAGCGAGGGGGAGGAGGCAAAATTCAGTTACATGATCCTCTTATGAAATACTTACATTGTCCACACAATGTTTGCTTTTGTATGAATAATGTTATTCTCTGTGATGTATTATCCTGATTTGAGAAAAAATTATTTGTTCATGTCATGAAGTTATTTTTAGTAAATCTCAAAGGAAAGAATGATGGTTCTCATAAAGATTTTTTTTCAAATAGTTCAAGTACTTGAAAAAGTTATTTAAGAGAACAGGAATGGTGATTTCACAGTATCCATTTTTAAACGAAAACTAAATTGAATGTATTTAAAACCAATGGTGGGTATATGTTAAAATACCAATCTCTTTAAATTCATTTTAATTAAATAGTTTTAAGAATTACATCCCCTATTACCTGATTTCCGTTTTTTCATTTTCAACTTTTCTGGGTTGCATTCGTGTTTATATCTATTATTCTCCGATTTTTGTATCATATTTAGAAATATTTAATGAAAATATGTATCGAACCCTATTACGAGCGAGTTATTTACTCTGTATATGAATACTTATCCAAAATTAAATATATAAATTTGCTTATATAACATCAAAATTTCTATTAAGAGATTGGCAATAAAATATAAAATGAATAAAAGATTGACTTAAAATACAGAATTAAAAATTTAATCCTTTATTAAAAATAATTTAAAGTATATTATTAGGTTATTTAGGAAACATTTAATTCAGGAAATTTAATTACACTTATTCAAGAGAATTTGTATTTAAGATAAACCATTTTAAAATATTTAATATAGGCCCCAGTTTCAAAATTAAGAGTATTTTGATGATTGTCATAATTTTTTTCATTACATTAAAATTGTGGGGGGGGGGGAGATTACCTCTAAAGATAAAAATTGCACTTATGAAAATTACCGTATATTTCTGAATATAACCCGATCCCTGCATAAGCCGATAGTGCGTTTTTTCTTCAAAAATTTGCTACAAAATTCAAAGCCCGTATATAAGTTGAATTGAAAAAATATCCTGTAATTTTATAACATGTCTCCATAATGATGAAAATGTAGTCAAACGAGTGGAATATTTTTCCAATCAAATTGCTGTTAAGTAAAATGCCAATTGCACAGCTACGATAGTTCTTTTTCTGGTAGCCTTGTCTGAAACGGACATATTTTTTCCATTTATTTTTTTATCTTTTGCCCTGTGTCTGTGTGCTAATCATACTGTCTGCAACTTTTTTGTTTCCTTGGAAAATGAGAGCGAAGAGTAATTAGTAAATGACATGGGATCGTTGACCTATGTTTCATACCTGCACGAAATTTTGGCTGCATGTGATAATATACATTCAGACATTCGAATGAGTGTGTGTGATTGTGAATTTTACTAACTATTATAAAACTTGGATTCTAGTACAGATTTCGATAGATTTACGTGAACTTTTTTTAGAATAAAAATTTTATTCAAAACACCCACAGAGAGTTAAAAAATTAAAATTGCTTGTGCATGACTAACTCAAAGTGCTAAAAATAACGTTTTTTCTAAAGTACTTTTTGCCAGAGCTTTGTGGGTCCGTTTACAATCTGTGATCCTTACTTTAAAAAAATTCCAAAAATTCTCAATTTTACATGGAAATATAGGGTATATAATCTATTAAGACTTTAGATATTTTATCATTTGTAGGTATGGTATTACTTGTAATCAAAATAGAATTCGATAAAAATAGGTTTCATACTCTTATTATCAAAATAAGAGAGTTCAAAACAAATACAACACTATGTAAAAATTACACTATGTATATTTTTTAAAGTAAAAGATCTTTTATTTTTACTCTATACTTTCTTGAAGTATTTCTTTCGATGGCTCTCATTGGCGTGGTGTGGAAGTTAAGAGAAGAGTGCCAGCTCAGGTGTCGTTCTCGTCACTTGACCATGGTTCAAAATGACGAGGTCCATCGCCAAAAGCTCTCGAGTAATGAATAGTGTGACGTTAATATTTACTCACTCATTCTTTCGATGGCATCTAATTCACCTTTTTCATGCTGCATGTTTGTTATATTAATGGATAGTAGATGTATACTTTATATACAGATTTCACAGTGTAAACTATGTTTAAAAAGTTGGCTCTTATGATAGTTTCTGTTCAGCTTGAAAAGAGATCACTTTATTCTAACGCTTCTATCAAATATTTACATGAGGTTATAAGTTCATATTTTTAAAGATGCCTCCCTTCTATCTTTTTGCAGCTATTTCTAAACAAATTCGTTTCACATTTGAAATTTTAACAATAACAGTTAAATCAATGGAATAATGCATTTAAATCAATGGAATAATTTTAATGAGTGTGTAATATATTTACTAAATGTTTTTATAATTATCTTGTGTCTATACACTTCAACTTAAGCACAGGAAAAGCTTTGTTTTAAAAAAAAATCGGAAATGCGCGTCTGATATCCGATATTTGCGATGAACATCAATGTTTTGTTTCCGATAAGCGTAGAACAAACTTTTATCTAATACAGGTCCTGGATAATTATTTTTAGTAGTTTATAAATGTTTTTCCACAATTTATATTTTTATTAGTATTTAAAATCTATGTATAATTTGTCAGCTTTACTATGTATATAAAACACTGCAGTTTTATTATAGTTTTTCGAATTTGTTATGCAAATTAATATGCCCGTATGAAGAGTTAGTTACAGTTATTGTTTTTGTGGGATGTGGAGCAACTAAAGCTATTTTCCAAGCCGTATGAAGAAAAACGGTATTTAAATGTTTTTCAAAAAAACATAAATAAAAAACTGAGGTTTTTTTTTGTAGAATACGGTAAAGTGACTTTACATCTGAGTTATTGACTGATTTAACTCAGCAAAAATATATTTCAAGCGATTATTTACTGTACGGATAGCTACTTATTACAAAATTTTCTGCTCTTACACTGCTCAAGAATAAATTTTTAGACTTCAATTCAATTTCTTATTTTCTTTTTCAGAGTTACAGAAAATGTTGAAATGAGAAAAGATGTGAATGCCATTGAAACTGATTACGTTCAATTACTGGATCCACTGGCATCCAGTATAACGTAAGTATCTGGATATTATTTTTGGATAATTTTGCTGCTGTTGCTAGGTAATATATCGAGAAATCCTACACATGACAAAAATTTTAATATTAATAAGATTCTAAGAACTTTATTTATGTTTCAAAAAATAAAAATAATATCATGCTGGAATTCTGCTCCTTCTGGGATTTCATTTGTTTTTAATACTAACCCCAGACTACTTTATCATCATTTAGCTCTGACTTTTGAATATCATCTTGAACCAAAACAAAGATTCTTATAGCGATTATCAAAATTTATCCGTAGTGTTTAGTAGTTATACTAATGATATTTAAAATTGTTTTTAATACACCTAAGACTTATCCTTTCTATTAAGTCAGTCACTGCTTTGGTTTCATTTTCTTAAGTATTTCACGATTTAGCTATTGTAAAGTATTCTAAATATAATTTTTATTAACTAAAGTAAACTTTAAAAAAAAAGTAAAGTAAAGTAAGTAAAAAAAAAAGTAAAGTAAAGTAAGTACGAGTTTAAAAACTAATTTAGCTTCAAATATTATAACTAAATTATATTTCATAATATTTCTTCATGTTAACTATTTTTATTTAAAATATACGATTATATGTTTTTTAAATTTATTTGTATGCTTCGTTTCTTTTTTCTAGGTTTGTTCAAGTATCTTGTGACAGTCAGAATGTTGTTTATGTTAAATGTGGAGCGAGTGGTAAGTAAAATACAATATTCTTTTCTATTTTATAATTGGTGTTATTCTTGTCTTACGTCATAGAGAGATAATACTTGCATCTAAAAATAATCGTCATTTTTCTGCCATTTTTAATAATTGCTATAACTGCAATTTTTAACGTCTTCAACTAACTTTCGTTATGAATAAATGAACTCAACGTCAAGGAAATGAGCTTTAATTTAATTCAATGAAATCAACGTCAGTTTATGATGAATCTTTAAAATTGATTCTTTCCCACCAAAAGAATTCTCTATAATTAAACATAACAAAATGTTAAAATAATAATTGCACGTATGAGTATTATATCCTTGTATTACGAACACGTACTGATTTTTAGTATTCGCTCCTACAACGAGAATACATTTGTCCTGAAATTTTAAATCACCATAAAAATTATGCAAAATGAAGAAATATTCTATTCGCAACACATTTCCTGATAGTATTGAGAAGATACTTACTTTTTTTCTTTTAAATTCTAAAAGCTTTCTAAGTTACATAAAAGTTATAATCGATCCAAAAGCACAAACTAATATGTCGCAGTTATAAATTAGTGATATAGATATTTTTTTAAGATGAAACAAAATATATCAAGTGATTGAAATGGGCAATTATATTTAAATAAAGCTTGAAGAGATTTTGGAAGTAACAAATAATTCTTCATTTAAATTGAACCACGTCTACCAAGAATATACAAAAGATTATGTTTCTTCTCACACACTTTTTTTTGTTGCGAGTCAATTGCATATTAAATATTAAGCTACACGCGCTATGAGATTCGTATATTGAATGTATTTATAAGACGAAACTTATATCTAAGGATTAAACGGTCATAAGTTTAATATACGATTGTTACTGATTGAAAAATAAAAAATACACACAAATACGATTTCTTTTATACACAAACATTTTTTTCTTAGTAAAACAAAAAAGAAGGCTTTGTATGATAATAAAAGGTGAATTACGATGTGGTCGCTTTGCGACTCGGAAAGGAACGTGAAATCTAAAATATGAATAAGGAAAACCAAAGAAGTTTTTGCAATTTGTTCACTAATCATTTTCAAAAACCTGAAAATCACACCAAATTATTAAAATAAAATGGGATTTCATTTTAAAAAGAGTAAATTAAAGTTAATTTGCAACCAGAAAAATATTAATATCACAGCCTCGAAATTGTATCTTCAAATATACTTACTATGTCCTTCTAGTAGCAGACTTTCAAGTAAAAACTCATATTCTTCTTATACTGAAATTTTTGGGGGTTAGAGAATCTTCAATTCAATTCGGTAGCCTTTTAAATTTCTTTAAATTGTCTATTTTGGTAGACTCAATACAGTATCAGATCGTGTTAGCTGTACATTTAGAAGTTAATGGAGTCCCAAATATTTAGAGACACAGACAGTATATAACATGTATTTTATTGGTAATGATTTCCAGAGTTTCTAGTGAGAATCAGAAAGTTTTCCAACTTACGAATTTTACTCAAAATCTAGAAAAAGGTTGATAGGCATATCAGATGGATAAAAAGACATATAACTAAAAAAGACTGCTAAAATATAAATTTTCTTATGAAGTTAACCTGAAACTTAACTGTTAAGCTGACCCTTATTTTTTATTTAGAGAATTAAGGTTGCCTATGAAAGAGAGACTTGATATAAATGGTTTATGTTTATTTTAATACTATAAAACAACATTAATCAAAACATTCCAAAAGTAATATTGCCTACAGGCACAGCCGTTTTCCTCAAAAAACAAGGAAAAAATAATTTATTTAAATTAATAGCATTTTAATGCTATTAAATTCTTATAAAATAACAGGGTAGCTGTAGCTCACAAAACTACAGTTTAATTTTTTTTCCCGTCACTAACAGCAATTAGAGAAAAAAAATTGTGCGAGATTAAAATCTTTCCGACATTTAAGCTTCTTCGAGTTTCTCTAGAAAAGGAATCCAAAATAATTAAAGAAGTAAATAAGTAGTCCATGTATATAAAAAAGAATATGACAAAGTTTCAGAGGTGATTTTGAAGCCTAAATTAGAATATAATGATAATTGGTTCTGCCTGTCTGTCTAGACCAGAAAATGAATTCTTTTGGGCTTAAGACAGGAATGTAAAAAGTTGGAAACCATCCAAGAACTCCATTTGCAAACGGCAATGGATAACATCCCTAGTAAAACATCTGCATTATTAAAAAAAATTGTATATCCTAGGAAGAAAATTTCTTCTTTGTAATAAGGGAAAAGAAAAACAAAAAATTCAACTATAGTAAAGAGCTTCTAAAATTCCACCTTTATATCGTCCCAGTTACCTATAATGATCACGACACTCGTTTAACAACTAGAAAAACTCAAACAAAAGCCAAAAAGGCAGTCCTTCGAAATAACAGTGGGTTGGAATGTACGTTATTTTTCCTTTATGACAAAATACATCGTAAAGGTAAAATCAAACAATTTAAGGATCTACTTCTAAGTACTGACTCTGCATCTCCTAATTGTTTCAGGTAAATACAGAATTTCATAATTTATGAAAAAACTTGTGTATTATAACCTCCCCTCATCTCGTCTAGTATTACTCATACTTAAATGCGTAAGCGAATTCACAAGATACATTTACAAATAACAATATTTATTAATTTTTCTTAATCAAGGAAGGTCATACACACTATTCAAATATAAGAACAATAAAATACAGGGGAGAATGAGAAGGGGTCACTAATTGCGGAACTACGAAATCTAAACTGAATCTACGATGGATAAGTGCGTACAATTACAACTACACACGTATACGTAATTACAATTCTTGAATCATTAACCTGATTTCTTAAACTACGGCAGGTTCGTCTTGTAGGTCATTAGGATCTTGATTGGATCACGGCTAGAATTCCCTCTTTAATGTGCGACTTCTATTTCAGCTTTTCTCGTAGCTTTTCTATAGACTAATTTTATCAACAACTTTGAGTTGGATTCCCGACGGTTCGATTCACTTTACTTTACCAAACCTACTTCTTCACTCGACAACTATTACTAATTTCATTTCATCCACCCTAATAACTCGCTAAACCCGAACTTATATAAAATATGTCATTTGCATAAATGACGCTTTGGCTCCCGGTGGAGATTGGTTGAAATAAATAAAATTTAAAAGAAATATGTAGAGGATTAGTAAAAAACCGTACAGATCCGTCACTACCCCCTCCGAGAAAAACGCGTGACTTATTGAAGGTCTAAACGACATGAAAGAACTCACGTAACAGGCCTAATGCCTGAAAAACTCTGAACAAGCACAACATTTTAATTCTCTAACTCTAGAATTTTTAATTAAACTAGCACACAGAAATGATTACTCAAAAGGGCATTCCACTTATTTTATTAATCTTTTACATATATTGTCCCTTCAGTGCATCCCATTCAGGCGAAGATCAGGGGAAAACCTAGGCTTTAGGAAAAAACCCTGATCATGCACTTTTCTTAAGTACTAATAAATATAAAAATTTTACAATAATATCTTCATACGACATCATTCCTTCCTCTCATCACTATGTTCAGGGACTGCTGCCCTAAAAGGAAACTATATCAATTTTCTTTTTAAAACATGACATTGAATGCACAGAACCTTATACACTTCCTTATTGACAGAAATATGGCATACATTATATATATATATAGTCTCATATCAACATAAACTTCATCTGGTTTCATTTTCAAAAATTCCCAATCAATCGCGCTGCGCTGTTAATGTTTTTGTTAGTAATCCTAATTACGCCGCGCCCTGAAACCAGATACTACTTATACATCTTAATAATTACACACAAAATATATACATTTTTCACATACAATATATTACAACAAACAATACAAGTAATCTCACATATAAAGTCACGTCTTTAATGTGTAGCAAAACAAATGCAATTCAACAAATGTTTTTCCACAATTTGGAAACAAATTAAATACAAAAGCTTTTTCAATCGATATGAAAATGCACACAACGCAGTGACACTTTTGCAATCTAATTTTACAAAAAAAAATTTTAGACTAGCCCACATAGAAAATACTCTGAACTGTCTGTCAGAGGGAAATAAACAAATTAGAATTATACAACCTGGCTAATCTTTAGATCCAATCTGCATAGGCTTTGTCTCCAACCACGGCCTCTGTACTGGATGACCTTGTCCTAGGGCTGTCTTTTCTCTGCTCCAACCTTCTGGATCTCCTTCTCCATTGAGTTTGCTGTAGTTGATATGCTCCTGCTGGGGCGTTCCCTCCTTCTGCGGGATTCCAATTCTGGCTGCTGTCCACTCGACGTCGGCTCCGGAGGTCGTAAGGGCAGTTCCGTTCTTGCTGTACTGGACGGGACCTGTTGCATCTGATTTTTCTCCTGTCATCTCTGCGGGATGGTCCTGGAATTGCTCCTTCCGATTGCTTCTCGGATTCCATTTTTCTATACCGCTTTTTTGACGAACGAGGCGGCATAGGCGAGGACAACTTTCTCTTGTCATGGGCTGCAGGGGCTTCTGGTCTCTTTTTCCTTTGTTGGCTCTCGATCCAAGATTCGGGCCTTCCTCTTTTCTCCCTCTCCGTCCAACGTGGCGTCCTTTTCCTGCAATTATACACCCCCCCCCCCAAAGAAACAGTCGATTCCGTCCGCACACGCTTTTTCCTTCTCACCTCCTCTCCATCGCGTCTATTCCTGACTACATCACTACTACCTTCCAAATTTCCTGATTATGATCCTCTACAACAATTCCCATCACTTTCTGATTGCACTACTCTCGGCTGCCTATCATCCGACCTGTCTGATGCTACTGCATTATGATCACTACTTCCCACAATTTCCGATTCGGCAACACTGTCTTCTGATTCTCTTTGATGGTAAATTCTCACCTAATCCACATTAACAGTTATTCTTTTACCAAACTTTAATATTACTAAATTATTATTTTTCACACTCAAAACCTTATACTGACCCTCAAACTTTGGCATAAATTTACCCACCATTTTCTTACTCGCCGAACTCAACGGGTGAGTTTGAACCAACATTAGATCACCAACCTTCACATTAACTTCACGTCTCCTCTTATTATAATATTTCGCCCACTTCTCGTGCTGCCGCTTAGTATGTCTCCTAGCCTCCTCAAACAACTTTTCTATATTTCCGCAAACTAAGTCTGATCCATCAGTTATCATTACTAATTTTTGAAATGGGGTGATTAATTTTCGACCTAAAAATACTTCCGCCGGTGTTTTACCCGTTGTCTCATGTACTGCTGTCCTCAAAGTGTAACTAAATTCACGGAGAAATTGGTCCCAGTTAGTATGATTATCCGCGACAAAACTCGAAATCATTTGTAGAAGAGTATGATTAACTCTTTCCGTTTGATTAGCTTGTGGACGATATACCACAGTTTTAACATGTTTTATGTTCAACCTGCGACATACTTGCTCAAAAACTTCGGATATCATTTGGGGGCCATTATCACTAATTAACTTTACAGGAGCTCCATAACGCGAAATATAATTCTCAAAAAATGCATTGACAATTGCCTTAGCCGAAGCTTTTCTTAAGGGAACTATCTTAACCCATTTAGAAAAATTATCCGTTATTACTAAAATAAATTTACAGCGTTCCGGACTAGTTGCAGGGCATGGGCCTAATAAATCTAAAGATACTATTTCATTCGGAAAATTTGTTACTATCGGAATTAATCGACCAGCTGGTATAATCCGTTCTTATTATTAAACTTCTGGCAGCGATCACAGGTTGATACATATTTATAAATATATTTACGCATGTACGGAAAATAACACGCGTCATTTAATTTTAAGTAGGTTTTCTTTTTGCCTAGATGGCCCGCCATCGGCGAGTCATGGAATTCTCGCATAACATCTTTACGTAATGTTTTGGGTATAAATACCCTTAATTCACTGAGTGTAGTTGTATATTAATGCATAATATAACAACCCATTTATTAACTTAAAATCGCGGGACCAATTTCTACAGATTGACTCATTAATTGAACTATCGTCGGGATTTTCTAAAAACTTTAATATATGACCTAACTCCGGATCATTCCTCTGTTCTTCTCTCAATTGTTCCCTAGACCAGCAATTCTCAACCGCTGGTCCGGCGGACCACCAGCGGTCCGCGGAGAAATCTTACCGGTCCGCGGACAATTTCTTCTATTCGCGAAAAAAATTTACTTATCAAAAAAAAAATAATAATAAGAACTAAATTTTAATTTATTAAATTACGAAATACAAATATATCTTGAACTATTTATAATTCTATGTAATTTATGGTTAGTACTGCACTGAAGAAAAATTCCCGAAATGCTGACAAAAGTGCGCGAGAGCGCGGCGCGTAAACCCCTCTGTTGGCGACAGACACTTAAGCCGGGGTTATAATAGTATATAGATCACAGCTTATTTGTGTTCGGTGGATCACAGAACACGGAAGCGTTGATTGAAGGAGTTCTTACAGAAGGTTAATAGATTTGATGTGTGATCTGGTACAGTTTTATCGTTGTATAGTCTGGGTGTTTTTAAGTTATTGTTAAACGAAACATTGTTATAATAATTATATATCTGTTTAACTGGATTGGACCAATATAACAGTAAGTTTATTGATTATTTATATACTTGTATGTATGTATGTATGTATGTAGGCGCTAATAAAAAAATATTTTTTAACCCTTAGTAAGATGAACCGTAAACAAGGCACGCTATTCAATTTTTTGAATACCAGTTCAATGTCTCAAAAAAATGACGACAAAACAGGAATAGTACCAGGAAAAAAGAGAAAACCATTTATCAGACACTACAACCACGAATATATAAAATATGGTTTTATTCTTTGGCCCAATTCTACGGAAGAAGATATACGTCCGATGTGTATCATTTGCCATGAAGTTTTAGTAAATGATGCTATGAAACCAGCGAAAATGTTACGACATTTGAAGGCTAAACATTCCGAGCTGGAAAAAAAGCCGCGTGAATATTTTGAGCGTAGAAAACAAGAATTAGGATTACAAACAAAAACATTTAAACAAAATTTTATTCACAACAAGTCATTATTAAAATGTTCGTACCTAGTTGCCCTTCGGATTGCTAAAACAAGAAAATCCTTTACTACTGGGGAAAATTTAATAAAACCAGTTTTAATAGACGTCTGTTTAGAAATGTTTGGACTCTCTGCTGTTGATAAAATCAAATCGATTCCCTTATCTAATGATACTATAAGAAGAAGAATTGAAAAATTATCAGAGAATGTGGAATACCAATTAATACAAAAGATAAAGGAATCAACACTTTTTGCAATACAAATCGACGAATCATGCGATATTTCTAAAAAGGCCATATTAATTTGCTATGTTAGATATATTGATTTTACTTTGGAAGAAATAAAAGAAGAATTCTTGTGTTGTATAGAATTGGTTTCATATACAACAAGTGATGAGATTTTTAAAGCACTTAATTCTTATGTTATTAAACATTCTTTAGAATGGAAAAATTGCGTAGGTGTGTGTTCCGATGGGGCGGCTAGTATGGCTGGCAGACATTGTGGTGTTACTAAAAGAATTCAGCAAGCAGCTAATTCTGATTTATTAATTACCCACTGTATAATCCACAGACAACATTTAGCAGCGAAAAGTTTATCCACAGAATTACATGAGGTTTTAGCGGAATCTATAAAAATTATTAATTTTATCAAAAAAAGCGATTTAAACAGTAGGTTATTCGCAATATTTTGTCAGGAGGTTGGTGCCAAACATGAGCAGTTATTATTGCATACAGAAGTTCGATGGCTCTCGCGGGGTAAGATTTTAACCAGGCTTTTTGAATTAAAGACGGAAGTAGAAATATTTTTAAGAGAAAAAAATAATCCTTTAAGTATGCATTTTTCTGATGTAGAATGGGTTGCAAAACTAGCATATTTAAGTGATATATTTTCATATATCAACGATTTAAATTTGAGTTTACAAGGAACTTCTACAAATGCGTTTCATTTATTTAATAAAATAGATGGATTTAAGAAAAAAATTAATTTTTGGGTGGATAAAGTAAATACCAATAATATTGATGTATTTAGTAATTATTTTGATTTTATTAATTTACAACAAGATTTAAACGTATCAAGATTAAATATAATCATTGGGCATCACTTACAATCTTTAAAAAATGGTTTCGAAAAATATTTCCCATCTGAAAATACCACGTGTGAAAGAAATGTGTGGATAACAAACCCCTTCATACCATATGAGAGTAGTAAGTTAAATTTAAGTGACAGAGAATATGAATCCCTCCTTGAGATTAGTACAGATATTATGTTAAAAGCTAGTTTTTCAACAATGTCCCTAGATAAATTTTGGATCAAATTGAAAAATGAATATCCATCTCTATACGAGAAAGCAATGAAAATGTTAGTCCCTTTCGCAACTACATATTTATGTGAAGCGGGATTTTCATCTATGACGGTAATAAAAAATAAATTTAGAAATCGTCTTTCGGTTATTTCGCCGCTCCGACTTAGCTTGACTAATTTAGAACCCACAATTGAAAAGTTGATTGAAGAAGAGCAGCCACAATCTTCTCATTAACAATAAATAACAATATAAAAATTGTAGATCTTTAATTTAGTGTAGTATCACATGTTGAATTATTTTGTTGTGTTCATATGCAATGATTTTGTGATTTTTTTTATAATTTCTGATATTTTTTGTTGTAATTTTTTTCAGGGGTTTGTTACTTATTAAAAATTATTATTACAAACAAACAATAAATTATGTTAAAATGGTTGAGGCTTTCGCGGCCGTTGTTTTGACTTGAAGTAGTTCTAGTCGGGCTTAAAGGCCGTCGTTGGTTGAAATTGCTTCCTCCCGTTCCGTGGGCACGTTGGCTAGCTTTTTCTGAGGTGCTTCTATGCCATCCAGTCTGCATCCAACCTTTGAGATGGAAACACCATAGAAAAAGCTAGCCACTCGTGCCAGCGAAACGTCAGGAAGCAATTTCAACCAACGACGGCCTTTAAGCCCGACTAGAACTACTTCAAGTCAATAAATTATGTTTTGTTTTACAAATTTTTTTGATTTAATTTTTTAGTAATCGTAAGAGTGATATTTTTGTTGTGTTTCTATGTCCATGAATTTGTGATTTTTTTTATAATTTTCTGTGATTTTCGTTAAAGTTTTGTTATATATATTATATGTATGTAATATAATTACATATATTTACATTTAAATATTAGTGTACGCAAATGATAATAAACATGTTCCAATTAACGTATTTAGTAGTTCTTTAATACCTAGTAAAATTTTGTTGTTAAAAAAATATCACCGGTCCGCGAATTTTTTTTACAAATTTTACCGGTCCGCGGGCCAAAAAAGGTTGAGAAACGCTGCCCTAGACGATAATACCAACGACCTAATCACCGCACAAGACACCTTTGCTTCTTCATTACTTTCTAACGGGGTTCTAGACAATATATCAGCCACCACATTTTGCGTACCTGGGCGATGCTCCCATTCCACATTAAAATCTGCCAACTTAAGCCTCCACCTTATCATTCTAGACGACAAATTCTTCCCGTTCGTTAATTTGGTAAGTGCTGCATGGTCTGTTATGACCTTCACCGGCAAAGATCCGAAATAAGTGCGATATTTATTTAACGCCCATATGACAGCCAAACATTCACGTTCCGTCACAATGTAATTTCTCTCTGCGCGGTTTAATGTTCTTGAGGCAAACGCAATAGGCCTATTATTCTGCGTCAACACTGCTCCTACCCCCACTGACTAGCATCCGTATAAAGTTCAAAAGCTTTGGAAAAATCTGGTAACTTTAACACGGGAGCTTCCGTCACTGCTTTTTTAATACGATCAAAGGCTTCCTGCGCCGATTCCGACCAACTGAACTTAGAATTTTTCCGTTTTAAACCATACAAGGGTTCACACAGGTCTGCGTAGTCCTTAATAAACTTCTAATACCAACCCGTCATTCTTAAAAAATTTTCTACCTGTTTCGCAGTTTTCGGAGGTTTCATTTCAATAATTGCTTTTACCTTCTCCTCGTCTGTTCTAACTCCCTCTTTATTAATAACTAGACCCAAATAAAGTAACTGTTCCCTCGCGAAATGACACTTCTCACAATTCAAGGTTAAACCAGCCTCTTGCAACAATCTGAATACTTCTCTTAAGGGGGTCACTTCACGCAGCCTTTTCCCTATCTCCGTATTGTTAAAAATGACCAAATTTAGGGAACATTTTTGAAAAATTGACAAGTTGTACAGTCATGAATTTTTTTGTGTAGATTTATTGTATTGTTTTTACTATTTTAATGAGAGTATTTTTCAAAATTTTGATTAGTTTTTTTTAAAAAAATTCATATGTGGAGTAACACGTCAAAATTATTAAAACGATGAAAATTCTTGTACATTTTAATCCATAAAATTTTTTTGAATAATTTTTTTGACAAAATCTCTCATTAAAATATTTATTTGTATAGTGTTAACATATGTGCAAAGTTTCAAAGATATAAATTAAGTAGATTTTTCAAAAATGTTCCTTTTGTGTTGAAATTTACACTTTTGAGAAATAGTGATTTAAAGTAAAAATTTACTATTAACTAATACGTACCAGAACCACAACTTGGATTTCTGGTATCATATCCAAGATCATCTTCTTGTCTACATTTTAATAGTTTGTTTTTAGTTCTAGCTTCTTTGGTTCATTGTAAAACTGCCTATTTCGCTTTCTTAATATGCGCATGATCTACTTCTTCCAACGCTCGACATTTGTAAAATCCAGGGTTTGAATGTTTAATACATCTAAAACTTTTAATTTGGTAATGAAACCTTGATTATATAAAAATGTAGCTTCAAATACTATAGTTTTTTAAGTTCCTAATTGTATAAATACAGTTTTTGGAACTATAAATCAAATACAATTTAAGGTTTCATTGAAATTTTAAGTTTTACCGTGAAAGCACCTAAATAAAAGTTCAAGACTAGAGAAATCTCTAAATACTTTTTTAATGCAATTGCTAATTGCAATAGGTGAGTTGTGTTAAGCTTATATGTGTCACCTTTCAGTATGAACCCATTATATTCACACCACGAATCACCTCCCATGGGGCATAAGACGTGTCGTACTTTCAAATCTGTGGAGAGTTTATGAAAAAAATATAGCCCAAATAGTTTGCATCATGACTGACAAGTTTTCTGAGTTGCTTCAAATAGCCACACGAAACATAGTATCTTTACAATTTGTCTATTCCTGCATCTGTTAATCTATAATGACCTCCTAGAGATTTTTTGTTCTCAAGATTTTTGCCTTTAAATTTTGATTTGAATGCCCTGTCATGTATCCATCTTTTTCTCCAACATGACCAACACATTCTAATGTTTTAATGTTGACATCTTTCTAAGGTTAAGATTCTAAAACTGCTTTGTATGCTTTAAAGTCCTCATCACCCAAATATTTTGTCGCAATTAGTAAATCGTAATTTGTGTATCGTAAATTGTGCCGTGCCTTTGAGCAATGGAAAATACAAAGTGCAACTTCAACTTTCATCCCCCTACTATTTCCGAAGTAATCTGCCGAACACTCAATGTTATGTACATTGCCGTTAAAATTATTTGAGTATTTCCTCTATAGTTTTTCGGCATCAACAACTTTCCCAGTGTTCACACTAACTTCTGTAATACCATTCAGAGAAACATGACCCCTTTTTTGCCAAATGCCATAGACAAACACTGGTACAATTGGACTTGCATTATTAAATGATATTATTTCGACAGCAGTTATATATATAATACCATAGACTGGCTACTTTCTGTGTCGTGTTATTTAATGCCATGCATGAACTCGTAAAACCACTTTGGTGGACGTGACAATTCATAACTCTACAAAATATTTTCGCAGTTGCTTCTCTTTTCCAATAAAAATAATAGCATATGAAAGCCCAGTGTTTACTTCATATAATTTTGTATCTTTTTTGATTAACTACTGTTTTAGTAAACCTGGTATTAAGAAATGTTTGAATAACATCACAAAAGTCACAACATGTCAACAACTTTAGAACCAAACTTTGGATTTGGCGACCAAAATGTATGTGTGAATACCTTGTTTTTTACATTTTATTTATAATAAATGTGGTTTCAAAGCACAAGAAAACAGTAGAATGTCCATTATTTCAAAAAACTTTCAAATGAGTCTAAAAGGAAACATACTTGTTATTTAACTTACCTAACTTAGCTTTTAAAGTTGAATTATTCATGTATAATTTGAATTCATTATTCTGACTTATGACGCATTTAATTTCTGGAAAGTTTGGGTTTTTGTACCTTTGTTTCCAAACTTTCGTTTTTTAAATGTTTTATTATTAAAATATAAGGCATGTTAAAAAATGTTTCGATAGAAACAATGTTTCCAATAGCAGAAATTCGTAAAATATTTGAAGAGGTAAAAAACAACACGCGAGTTTCCAGAAAGTAAACAAACAGCTACAATTATTCACTTCACTTCTTTCCTGAACAAGTTACGGATCAAAATAAATCCTTTTAATCAATTTAAAATATTTGATGAGGCTCAAAAGTAGCAAGTGTCTTTTGTTTTGAAATGAAAGGGGCGTGGCAATCAGCTGCTTTGGGGTTTGACGGATGTAAACAAATTTTTAAAAAAATATTAAAAATACTTCTAATTCAACTAGAACAAAAATTTAAATTGCATTAGAAAGAGAAAGAGTGGGGTATTTTATTTTTCAATCAAAATTGAAAAATCGATTTTTGGATCGACTTTTGTGAAGTGACCCCCTTAAGTGTTCTACATGGCGCTCAAAAGATGAAATAATAACATCGTCCATGTAGCAGTAAGTGAAACGCTCGAAAACTGGTTTGAGTATCAATTCAATTGCCCTCTTAAAATTTGGAGCTGCCCCCGAAAGGCCAAATGGCATGCGAGTAAATGCAAAAGTACCATTTTTTGTAACAAATGCCGTCTTATGAATATCTTTGGGGTCTACCGCCATCTGAAAGTATCCGCTGCGTAAATCAAGTGATGACATAATTTCGGTGTGTGGAATATTAGCGATCAAATCATCAATTATTGGTAGCGGATATCGTGGATACCTCGTAATCGCATTTAATTTCCTATAATCTATTGCAAACCTATAAGCTTCTGGGTCGTCTAACGGTAACCCGTTCTTCTTCCGACATAAAACAACTTGAGACGCGTAAGGCGATGTTGTTGGAATTATAGTTCCATCGTCCAACATCTTCTTAACGTAGTAGTTAATGATACCCTGTTTGACCCTGTCATAGCGATAAGGTCTCGAAGAAACCGGAGGATTATTACCCGTATCAATTTCATGACAAAACACATGCGTCAGACCTGGCTTATCTGAAAACAATCCTTGAAATTATTTAAACAAAATCTGCAACTTCTGTTTTTGCCCTGCATTTAACTTAGTCTTTGATAAATCTATTCGTACCGGTTCGTCCGAAATTACCACTTTCTCAATCTGCGAGTCCGGAATGATTAACGATTTCGTAAAAAAATCAAAACTTATCTTTGCATGTGACATAAAATCAATGCCCAAGATGCATGGATATTGCATCTCAGCAATCACATGGAAATTCCACAACTTCGAAAATTCCCTTATCTTAATTCGTAACTCAACGGTACCCAAATTTCTGCACTGCGACCCTTGTGCCGTAACTACTTTCGCTGACGATTTTTTAATAGGACAAAAAGAAAAATATGATCGGTACGTCTCCTCCGAAATAAATGACTTCTCCGCACCTGTATCCCGGAGAGCTTTTACAAACGTGTCATGTAAAAGAATCGGCACATATGGAAGATCAACTGGTGATAACCGTAATGAATTAAGTTTGATCCGATTAGGAGGATTTGTCTCAACTAGCGACCGCTTACCTCCTGCAACACGATTGCTTAGAAGTTTAAATTGGTCTTTTCTTGCCTTCCGCTGGTGGCATCACCACGCCTCCAATTCCGCCTTGCTGAATCATCAATAGGACATTTACTAACCACCATCCTACGGTTCTGATACCGGTCTGTTAGCTGATTTGGTTGATTGTTGCGATTTCCTCCCTCGAATCCTTGATTTTGATAATTACGACGAGAAAAATTATTCGTACCCCTGCTTAGTCCTCTCTGATCATTTTATCTATTTCCGACCCCTGTATCTCTCCAATTTCCATTATTCCGTCTTTCCGCAGGATTCCTATTCATATCCCAACCTCGTCTAGCAAAATTATTACTCAAACCCTGGGTTTCTCTTCAGCTATAACGTTCCTCATACCGATCGACCAACTCTAACAACTGTACCTTCTTTGTGGGGATTCGAACCTCTAAATAATCCATAATCTGGGGTTCGAGTCGCATTACTATGTGATCGACCAATTTTAATTCATCATAATTTAAATCTAAAGTCTTATGGATTTTTAATAAGTAGTAAATAAAATCGGACGGGGCCTGACCTCTCCGCTGCTTTGATGAAAAAAACTGAGCCTCTAACTCCGATTTATTTCGTACCATGGGAAAACTATCCGACAACTTCTTTTTAAGCGATGCGAATGCATACGCTTCTCCATTTGCATACGCAAATCCGATGACTTCAAACCAGTCTAATGCTCTCCCAATTAAATGACCCTTTAAATACGCACACGCCAGATTCGCTGGTATTTCATAGTAGGCTATATTATTATCGATGTTGTCAAGAAATTCAGATACATTTTCTGTACCTGAGAAGAATAATTCCGGCAGAACCCTAAATCCTGCACTTGCTCTTAATTCGGGTATTTCAGTTGGGCGCCAGTGTCGTGTATTAAAACCTCCCCTAACATTATCCTCATCTCGTCTAGTATTAGTCATACTTAAATGCGTAAGCGAATTCACAAGATACATTTACAAATAACAATATTTATTAATTTTTCTTAATCAAGGAAGGTCATATACACTATTCAAATACAAGAACAATAAAATACAGTGGAGAATGAGAAGGGGTCACTAATTGCGGAACTACGAAATCTAAACTGAATCTACGAAGGATAAGCGCGTACAATTACAACTACACACGTATACGTAATTACAATTCTTGAATCACGGCTAGAATTCCCTCTTTAATGTGCGACTTTTATCTTCAGCTTTTCTCGTAGCTTTTCTATAGACTAATTTTATCAACAACTATGAGTTGGATTCCCGGCAGTTCGATTCACTTTACTTTACCAAACCTACATCTTCACTTGACAACTATTACTCATTTCATTTCATCCTCCCTGATAACTCGCTAAACCCGAACTTATATAAAATATCTCATTTGCATAAATCACGTTTTGGCTCCCGGTGGAGATTGGTTGAAATAAATAAAATTTAAAAGAAATATGTAGAGGATTAGTAAAGAACCGTACAGATCCGTCACAAACTAC
>BMAO01036173.1:0-23859 GCA_019973975.1 Trichonephila clavata
TTAGAAATATTTACTATGTGATGCCATGCAATTTAAAAAAGCAAGTTACTTACTTGCCAGTTTTTTATCAGTTCTAAATATGTGCACTTCTCCACAAAAAAATGAATACTTTTCATTTTAATCCGTTGAATATGCAGCACATTTCAAGAATGTTTTTATTTGAAAATATTCATCGTCAAATTTAATTATTGCTTCAACAAAAAATAAAGATAAAAATATACAGGGTTTTAACAAATTAGTTGGGCTAAAAGGAAGATCCATTGCTTGTAGCGTACATGGAAAAATTAAAGTATAATGGTTATCCAGATGAAAAGTGAACATTTGAATAAACAGGATACCTTTATTGTAAATCAAATAAATTGCCATTGGAGTTGTAACACTGGTCCCATCGTTTCGACTGTAGGCCTTTGTCTTCACAGTTGAAAGATTGTGGGTGACTCTCGATTGAGTCAGCATAGCTTCCTTCACCATGTCGTCTGAATGGAGGAAGTAATGTTCTCAAAAGTGGAAAAAAGTGTGAAAAGTTTCAAGGAGATCAGCCTGAACTGTACGGTGGGTATTTTAACACTTTCAGTAGAATGTCTTAAGGTTGTTTGGGTTTCAAGGGAGACGTGTTGACTGGCATTATCATGGAGATCCGGTTCATTTGCCACCACGAAATCTTTTGCAGCAATTATTCGAGCTAAATAGTGCTCGCCATAGACTGTCCCCGCTCACTGACAGATGACCACATCCAGCTCATCTTCCACAATCAGCACCACCGGGCATTCTTCCAATGTGGACGCATCCAAGAATAGTTTGAGTACTTTTGATCTATTTCCTCTACCACGGATTCATTATTGCGTATGCAGTAATACAGTAAGCAGTGGACACCTCCAAACTCCCTTTATATACATATTCGTAGTGTTCCTGTAATAACAGCAATCCTTCTGACACCTTTGCATGTTTCCACTTTTCATTTGAATAACCCTTATATATAGTTGTAAGATAAAGAATTAGTGCAAGTTTACCATTATCATAAATGCTCGTTTTAACTTCCTTTCGTTACTCAGCAAAGGTCGCGTGCAACATGTTTGTCAGCGTGTTTTTCGTTGGTCAAATTAGTTGGTTGAATGCTTCTGGCAGTGCCTGCTTCCCCAGGGAAGCTTAAACTCCTATCCTGGGAGAACTTTTGGGGAGGCTTTGGTTCGTCTTAACCTTAGCCCTTTGCTGCATTTGTGGTCATGAAGATTGAAAAAATTTAAGAAATAGAGATAATTTGAACACTTGAAAATTAGAAATTACTTTGAGTGAAAAATAAAAATATTAGATGAGTGGAGTATGTCTGTGAATGTGTGTATTTAGAGAAAATAATCTGAGATTGATGGAGTATACTGAGAAAAGTGTCGGCCTCTGCTAGGAGCGGTCGATGTAATCTTTGTGAGGTGGAAAAAACGATCGGCGCAGGGAACCTGCTCCGTCGGAAACTGCCTTCCGTCTGCTGGTTGCCTTTCTGAGTTGGCTATTTAAGAGGTGTTATGTCAGTGCGCGTTGACCAATCGGGGAGCAGCCTTTGCCTCCCTCTATGAGGGGGGGGTGTCTTTGGGAATTGGATTTTGATCATCTAGGAGGTGTCATAGAAAGTGAGTCTATTGGTCGTTCTGCTCGTTTCCCATTGGAAGAGAGCGAGTTCGGTAGAAGAATGAGTGTGTAGGAAATTTCTGTGTGAATTTAAAGGGAATATAAAGATTGAATTAAAAGAGAATATTACGTGGGCGATTAAAAAGTGGATTTGGGTTATATTTTTCAATTCTGGCTATTGCTCTATTGTTGTGTGAATCAATTTTATCAAAGAATTTAATTCTATTTTCTTGAAAACTTGTTGAGTGTTTTTAAGTTAAGTGCTGATCTGATGTCTTCATTTCTCATATACCAGTCAGTGTTTGTTATAATTCTAATGATTTTGTTTTGAGCTGTTTCTAATAATTTGATATTAGAGTAGGCTGCATGTCCCCAGATTGGGCAGGCGTACGTAAGAACAGGTCTAAGGATCATTTTATAAATAATCAATTTATTGTTAATCGATAAACAAGATTTCGGGAAATTAAGGGGAAACTTTAGCCACGGAAATATTGAAGTTTCTGCGAATATGTATGATGTGTTGTTTGAAAGTGAGTCGCTTATCAAGGATTACTCCTAGGTACTTCGTGTTGCGAGACCAGGGAATGTGTGTGTTGTGTAAGTACAAGTCCGGAGGTTGCTTTTTTATGTGGTGAGAGAAGAAGATGGCCTCTGTTTTAGATACGTTTAAGCTATCTTCCACACAGAGAACCATTCTTCGAGTTTGGCGATGTGTTTGTGTAAAAAGTGAGAAACGAGTGAGGTTCTTGCTTGTGCTAAGATGGCGGTGTCGTCTGCGTAGAGGCAGACTGTGGTTTGGCTGGTTCTAGGAATATCGTTAATGTAGATATTGAAGAGGACAGGAGATAAAAGGCTCCCCTGTGGTACCCCGCTTTCTATGAATCTGTTAGTAGAGTGGGTGTTATTTACTCTAACGGAGAAAGTTCTATTAGGAGATAGGAGGAAATTATTTTAATTAAGTGAGGTGGTGTATTGATTTTAATGAGTTTGTAGAGTAGGCCAGTGTGCCATACTCTATCAAATGCTTTTTGTATGTCCAGGAAAATAGCGCCAGTTGATTTCCGATCTTTAAATCCTGTCTTTATGTACTCCACCACCCTCAGAAGTTGGTGTGATGTGGAGAGGTCAGCACGGAAGCCGTGCTGCTAGGGGATTAGAATGCGTTAGTGTGAGGTGGAGGCAGAACCTGTTTAGAATAATTTTCTTGGCTAATTTGCTGAGAACAGGTAATAATGATATTGGACGAAAACTATCTGGTAGAGTTGGATCTTTACCAGGTTTCAGGATCGGTATTACTGAGGCTATTTTCCAGGCTTGAGGAAAATATCCTATTTTTAACATATTGTCAATTATGTTAGTGATTCAAATTAGTTGCAATGTAGATTCTTGATACTAGTTCAGGATTAGGAGCAGAAAATGAGACGAGTACACTTGATCCTTTACAAACCCCAATACACTGAAATCCAACAGGGAAAGATCTGGAGATCATCTTTGCCATTGTTTAAATAACACTCGAAGACCAATCTAAACTGGCATCTCAGTAGAGTTTTGAGGGATTTCTTTCGAACCTTTTCCTATTGCCCCAACTGTTTCTTCTGAAATTGTAGGTGTGTTTTGACCTTTGACCGATGAGTCACACATCCTGTTTCTGTAAATTGATGATAGAATGCTACAATAATATCTCCTTTCGCGTTCTTTTTTCTCTTGTAATCTCCAAAACATTATTCGCCCGTTATGACCATTAACGCCGTCTGTGGGTTTACTACGCCCTTTGGTTAACTCCGCACGACATAAAAATGGTTAATTTCATATTTAGTATTTCGAAAGCTATTAACTAACAAAAGTGTCTCACTAATTTGTAGACAACTTGCATATAAACAAACACTTTTTTTATTTCTTAACAAATCATTTTCTATTCGATTGTAATGTTTATATTTATGAGGAACATAAATTAATTCAGATGATCATTAGGTTAAACATCATCAAAATATCGACTTTGAGTTTTTGATACCTCTAAAATATCCGCTTCCGCCAGTGACATAACATATTTTCAGTTTTGTGAGCTAGAACTATGCCAAAATGACTAAAAAATAATTAACTTGCATGCCCCCTCCCCACTTTGTCAGATAAAAAAAGTAAACTTCGATCTTTTAAACCTGGGAAGCACTTTCAAAGCCTCAAATTGTTTTATTTATTCATTACACAATTAATAGTATTGTAACTACAAGTGTAACTGCTAAGTCTGTTTATCTGTTTTTGGAGCGAAGTTTGGATGTAATTTGTAGATCGAATGGAAGGTATTTGAGTACTAACGCTTATCAATCTATTATAATGTAAAGAATAATGATCGTTATCACGAGCAGAAGAAAGGAAAATTCCCTATTTTAATGTGAGTTTTATTTTTAAAGAACTTATGCCTTATTTGTGTAATTATAAGTTTTAACAGCACTTCGAAACAAATGGAAGATTCGTGATAGTTATTTCTTTAAACTTGGAAGTCTATGTCTTTGACACACACTTCCTTTTATAAACCACTTCTTTCGTTAAGTATTGTGCAGATTGAAGGATTTTCACTTGATATTTATGATGTGGTATGTTCTTTTATTGCTGGTAATGCAACAACATTTTAAAAAAATATGCAAGGGGCACAACCTGGCGAATAAACTATAAATGCCATGGAATATCTTGAAGCATAAATTCTAAAGAGGGCAATATTTGCATAATCCGAATGCATTGCAAATTTAAAAGAAATATTCTTTACATACACTTGTGCATACTGAAGTGAGATTTTTGAAATATTTTAAAATACATTTAGTTATATAAATAGCACGTGTTGTGATAAAGACTTACAATTTTTTTATTAAATTTATAAGTATTCTAAGAAAAATTTTTTTTTGTAAGAAGCTGAACGACAATATTTTTCAATAATCTCACTTCGGTGTAAAGATAAATTTCTATTTATTCTACAGACAAGTTTTTAAAGCTTTAGTATTCAAAAGTTTCTCAATAAAAAGATCATAAAACTGATTGTCGTTGCACATGAAGCTTTTTACAAAAATAAAAGTCATTAAATTTCATGTACAAAAACATAAAACGAATTTTATTTTGGCTGATTCAGAAATTATTTGTCTAATTTAGAGAACATTTTGAGTTTTGATACTTTTAGTAATTGTGTTTACTTGGAAACATACAAAACCCTAATGAAACATTTCGAAATGCAGTTTTATCAAGTATTCCCAAATACATAACAAAACCATATTGCTATATTTTTACATTATATTTATGATGCTTTGGCCACTTTGAAGTGGGTAAATGCAATAAAACAGAAAATTCTTCAAAGCTTCATACAGAATATGGAAAAAAATGATGTAAATGCTGCAAAAATTCTCATTAGAGAAAAACTGAAAAATGCTATGTATGTATTTTATGGGCAATTAAATGAAGCAAGAAACAAAAAAGTCTTAAAAGAAATAGAGAAGAAATAATATTTAAGAAAATTAGGCAAATACAGGTTTTAATTCACATAATTTTTTGGATGAAGTGGCCTTTTATATTAAAAAAGGAATTTTCTCAAAATGATGTTTTTAAATTTGCGTGTACATTTTTCTTAGAATCTGCTCCATGAATGCACCTGCAATTTTTAATTCATATTACTGATATGTAACTATGTATATTGAAGTGAGCTTTTTGAGATATTCCCAAATTATATTGCTGGAGACCAGATATCGTAACAAATAATGACAAGGTTAAAAAAATCATAGTGGTGTTCAGTAAAAGTAAGTTTCTGAAAAAAAAAATATATATATTTGAGAAAAATCTGACTTCAATATAAATGTAAAAGTCTAATTAATATGCAGACAAAATCTGAAATCTTTAATTTTGACATTTTCTAAGAAAAAGGTGCATAAAATAGCTCAATTTTACACTGTCGATATAGGGTGTATCGACTCATCTTAAAATAAATATTAAATGTTTCTATACATACGCATAGTTTAAAAAAAATAGTCTTTAAGTGCTACTATTTGCAAAAAAAAAAATTTATATTTTAAAAATAAAATTTATAAGAATATAGATTTGTTCTTTCTGTTAAAATATGATCTTTCTATATAATAATATGAACCTAAATGACAGATTACGTTACATATTTGGTAGATGAATCTTGAAAAAAATATTTTAACACTATTGCACAGTATGCATTTTTTTAGCTCCTTGCATTTATCCATAGAAATACATAACAAATTTGCAAAATTAAAATATTTGAAATATCCTAAAATAAAAGTTATCAAGCAAATTTAATGCAAAAAATATTCGTTTTCACAGCAAAATAGGAAAGTATGTGTAAAGAAACGAAAGCAAGATTTCAATATTGTAAGAAAAATAGTTTGCTTTTGATTTTAAAACTATTCCAAGTCCAAAAATGTATCAAAAAGTTTCCTTAGGAGAAAACCAAATACTATTCACTAAATATTATTAAGTTCCGAAAAAGAAACCTATTTCAAAGAATATGGAAGGGATATTGGATCAAGAAAAAGTAAAACACATATAAAAAAATATAAATATTTCAAACTTTTCCAACAAAATCTCTTGTTTTTAAAATGTGTTTGCGAAAAAAACCGTGAACCAGTTTTTATTCTTAAAAAATCCTTATAAAATAGGAGGAGTATAAGTTCATGAAGAAACTGAAAGCATATCTTTCAAAGTTTTTTTTTTGATGTACCGAAAAGCAATATTTTTTTTTAAAGGAAGACATTTCTTTTACTCTAAAGCATCTGCTATAAATTAATGCTTTGAATCTTTTTCGAAAACTGCTTTTGATTTTGCACTCCACAGTACATTATTATACATGCTCGATTTTTTCCATTAAAAATTCATAAGGTGCCATGATTATTGATAAAAAACTGTCTTTTTTATCAATAAAAAGAAGTTTCTGTTTTCAATTACATCAAATACTAATAGTGAGAAAGTTATTATAAAAATAAATTTCATAAAATAAATTTTGCTCTGGGATTAATTGTTTTAGGCTATTTAAAAAGTGTCATAGAATTTATAGAGTTAAAGTCATTATACAACCGGTCTTTTTAGATTCACACATGGCAAACGGGAACAATTTTACCATATATCTTACTCTATTGATTATCATGATTCTAGGCATATGAGTCTTTAAGGCCAGTCAGTAGGCTAAAAATTTTGAAATGATCGATTTTGAGTTTTTAATGTTTCTGAAATCTTTATTTCATTACCTTTCTAGGGATATACCAAAAATGTCATATTTTCAATTAAAAGAATGTCAAAAGGACTTTTAAAAATCATCAACTGTCAGGCCAAGCCAACTTTTGACAAATATTTGACTTTTAAATACCTGAAACAATATTCATATTGTTTCTTCTTTTCTTAATTCGTTTCTTAGCGCGTTAAACAAAACTGAAAATTGCTATGTATGTATTTTCTGGGCATTTTAAGTAAAATAGGAAACAAAATATTCTTAAGATAAATATAGGATAAGATAATGTGCCATACAATGGGACAAATACAGGTAGTAATTCATAATTTTTGTGATAAAGTGACATTTCATATTAAAAATGCATTTTTCTCAAAATGTTTTTCAAACTTCATGTGTCTTCTCAGAATCTTCTGAAAGGATGCTCATTAAATTGTAGTGGAACATTACTGGTATATAACAATGTATACTGAAGTGAGCTTTTATAAGTATTCCCAAAATATTTTAACATACAGCATTTATCGTAGAAGAAAATGACAATTTTCGAAAATTTCATAGTGATAATTTTACGTTGCATGATTTTGAAGAAACTGAACAATATATTTAAAAAAGCTCATTTCAGTGTAAATGTAAAAGTCTAATTAGTATACTGACAAAGTGTGAAGTCCTTATTATTAACAGTTCATGAGAAACAGATACATAAAAAAGCTTAATTTAACATTAGTGGATAGGGGGTCCTGAATACTCTTAATTAAAAGTAGCCTATAACATTTACCACATTAACATTTGCTTCCTAGGGCCTCGATATTTTACTTAGGTACTATGCGGTGCACTGGGAGAGAGAAAAAAGGTACAAATAATAAAAATTTTCTCTGAATTAGGCATATCTTCCGCAAACATTGTCATTATTTTATTGCAGTCTAAAGCCTTTAGAATGCTTTTACTGATAGCAGCATAAAGAAAAGAATCGCATTTCAGAACAACGTATATATCCGTCCACGTTCCTTAATGCACTGGTTGACCTAGACGGATATATACGCCACCAATGCAAAAAGTTTTTGAAGTTTTATAATGCAAAATTTTTTGAAATAAATAATTATTTCATCTTAGCCACATAACTAAAATAAAAATAACACAGCTTCCATGTTAAATAATTCATTTATTTAATTGTTTTTATTTACTTCCTTTTGCACTCATTTGGTTGCATATTCAAATCAATGCTCTTTAATTTTCACTATGTTAAACTGTATTTTCTGAGCTAAAGAAATAAACACACTTAACTCGATATCGAAAGACACTTGCCAAAAAAAATTTTCCATAGGAAGATTAAAAAGATAAATAGTAGTGTGCTAAGCCATTTGTAAATGGATTAGGAGTGTTTCCTTCAGACATCTTTCATTGATCCCTCATTTATTCAGAAAGAAAGACATTATAGCTTAGCCACTTAATAGCTCTAGTAATGATTTCGTAATGGAAAAAACTACAATAGTTACGCATTACTGTTTCTTCTGAAGTGTTTTTTAATTTAACAAAATAAAAGCGGGTTTATTAAGCCATAGATTTGAGCAAGTACTATAAGTTTTATCGTTTCATTCTAATCTCAGATATATTTTGTTCCTTCTTTCTATATAGAAGAATGTAATAATAAATATTTCTCGGGGGAAATTCAGACTTTTTGTATTTGTATCCATGTATGTATCTCTAAGTATGTCTAGAAATGATGGTGGAATTCAATATGGACAAAAAAGGTATTTTGTGAGGCTTCAGATTTTTTTTTCTGGAGTGGTAGATTCAAGAATAATCTTTATTTATTCGTATGATTATTTATTGTCAAAGTTCATACATAAAATCTATAGTAAAAACATATATACATAAAAATAAAATTGATAGACCCAGATAATTAGACTGAATTAATTTGTTTGTTTCCTGATATTCATTCACATTGGATTGCTTACAAGTTCAGATCATTCAATCTTTGATGGTTATTTCAAATCAGTTTCAATTATTAGTTGCTATTTTACTCTTATCTATTGAAATCTAAGTGGGAATTTTAAACATCCAAAATTGAAAACAATATTGCCACACAAGACTAATTTATTTTATCTAACATTAGATCATAAATGTTTCATTCATTTAAATTCAATATTGCTTTGAATCAGCAAATTTATGAATTAGTAATTCCTATGAACATCTTATTTATTCTGTCATAAAATTTTATATTCATATGAAAACACTTGCTAGTGTTGAACTTTAAATTTATTTCAAAATTTCTGCATAATTAGAAACATATTTATCTCTACGGAAAAGTTATACTTTACATTAGAAACAGATTTTAGTTTTCTTTTATCTGCTTAGCCAATTACTCCATATTAAAATATTTCGCAATATAACTATGACTGCGGAATGATAACTTATTAACGTCGCACTAAAAAGCTACACGAGGGCAGTTGGCGACTACCATCGCAATTTTAAGCCAAATTACAGCACCATGCTAATGAGACTGCATCGATCCACGACAGATTCGAAGTGCAACAAACCCTCGACAGGACTTGAAATCATGACACGCTGGTCACGAGTTCGTGACCATAACCTCTAAGTCAGTCATTCCCAAACTGGTCTATATCCACCACCGAAGTCTACAACGGCCTTCAAGGGTTCTACGTCATCAGAAAAATGGGAATTCATGACGTGTAAATGGAGTTGTATGACTATGACTCTCATTTAACCAGTTCGTAACTTTGACTTTCAATAAGTGGTAAAAATATCTCAGATACGCAGGGTGTTGCCTGTTTATGTACGTAATATTTTATTAAAGTGTAAATACATGTGTTTGTAAAATGGTGCTCCCACTTTCTCTGTATATGTAAAATGTGTTTTTTGTTTCGGATCCGATTCACAGTTCTGCCTTAGTTTTGCCGTAACCATAATAATTTTTGCTTCTCTTTCTAGTAGTCCTCGTCAGTACTTAGAATTTATAGGCAGAACTCACTAAACTTTGTAAATATGTGTATAGAATGTCATTAACAGCATAAAAACTATCGGGCTGGTCATGAATTAAGTTTAACAGAATTTATTTGTAGTAATTAGTTAGCATTCTGCCATTAAACCACACTCAGTTTAGTAAGATGCGCGAAATCATATCCTGAGAAAGTTTTTAATAAACTGCTGTTTGCAACACCATAAAAGAATCATCAGAATTAAATGAGATTTAACGCACAAATGGTTTGTATTAGTACAAAAAAAGGACGAAATTTTCAAAACAAAAACCAACATTAAGTGTCCGAAATAAGTATTTGGTGTAGTCTGCTATCTGACTTGGCATGGATTCAAACACATTTTGAATGTCTTCTTGTTGGAAGATAATTCTATATTGCTTGTATGCGCTGCAAAAGTTCATCTTTTGAAGCAGCAGGACATGGATCACGAGCGAGACGCCGACCAGCCAAATCTCACACGTGCTCAATAGGCGACATATCCGGTGAATAAGCAGGCCAAGGCAGAAGTTGCATGTGTTGGGCTGAACAGATGTCTCGAACAGTCTTTGCAACATGTGGGAGTGATTTATCCTGCTGAAAGATAGTTCCAGGGATGCCTTGAAGGGAAAGGATGACTTCGGGATGTAGCACTTCAAAGACATAGCTGTTGCATTTGAGATTACCCTAAATTTCTAGTAAATTTGATCGTACATGATGCGAAATCGCACCCCAAACCATAAATGTGGGTGTTAGGCCACTGTGTCGTTGGATAACGCACTCTGGAAGCCAGCGTTCACCGGCATAGCGTCTAACATGAATGCGGTCATCATGGTCCCACAAATTGAAGCGTGATTCATTCGAAAATGTAACTTGGTGCTAATCGGCTTGCCAGGCTCTGTGCTCATGAACCCTTTGCAGACGTAGCCATCGAGGCTTTACCGTTAGGGATTCTTGTATAAAGACACCCTTGCATGCAATTCACGTAGCAGCAGACGTCGATGAATTGACGAAGCCGACTGTAGTACACTTGTAGCAGTAGCCCAACGTGCTACCAACTGCCTGGAAGAAGCTGTACTGTCCTTCACCACCATGCAGAGCAGGTGTCAATCGTTGCGCACTGACGTTATCTTCTGTTGTCCAATTCTTGTTATTTGAGTTGTTCAGTGCTCGCCGGCCAACTGCTTCCAAACTAGCATCACTGTGGTACTGTTCCGCTGCACACGAGCTCCTATTGCATGATAGGAAGAACCTTTTTCTCGTAGGACAATAATCCTTCTCCGTTGAAACTCCGTAAGTTTTTGGAATTTCTCCTTATTTCGTCGTGGAGGCATACTTAGCTCTCACTAAAGATTCCCACTACAGCCCTCTATTTATACGCTTTCAGCATCAGTTCAGACTGCGCTGTGCACGCGATGCATGCGCGATAACTCTGAAACTTTACTATTTTACGTAACATTCTATAATTGATTTTTGCTGCAAAGTTCATTTAATCCTGACGATTCATTCACGGTGTTGCATTTTTTACAAACGGTAGTGTAGCATTTCCTAGCAAAAAGGGATTTCAGCGCGATGGCTATTATCTTAATAACATTAGCAGCACCAAACAAACACTGGATGCTATTTAAGAATAAACCTAATGAAATTGATGCCAAATGATAAAAATATGTTAAAGACCTTGATATCCAACCCTCGCGTTAAGGTTATTTCTTTGAAACTCAATTATTTTATGTAACATGTACTAAATTGTAATTCAATTAATGTTTAAAGTTAACATGTTTTTTTTTATGTTTCTAACACTACGGCTAAAAATTTAAATTTACTAAAATAAGTATCTCTATATCAACCATCAAAAACACATTTAATTTAATGAATTCGAAAAAATTCCACATTAGGTTAGTAGGAGTTACCACAAACAGGAAAATATGCATGGGGATACAACAAAAACCAGTGGGAAAAGGATACCGCGACCCAGAATGATTGATGAAGCCGAGTTGTTATGTTTTTCGTTATACGTAACTGGGGATATATTGCAATCAAATGCTGATGTGCATTTTTGTCTCAATATCTGTCCGTGGGTTTACTGGGAAGTAGTCTTGTTAGTAAAGTACTGGCTTAGATGTAGTCTCTGACATTAGATTTTGCTTTTACACTTGCAAATCCGAGATCAATAAACATCATACAATGTCTCTAGTGCAACAATATTTTGTACTAAGATATCCGTTATAAAGTAGTTATTTTGTACGAGGGAAGGAGAAATAATATTATTTTTAGCAGTTAATTTTTACATAAGAACCATCTGAAACACTGCCTAAACATTAGCTCCAATATCACCAGATGGTTCGGTGTCTAAGTAAAGCCTTGTGTTTGATTATACTGAAGACTCATTCACATAGAGATGTATAGAGGATCTGATTACTAAAAATAATCTCACCCTGGAATTTTTAAAATGAATTCGAATAGGAAAGGCAATAAGGATGCATATTTTTGTCGTTCGACTGCGCAAAAAATTCCAAGTAACATCCCAAACTAACTTTTGAACAATTGCAGGAAGTGTTTGATACATTTTTTTTTTTACTCAATATAACATATTGAATGCTTTTGGCCAAATTGCCAGTAAAAAAGGGCACGTAGGATTTTTATTAGTTCATTCAAATCAATTAGCCAATTACTCTGAAGCTAGAATAATGTATTTTCGTATTTAAAGGCAATCATCTACCTATTGTTAAAACATATTATTTTTAAAGCCTTCATTTTGAAATATTTTATGAATTCGGTAAGAAAAAGAATAGGTTATCATAAAAAAAAAATTGTATTTACACTTGATATTGCATTTTTTACTTAAGAATGAATTTCATTTCAAAATTATATGATTAAAAACAAGAAAGATAAAGAAATGAATTTCTCAATACCCTCTAATTAAAGAATTTAATTTTTTGAGAGCTTGTTTTTATGAAATAAATGTGGAATTTATTGAGATAAATAGCAAAAGCAAAAAAATAACCGACCCTTATAAAAATCTCATTTTTCCTTTGATTAAAAAAAAGTTCTTAAAACAAAATATTTCAATACTGTTTTATCAAAAAAAAAAAAAAAAAAAAAAAAAAAAGGGGGAAGGAAAAAAACGTAAATATATGCACAGTATAGTTAAGCTTTAAAAATTATTAATGTCCATTGTTATGTAAACCTTTTTTTAAAGATCGTCATTAATTTTCTTTGACATATTTACACCGATTAAATCTTTAAAGTGTCCTTAATGCAGTTTTAATTAGGATACGTTTGAAATGAAAAAAGAGCTAAATAAGATTACAGAAATCCATGTGTTAAAATTATTTTATAAAAGATAGCCTTTTTTAAATCAGCTTTAAATTTAACAAAATAATACAACCGTAGCATTTTTTTAAAAATAAAAATGGAGGCAATTCTCTTCTTGTTGATTATTTATGTTTTCATTCTCTTAGCCATTTTCAAAAAGCTTTTAAAAGTTAGGTCATTAAGTAAATGTTACAAAACTTATTATTAAAAAGAAAAAAAAATATCATGCTGAACAAACTGCAATTTCTCTTACATCTCATAACACATATCTAAGATATGTCCCTTAATTTTAGTAGTTCTAATAAAATAATACAAAAACGCTGATTTTTTTACATACACATTTGATGTAAATAATTTATTATAGCTTTCAGAAAAATAATATTAGCATGTGTTTATAAAAGAATAAAAAAGGTTAAAAATCTAAAAAATATTTTTTGTCGATCTTTTATTGAGCAGTATTCACCTATACAGGTGGTTATCAAAATAATGGAAATAACTTAAATTTATAAGTTATCTTTTATTAATATGATGTAGAAATGTAATACAGGTTGAAATCGCCTACTTATCGATTTATACAAGTGCTAAATAATATATTTAGATGAATATTGTTCCATTCTTCAGGGCGATATTGTGAAATTTCTGGGAGAGTTGTCGGTGGGGTATCGATTCCATATTGAACATTCTAAAGAAGACCATGACAATTCAATTATACTGAAGCCAGGTGACATTGAAGGTCAAAGTGCATGCTTAACTTCATTCTCGTGTTCCCTTAACCATGATTTGGCAAGAACCACTGCATGGATAGAAGCATTATTATCCTGGAAAATTACGTCTCCTGCGGGAACAAAATTTACATCATAGGATAGGTCTCATCAGCAAACATTTATGTATATTTCTCCCCAGTGATCCTTTCTTTTAGGGTTACTATTGTCCAGTAGCAAACCCCGACGCTGCTGCCCATATCATGACAGATTCACTTCCATGCTTGACAGATGAAAGGAAACAATCATGATCATACGCTTGTGCAAACATCCTCCAAACGTGCATCCGTCCTATTGTAGAAAAAAGTATGAAAATCAATTCTTCAGACTATATTACTTTCTTCCATTTATCAATCGACCAGGATTAGTGAGTGTTAATTTACTGTAGACGACTATTGGCATTAACATTTGTGACAAAGGGTCTCTGAATAGCTGCTCTAACGTAAATGTTTTGTTTATGAAGGTGCATTCTGATTAGAATCATTCAAACATAAGAATCCAGATGCTGATTGAGTTCTGTGATCACTTTTGCTGCAGTTGTTTGCTTTTTAGACATCTTGATCTGATTCAATACCTGGCGGTCTCTTTCACTGGCTTTCTCTTTATTTCCCACCATTATGCCTTGTCGCAGTGTGAACTCGCGGACTCAAAACCATTACGCGTAATATGGATATTTGATGAAATGTACCCATATTTGCCAAGTGTACCCTATATTATATGTAAATATTATTGAGTTTTTGAGACATGCATTGCTTAGAAAATTGAAATAAGACAAAGTTAATTTTAACCGAACATGTTTACTCTTGATTTCCACGCTTTACAAAGGACGTAATAGACAAGTTAAACCAATTAATAATACATCTATTCCAATTTTGACCAAACTTTGAATCAATGTACCAGAAAAATGGTTAAAAAATGTTTTTTTTATCATCCAAAGATATTTGAATAGGAGAGACAATTGTATACCAACTATCCCCATTTTGGATTACAAACAAACGCTAAGATAAACACTAGCTGCAGTTGACCATGGTTCAATATTAAGTGATCTTTCGCCAACAGCCTTTGAGTTGTTTTATTGTGGACATTTATTAAACACTCACACATTCACTAGATAAAGTCTATAAATAATCCAAATTTTAAATGATGGAATTACTGAAACCTTACGTAGAATTGTGCCCAGACGCACGATGACGCAAGACGAAGCGTTTAAAAATTTCAAGAAATTAGCAAAGCTAATGTGACTAAAACGATCGAACTGGCATAGAAGAGGCGATCTTGTAGAAAGAAAAATAAGTTAGGAACAAGAATTAAATTGCAGCAAAAGTATCCAGGACACTATCGAATCTTTACCATCTAATCACAAGACAGAAGGACTAGAAAATGTTAGACATTACGATGACCCACAATTCACGTCCACTTTAGTTGATATCTTGAAGAATTTGTCAACAAAGGAAGTCTGATGATTCCACAACCTGCATTAAGACTACCCCAGCAGTGACGTTTACTTATTTTGAAATTGACTCTCTATAAACCTAGTATTTCCTCTAATTCAAAAGAAAATTGATTTTTTTAAATTTTAAACCTTTGTTTTAAAGTCACATGACTAGAAGAATGACAGTGACTCAGACTGGGGCAAGGAACCCTCATAAATGCCATCAAATAAAATAAAGATGCTAAACTTTCTAAAGTGGATGTTTTTATAGACATGCATACTTTTAGAAAAAAAATTTTCGGTGAAAAATATTATTTAATTAATAAGAAAAACATGTTTAATTTTTTTATTTTTAATTAAAAATTTTTTGCAAAAAAGTAGTATTTATTACAACATAGTATAATAACAGTTGAAATTATTCGTAAACTCTGTGGTTTCCCTAATGCATTTTCGTTTAAATATATAATTGGGACGAACACAAATATTTGAATATTTAGGAATTTTGGGTGAGTGATTTTGGGGTTTATTGGCGCAAGAGCCGATTTCGGCTATACTGCGCCAAACATTTGTTTTAATATCTGTGGTCTAGACGGGAAGAGAGAAAGAAAGAATGAAGTGAATGACAAGAAAGAGGGTCGAAAATAGAGAAGGAGCACTAGGGTACCTCGGGTTTGTGAAGCCCGTGTTTACCAAAGACAGTAAACCCCTTGGAAAAAGGAAAAGATCACTAGGGCACCTCGGGATTGTGACACCCGTACTCACCTACAGAAGGTGAGTCCCCTGAGGGGATTTAGGAATTTTGGAGCATTTAATTTACCTTGTATTGATAAGAGCCTGGAAAATATTATAAGTACTCCAAAATTACTTTATTATGATTTTATACTATAATCCTTAATTATTGAAGATAAGTTAAAGCATGTTCATCGTCATCGACTGTCACTTTATCATCTGACCTTATTTAGGGTTCAAGCCTTAAAGTTGTGATGTCTCTCAAGACAATATTTATTCCATTTATCATATTGTCTTTCTATTTTTCACGCTTTCACCCATCTTCACTTATATAGAAACTTGAAACAACTCAAGTGCTTTTTTAAAATTTTTGACATGACAACTTGCTTGTATTCCTCACGCATTTATCAAATACTGATATTGTTTCTCGAAACTATTTTTAAATTTCTTGTCATGTAATAAATAATGTATAGAATATATTCATAAAACAAAATAATTAATTTTGAATAACAATGACAAATTCGAATGCAATTATTTTCCGTAACTCAAGTACTATAAACTGATCTATATCGTAATTTAGGAAAAAAATAGCTGGATAAAATAATTGTTTCAAAGAGCTTATACACATTAAAGATTATTTTTAGTTAAAAATCATAGGTTAATGTTGCTTACATCCTAAGAAAAATGTTCATTGTTCTTTAACTTTCCCACCCGATATTTGACTACATACCTACTTGTTGGTTACCTGAAACTCTATTTATATAGGGAAGAAAATTTTTTTAAGAAAAACAACACAGTTAAATACATGAAGATGAAAATTCCATAACTAAATAAAACTACAAAATCTTTTACTTAAGCGTGAAACTACTTTAAAACTTCCTATAAATCTATTACTGAATAGCGCAGTCAGGGCAAAATGAAAGTACGCTCCATTGCAGTAAAAAACCAGGTTTGTTATGAGGTATTTAAATATATTTTTAAATATCCTTTTAGTTAGTATTCTATCAATATATGAGGGTGTCCTGAAATCATTTTGTATTTTTTTAAGTTTTTGGCAACTTTAGAGCATATTTGCCTCTCTTTGTGACGAAGGAGAACAAAGAATTAACGCTTATATAAAATTCAGGCAATAATCTTATTCTCTTAGTCGCTTTTTCAAATTGACGTTTGATGAAATGTTGATGATGACAACCTTTGCGCTATACTGATGACCACGCTCCAGGAAGATGCAGAATTTCTCTTATCACTAAGAGCGTTTCAGCTGCAGGATAACCGAAAGGGAAAGACGGCACACAGTCAACATGCTTTTCATTGGATGGTAGAAACTTCCAGTAGAAGTTACTGTATTCTCTATTATTTATATTTTTTTAATCGCAATAACTTTTTTACAATGGGCATTGGTAGAATTTTTTTACAGTCATCTTAAAATTCCAGAAAGGAGATTAGAGTCCGACAGGACTAGGTGCTCCAAACGACATTTTCCAATGATAAGTGACACAAAACTGAAAGACGCAGTGAAGTGAAAATGCGCGCCAATCATAGAAGGAAGCCGTAAGCAAAAAGGTTTTAACGACAAACGCTTAAAGTTATAATAACCAGTAAAAAAGCCATGGCATTAACAAAAACAGAAAATATTATTTCTGCACATTAATTGTGTATCCTGCCAATAAACGCATTCGTTAGTTTTCACTATATTTCTTTTGCTAACACGCAAATTTCTCGCCATGTAAATGTATGCTTTTGCTGCAATGTGTTCGGAACTGTAACAAATTTTGTGTAATAAATGTTGGAGTAGAGTAAAAAAATTATATCTAAGTGTTTAATACGTTTATATTGATTCCTGTTGTATCTGTTTTAGGATAAAATCGTAATATTCGCAAGCAATGTCGCCCCTTACTGTATAGTGGCATTTCAATGAAAACTTGACGAGATATTGGCAATACTGCCAAGTTTACAATACATTTGCGATTCAATTAAGCGAACATTTTGACAGCTTCGTATGCTATACTTCTAATAGTATACATATGTATGCTATACTTCTAAAAATAAATGGAGAATTCTATTTACATCACTGTTTACGACGTAACTTTTCAAGAAGGAGCTAGTAGGCAGCCACGCAGATAAAAAATTGCACTCGCTCACTGAAACTGAATCAGTTTTACTTCAGCTGTTGAATTTTTGACTTAACGATGGACAAGGGATTACTTGAGATTAAATTTCGATGCTAAGTATTTGTATTTTTAGACATTGATGGTTCTGTATGAGCACTGTACAATTTGTGAAAACCTACTAGAATTTATTAAGCAAATTTTAGTGCTGTATATTGTATTTTAAGGATCGTTTTTCTACAATAAGTTTTCATTGTTTTTGAAGAACTGTTTTTCCCTTTGAGAATTTTAGCATAAAAAAAATTTTTTCTAGTCCCTATGTACAAACCTATACAACTATGCTTTGAGAACTGATACATTTACATTTAATACTTTTGTATGATGGCTGCTTTTCATTTAATTATATTTTCAACTTCTCCTCTATTTGTTTATGTAGTGATTCTTAATTTTCTTCTCAGTAATACTGATAAAAAAACAACAACAAGGAAATAGGTGCATATTAAAACAAGCTTTACTCTGCAATTCACATCTCAACTGTAACACGCTAAATTAAATGTTAAGCTCCATAATGATTATGTTTTGTTTTTTCCACTACTGGAGTTCTTATTTACGGAATAAATATTCTCAATCTGTTCGTACCATTATGTCTGAATAATGTCATATATATATAATATAAATATATAATATATATATATATATATATATATATATATATATATATATATGACACTAATGGTCTCCCAATAAAATATATGGCGTTTATTAAATCATACCCGTAATCCAATTCTAGACGGTCTGAAACCGCTTACGTTTGAAGGTTTTATTTAATCTCAATTGGGATGAATACATCTAGAACCGAGATTGGTAAAGGCAATGCGTAGTGTAGTTAATTGCAAACGATTATGTATTTCTTTTTGAGCCAGATTGGGGAAATATATATAAGAATACATTTCCCCCAGTGTATAGCAACTCAAAGTATTTCTTGCTATTTTGTTTGAAGTGATGATTTGGAGAGCGATAATTGAGAAAACCAAGAAATATAATTCAGTATAAGTATTCTTACTGAACAATTTATTCTGAGATACTTCGTTTCAGAAACTTGAGTGGTGTATGTGGAACCTGCAGGTCATATATTATAGCGTAGAAAGCGCATTTAACACAAAACAAGTAATATATATATATATATACATAAAATTAAGTCAATTCCTACTTAGATCAACAATGAAAAAATTATTTTAGTTACTTTTTATTAAACAGTTACAATTAATATAACTATGTATATACATATGACATAATCACAACATTAATAGGCAATTAATTTTTACAAGTTATCTTTAAAGTATCATATTGTGATCCGAAATTGTCGTGTATATAAAATTTCAGTTCAACTGAATACTTTGAAACGCGAGGGAAAAAAATATTTTAAAGTTTTGATCTAAGGCGGTAATAAAAAAAAAAAATTAAGTTAACATGGTTGTATCTATAATTTTTTAAAAAATAAATTTCAGTAAAAAATTGTAATTAATTATAGTTAAATTATCGTATTGTTACCCAAAACAACAGTGCAAAGAAAATTTTAGCTCAAGTGAGCGCTTAAAAATGTGAGGAAAAAAAAACCTTTTCAAGTTTGACATAAGTCTCCAAACATAATGCCAACATGGCTGTATATTATTATTCTTTGAATAATTAGTTTTAATCAATACATTTTTATTAATGATAATTAAATTACTGTATTGTCATCCAAAATAAATGTGTATATAAAAATTTCAGCTCCACTGAGTGCTTTAAAATGCATTTTATTAATGATTGAAAATTTGAACAAGATAAATATAGAGAGAGTGTGCGTTAATTGAAATAGATCTAAATTTATAGTTGTACGGTATATACGCCGGATATAAATATGATAACTTTAAAAAAAAAGAAAGGATGGTATAAAAAGTACTTTTTGTCTCTCTCTCCATCTGTATATATATATATAGTATGAAAAAAAAAGAATATAAACATGGTGAATATCTTACAAGACAAAGACTGGCTTTGTTAACCAGGAATAACAATCCAAAATAAAAGTAAACGTATTAAAGTCAATAGGCCAAAATGAAAAGATATCAAGCTTTCTAGAGCTGTCACTGATTTAGGACACTTAAATATGGTTAACCTTTCTTTAAAGCAGTAGTCTTCAGACTGTCTTCCACGGAACTTTAAGGTTCCGAAGTCAATAAAAATTGAAAAAGAGTATTGTAAATGTGTACGCAAAATGCATTCTAGTTCTCAATGAAATCTGTATGACCCCAACTATCTGAATTTCATTATAGTCATTAAAACTGAAAATATTTTGTTATTTATAATACATTTATTTTATACTACTTTTTAAACTTCTATTATAATATTATAGCAAAGTATCAAAGATTTTTTTTCTTTATATGCACTACCTTCTAGACTGGATATTCCATTATTTACTGTTTCGGTTTCAACGAAATAATTTTATACTCGTTTTAACATTGCTTTGCAAAACTTAAGTAGTTTTCTAAAGAAAAATGTACCTTTTTCGTTTGCAGAAGTAATACGTACAAAGAAGAAGAATTGTCACTTTTTGGATTGATGAACAAATTGACATTAAAACCGATATTTACGCAATAACAGCTCCTAAATACACAAAATACTCATTTGTTTCACAGCTTAAACATTTTAATGTCATTCAGAACTAAGTATTTAAGTGAAAAATAACTCTTAACATTTGTGGCAACATGAACCAAATATAAAAATAAATGAAACCAAAATTTGAAACAGGACTGCCGATGATTTCAATATAAGTAGATTTCGTTATATTTTTTATGCAAAATGGGGCTGGATATGAAACCATGTAACTAAATATAAAGCATGGAGTAGGAGACACTTGGATCGCAAATTAATATTACTGACAAGAAAGAATTATATTAAAATTATATTAACATTTTTAATAGCAAATGTAATACTCTTATTAAATTGTCTTTATATGAAGTAACTATAACATGTTGATCTACTAAATATTATTTTAAATGTGTTCTCTTAAGTGTATGAGAACAGAGATTGCCCCCAAACACCTTAGAGTTTTGAGAGTTCCATGATTTGGAAAGTTTTGAAGACCACTGCCTTAAAAGATCCTGACCTTCCACTCAGCAGACAAGTTCTTCATAATAGTGCAAGAAAAATTGCAGAAAAAGTCTATGTTTGAAAAATGACTAATAAAAGCACAAGCATATGTTTCATTACATTCACTCTAGTAAACTAATACACTAAACAAGAATGATTATAGTAAAACAATATATGCAAACAATACTTCAACATAGAGATCATAAATTAACATAATCTTTTTCCATCTAGCAATATATAAATAATGCGAATCAATATCATTAACACATACATACAATACGAAACAACTATTTTTGATGTGTGACAATATATCTCTAGTGTTAACTAAGGCACCATTTATATGACAAATTTATCATTGATTGTAAATTGACTAGTGCAATTGTATAGAAAAATTAAAGTGAGATTGACAGAAATTGTAATATATATATATATATATATATATATATACATATATAAATGTGTTTGTGTGTGTGTGTGTGTGTGTGTATTGTTAATTTTTGAAAGAAATTACACGACTTATGAACTTTTATAATTGGATAACATGAAAAGCTCGTTAATCGAATTTTGTTTAATAGTCACCATTACTGTTACTGTGATTCAAAAAATCTTCTTCGGTTCCTACTAGGTAGCCATGGTATGTCAGAGGTTATTCGAAAAATTAATGTCTGCTGTTTCTCAGATTTGACCAACCGTGCAGTGGGGTTGATACAAGTTAAATCTGTCAAGCTCAAAGTCCCACCTCGGTGTGGTATTTTTGGGTAGAGAGTGTAAGCTCAAATATGTCGCCCTCTTCACTTAAATGAGGCTTGAATTTATGAGGTCTGTTGCGAACAGCACTCATGTTGCTTTATAGATTTCGGCCAATATAACTCTCATGGTTCCATCTAGATTGTTAGATGAACATCAATATATTTTTTAATGATTTTAAGAGAACCAATATGTTTTTAACCTTCGAAAAACCATTTTTTAAAAGATTTTAATGTTAAAAAAAAGTAAATTTATTACTGATTCTAAAAATGTATGACATATATAGGTTTAGAGCTTAATAACCGAGTAATTGCAGTTTTAAAGTGTAAACAATAGACACGACGGTAACAATAAATGTCTTTGGGGGATATCTGGAGAAAAGTACATCTAAAAACATTCTATCATAGAGCCATTTCTTGTCAAAATTTAAAAAGTGTGATTACAAACACATACATAATTTTTAAAACATATATTTAGAGACTTAACAGCAAAGGAACTTTTACTTAAGCGTTTTTGCATGATCGTATCCAGAACCCAAATGAAGGCTTCAATAACTTTGTATGTCATCAAGTTATAAAAAACACATTTGTGAAAAATTGCAAATTGGTGTAATGAACACAGTGAAATGCTTTAATGAAGATGCACATGCAAGAATAAAAATATTAAGAGAATGAATTAAAAATAAATCCTGGGATTAACATTTGTGAAGGCCTTTGAAAAATTGACAAAGTTAGAATTTATGAAACCAAATGACTGTTCAAAAAACCAGCAAAGAGGTTAAGACTATTGATTGACAAAATAAAAGGAAGAAGAATGCTTTAGAAGTGTTCATGCAAGATGAATACAAATCTGGGATGTTTTAAATATAAAATTTTAGCAAGCTGTACCATTTTATCCAGTTTTTTCCCCTTCATATTAATCAAAATGTGTGTTTTTCTAGTGTTTAGATTTGTATATTCGGAGAAAAATAAATCTGTTATATATTAGTGAAGCTTAGTTTGAACTTTTGTATAGTAATAATGCATTTAATGCTACTAATTTAATTCCTCAAATGTTAGTATTTCTATTTTTACTGCCAAGTTTCAAAGAAAAAATTACAGTTTTTATCAAAATTTCAAAATATCAAGATTCAATTTAAAAAAAAATATATATAAGCAATGGAATAAAAAAAATTGAGCATTTGAGTAAAGGTAGAGTTTTGTAACTAAAACAGCATGTTTTGTGGTTTTATATGTTATAAAAGGTTTTATAATACCTATAATCAACACCATGTGTACGAAAGCACCTTTTGAAATATATTCTTTCAAATCCTTATAGTTCTAAAATATTGCACACATTTAAAACTTTTATATTATAGCATATTAAGAAAAGTATGTAGATTGTTTGACATATTTTTGTTTTGTTTATGGAATGTTTTGTTTTAAGATAATGTTCCTTCGAAAATCGAAATTTTGCTTGTTTTTCGTTATCGAGAACATTCCGGTTCCTTAATGATATAAGGTTTTATGTCCATAAATGCTTTTATTATATATTTACACATAAAATTTAAATTTCAAAACGTAACAGCATTGTACACGTACATTTCATATTTCTTCGTTAAAAAAAAATAAGCCTTATTCGGCAAAAACTCAAAAAAAAAAAATTAATTAATTAATTTATATAAAAAATTTGGTTTAAAAGTATAGGTGCCTCGTTATACCTTAAATATATGGAACTTTAATTTTTCTTTGTATATTGACTTATTGGGTACAAGTTACAAGTATTGTAGTGAGTGTGTAGAATCAGCTGCTGAATGGTGCGATTTTACTTTTCTCCCGTATGTTGTCTT
>BMAO01036174.1:0-66051 GCA_019973975.1 Trichonephila clavata
AGAAAAACCTCAAGCTAAGCAAATTTTTTAAAGTGTTTCTCGTTATTATTAATTTTTACCTTATGGTTGATTATTTCAAATAATTTATTTTAAAGTAATGATATTTTTTGTATGCTATCAGTTTCATTAGACACCAATAAGAGTATATAATTTATCTTTTTTAAAGCGTTTTGATATACTGTATATACTTCTTGCTATTTTTTAAATACATGTTTTCATATATTTCCCCCCAAAAAACATCCATTTGAATTAGCTGTTTGTGCATATAATAAGAACGTAGGTATTTGAAAATTATTAAATATTCATTAAAAGAGGAACCTAAAGCTAAGCAAATTTTTAAAAGTGTTTCTCGTTGTTATTAATTTTCTACCTTTTAAGTAGATTATTTCAGATATTTTTATTTTTAAATATTGGTATTTTTTGTACGTTGTAGTTTCATTAGACACCAAGCAGAGGAATCAATAAATCTATAACAATCAATAAAACGTACCTTACTGTTTGTGAAATACCTGCTTTCACCAGTGATGAAATTACATTTCAAAAATGGTTTATAACAGTGATAAAACTTTTTTTATATTGTAGCAGATAAAATTAAATCGACTCAAAAATTAAACACTTTTTTAATTAATACATAGCTGCATTTCAAAAACTTATTTAGGTTACAAAACTTAAGAAATAATTGAAAGGTTTTCAAATTATTAAGTTATTTCTTCCAATAATGGTCTGCCTAGTTTCCTCGAGAACAGTTTCTTCGTAATTTATTTTTCTTCCGTTTTACATTTTGATGTCAAAATATAGTTTCACTTAAAATTTTTGCATAAAGAACAGACTTAGAGAAAATTTTTGCTGAGATTTTCCATTACAATAACCTTACAATGGAATTATGATCATTTTGTATTCCATATTTTTAATAAGGGCAAGAAAAAGTAATTCGTTCATTTAACAGACGAAGTATATTTATTGTCTTATATATTATTACAGCTTCAATAATTCTTTTTTTTTAAATCTCTTCATAAAAAGTCCCGTCTACCTTGTGACCCGGCTAAAGGTGTGGGAGGAAGTGAAGGATGATTCGACATGATGATTTTCAATTATTTATTCAGCGCTTTAATTAACTCAAAAACAATTCAATTAATCATAATAAATAGGATATTACCGATTAGTCAACGAAGATGAGGGGATGAGACTCGCGTTTTTGAAGAATACTTCAAGTAATTTTTCCACTTCGTATTAATCAATCTTCTACCTTAATATTGCTTTACACAGTAGATATGTAACTAATTTTCACTTAAACCTCTTTAATAATTGAAATATCAAAACATACTATAATTGTGACGAATACCTGAACTGTAGGCAGTCTTCTTAATTTTTAATGCGTAATCCTTCAATTTCTCTATAATTCCAGCTTCCTATCTTTATTCTCTCACACGGACTTACTAACTCTCTTCCTAATATCTCTTCTACTTATATATCACATTGCTACACTTTAACTAACTTTTCTAGCAAGTGAACCTGAACTACATATAATAAACTTAATTTGCATATCACGTTTTCATCTTAAAAGAAGGTTGTTATTTTTCATAGACCCAAAGATTTCCCAAGAGGGTTAGTGGAAGGACGTGTATAGATCCGTCACAAAGTTAATTCTGTAAAAAAAAACATAAATATATGTATAAATAGATAAGTAGAAAATGGGGTTTCGGCACTTATTTGATTAAACGTGGTATAGTTTGAAAGCTAATGGCCTGTACAGCAAAAATTGCAATGGAACTTCCCATTGAAAATGAGCCGTTTTAAAATCATTACTAAATGTGTAATTATTTATAAAAACAGGTAAATAAATAGAAAAGTATCAAATGGATGGTGACAATCCTTATATTTACAATTACAATACAAATAATGTATTTATAATACATCTTTCATATACTCAGCAATTGGTATCATTCATTGGCGTTAATGGCATTTGATACAAAAATGTATAAATCACAGGAAATTTAGGCTACATGGACATTTTAAAAAATATGTTTCTCATATTTGATGCATATTTTTTCTTTTATTATGAAACACGCTTGCTTCCCATATTTGAAGTAGAGAATGCATAATTGAATTAAAAATATCAAATACAAGAGATGTGAATTACGTAATGAATTGTGATGACGCCTTCTCTTGTTGGCAAATAATATGACCCGAAGCAAGGATTAATACTCCAAAATGTCTTCGAAAATGTACTTCGAAATAATGAAAGTTATGGAGAAGTCTGTTTATGGAGAATATAGAGGTATTCCAACGTGTTTGGAGATAGGGACCTGAATTCGCCAGTGTTATTTTCTTCTAATTTATTGGTGACTGCATGGGTAATTTGGTCAGCCAGTTTATCTAGAATTAAGATAAGTTTATCTTCAGTCAGTGGTTTGTTTTAATGTTTAAAATCTCCCCAGTTCCCTCTTTCTGGTTCACGGACTGCACTACGACAACATAACTGCAAGACACACACAAATCTTTTCTACCAATACATTACAGAAAGTTTAGCATTTTTTCTATTTAGCTTTCTATACAGAATTGTTCTTTTTACTTATTCTTTTTTCGTTATTTTATTGAATAATGAATAAGAGACATCATAAATAAATATATACTCAATTACATCTGTAAACATTTGCTGGTACCTTTAAATAAGCGTATTTCCGATTAGTAGATTTATTGAATTTTTGCTTAAAGTCCAATAGTTTTTCAACGGTTAATATTTGCCAAAATCGACGAGGAACATGTATTTTGTACTTTCTTAAAAAGAATTCATTATCCTATGTCATTAGATATATCATTGACAGTTAAATTATTATTAATAGAAAGTTTGAAGAAATAACTCTAACAATGCTTATCTATGTAGTTAAAATGCAATCGAAAATATAATTTAAAATGGCTGATTTTTTAACATTAATTCGAATTTTCCAGAAGATTAATCAAACAAACAAAAAGTTTATTTAAAAAACAAATTTATAAAACATTTATAAACATTCTAGAAATTAATGTTCTTATGACTATTTCATGTGAATAAGGAATTAAACAGGTTAGAGTCTGTTTTCATTCGTAAATATTTTTTCACATCACTGTCTTTCCTCCTGGTCTATGTAACAATTTATGTCTTTACTCTCCGTAATCTTTTAAAAACACGCAGATATTATTTGTTTACTACATGTAAGATATTCATCTTTTCATGAACTAAATAGTTGCTCTAATACACTCTAACAAGATAAGCATCAAACAGAAAAATAATTATAAAATGAAAAGAATATATTGAAATACAATTGCATTAATTTATCTAAACAGCCCTATGTATGATTATGTAAACATTTTGCAGCAAAACTGCTTTTCACTGCAAAGTACATATTATTTTTTTTTTTCTCAGCTGTATTTTTTTAGTATTTACGTTTTATTGTTTGTTTCTTAGCTTTTAGAGACAGAGTGTAGTTAAAAAGAATAACTTGCTGTGTATGAAGCAGATTGCTATAAGTTAAGGATTTGTGTATTATAGTTACAATTAAATGATTCGTTATAGCATGTGAAACAAATTTTTGGTGCATTAGAATATTTTATCTGAGATTAGTTCAGAAAAAAGCTAATATACTACCTCATACAATAAATTAACATTTTTTTCGACTAAATAACAAAAAATCTCATTTCCTAAAGAGAATCGTGGCTTTTTTTCTCTGCTGTAGTGAAAATGACTTTATTAAGCTTTCCTTTTTTTACAGTGAAAATATGCATCACAATTTAAAGAAAAACTCAGCATTAGTTTCAAATGATGTTTTTACTTCTATGAATTTACAAACTCCTCTTCAATATCCTTTTAGATTTCTATTATCAAAGTATTTTTATTATCATTCTTTTTCTGAACCAATGTCTGTGTTATTTTAAACATTGAATAGCTTAGAGTAATTATACATATTTGCATAGTAGTCTGGAAATATTTTTTAATCCCTGAACATTGTTTTTTCAAATATACCGCCAAAGTGATGCATCTAAAAAGTTCAGCAGGATATTTTAAGAAAGCTTGATTAAAACCCATTTGTTGACATTGTAAAAACGTACGTATGTGTTTTTATTAAAGTTTTATACTTATGTGAGGAAATGGATATTTTTCTTGCATAATACCACATCAAAGTAACTAAGACTTTATTTAGTTCAGCCTTGCGATTAATTTAAAAAGAAAAAAATATGTATACTATCAAAAAAATATTAATTAAAAAGAGAAAAAAGCAATCAGGATACTCTTCCCAGGTAATTAATCAATTTTAAATGAGTTTTTCCCTTTAACTGCTCCAGTTTTTCCCCTAGATAATGTTTTCTGATTAAAATAATATTTAATTATAACCATTTCCTGAGCTTTCACAAAAAAGAAATATGAACCAATTGAAAGAAGCACTACTTAAGTAAAGTATAAAATTAATGGAAAGAGCTGTAACGTAAAGCATTTATGTATCTTATTTGCGCAAACATTTAAATGTTTCTGTAAATATTTAAATGTTTACATTATGAATATTAATGTTTCAAAAAGTTAAAATAATTAAAAAAATAAATAATAAATAAATAAAAATACAAACCATGGAAAAAAATATTTTGACTAAATAAATACTAAAAATCCACACTCTAAAATTATTTAAAAGTAGTAATAGCATTTTTTTTTAAATTTTAGGGAAAAAAAATATATGTGCCTATTGTAATATACTTTAACAAATTCAGCACATAATTTTAAATATTTATTTTAGTTTTATGAGAATAACATTTGTTTTTGGATTATTATTTTTAAATAAGTCAGCCTAATTTATGTTTATAAAGTAATTCAATCATAACCAATGTTAAATAAGTATGAAAATAGATTTTTAATTTATTTCAATTTATAAAAGAAATCAAACAAACCTAATTATGTATCTGAAAAATAACTTCGCAATCATTCATATAAATATATTTAAAGATATATTTAAAATTCTGAAATAGATCAATTTCGCGGCAATTTTGTTAAGGTTTTTAATATTTTAATGAACTATGTATTTTTAAATTATCATATATATATATTCTTAAAATGATTAGGTACTTATCTATATTGTCAAACACAAAGTACTTAAATGCACAACTATAAGATATGATTGTACAACAATATCCAAAAGCTCATTTAATGGTGTCTTTAATGTGTGATGTATAATTAAATAATTGCTTTCTAAGAAATTTTTCCTTTTTCAATTAAAGTCACATTTAATCCTATTCCGATGCAAGATTAACTAACGATAGAAAGTACTAAGTTATTTAGAAACATTATAAACGAAACATTATAGCTCGTACATCTGACGTTAACCTCCAATGGCTAAATAACGTACAACAGTCCATAACGTACAATAGTTAAGAAACTTAACAGTGTGTGAAATGTAGAGTTCGCAGTAAATATACTAAGTTGTATCGTTGAATCGACCAGGAGTCGAATAAACGTAGTAATATTTGCACCCGATGCATGTTTCAACCATTTAATTAAAACCATCAAGTGATTAAAAATGCCACATACCACAATTTATTGCACATAGGCTTTTAATGTTTTCCTTTACACACCAAACGGGCTAACGAAAGCTAACCACAACGGGTTTGCACGTACGCTCTGTATGGGTACTTATATTTACTTCTTTCTATCTTTGATTTGCGCATATATTTAATTCTTATAGTGATATTGTAAGTGCTGGTGTTCTTAAGAGATGTAGTTTATTCATGGTATTGAAATACTTCTCATCCAGGAATTTCTTTGTGTTGAACGCGGAAATTTTTAATTGATGGCCGGGATTTAGATTTTTTAAAATATTCGATAAAAAGCTTGGACTGGCAAGGCAATGTGTAATTTTTTTTTTCTTAAAAAGAAATTCAAGGGGAATAATAATTCAAAACAACCATTATTATCTTAGTCCCGTTACAATATAAGACTTTGTATTACACCATACTTTTAATAATGCGTGCATGACATCCTACATCCTCATATGTTTCCACTAATGGCAATCCTCCAAGAATCCATTTTTCAACAAGATAATGCTCGAACACACACAACAAGGATGTCACAAGACTACCTCCACCACATTACCACCGTTCCCTGCCCTGCTTAATCCCCAGATTTGTCACCAATCTATTATTCCGGGATCTTTTGATTTGGATAGTTGGGCAGCCTACGAGCTTGGTCCAACTAGAGATGCACTTACAGCAACTGTGGAACGATAAGTCTCAGGACAACATACGAAACTTGTATGCCTCAATATCCCCTCGTATCGCATCGTGCATTCGCGCTAGAGGGGACCAACAGAGTACTAAAACTTCAGTTTAATTTTGTACTTCTTCTGCAATAAATGATCTTTTTTCTTTGATTTTCCAATGAGCCATTTATATCAAAGTAGTACTTACATATGTAAAATTTCCTTTTATCTCGACGACTTTTTCTTGGTGCGCAAATTTTTATGGCTATGAATGTACATTGTTATTATATGATTATGTCTATTATATGACACAGTCTTCGTGTTTTTGATTGAACTGGAATAACCACTATACGTTTAATAATATCATATGTATCCTCATGATAGCATCATACATAATAATACGAGACGCTCATTATACAGCAAAGATGTTATAAACAGATACTTCAGAAGGATATCAATAGATTACTTTACCACTATCAAAAAACATTTTTTAAAAAAATCGCGGTTTTCTCCCATTTTTTTTTAAAACTATGATATTTCGATAGCGCAAGCGAATGTACTACTTCTAGAAGGTGTTGAAGTACTTTTTGTCGTATCTATCTTAGAGGAGATATTGCCAATAATTTTTATGCTCATCTTGAATATCATTTATCAAATTTCTTGGAAACACTTTAAATGTGGAACTTCATTGTGACTCATCAAAATTAATTCAGATACGATTTTGTTCTTTTCCTAAACCCCCTCAATTTATCTAATATCATTTAAATGTTTGTACTAAAATATAGTTTAGCTTTTGTTATAAATGGTAATTTAATGGTGTGTAAGGTTTCAGTTGCTTATTGTATGTATCTATGACTGGTTTATATTAAATTATATTATATACCCTAATCTGTTATACGTGAGTTCTGCCTAAATGTTTGTATTTGGTACTGATATTTTGTAAGCGATTTGATTAAGCGAACGGTATAGTGCAGTGCTTCTGAAACTTCCAATATTTGCGACCCAATTTTCCATTATAATTTTCATCTGCCCCCCTTTATACAATCTTAATGTATTGAAATCAATAATAATGTACTCTGGCACTAAAGATACTATACAACTTTAGTTATAAACCGTACAGTATTTAGTAATATAAGTATTCAGTTTTGTATATAATTTGGTATACAACAAGCCCATGGGGTCACTTCTAATAAAAATCTTGTTCTTAACTCAGTATTGATAAATTAATGATCAAATTCATTGTGCAGTACTGATCAGGGTAAAATTTTTTTATTATGTCTGAATGTCATTCTTTAGTAAATTAGTATTTTTTTAATATTTTTTTTTATTTTCAACTTTTCTATATGCTTGCGCCATCCGGATAGGATTATCACGGGGCAACCCCCTTGGAGATGGTCCCCCACAATTTGAGAAACGCTCGTATAATGCAATACAGTGCTCTCAAAAGTGTTCACCTTTTATCATCTGAAGCTGTAAATATAATGAAAGTGTTTAATATAATTATCTTTTTTTGAAAACTTGTTTAATTGTACATAAATATTAGTAATTTTAAGCTTAAATAGTAATAAATAATAACGAGTTTGCTTATTTGTCCCGTATATCAAAACATCTAAGATTTGTTGTAAATTGTTTAGGAAATATACAACACATGGCTTAAAATTTATATAGCCTTACAAAATTACAATAAGCAGCATAACAAATTATTATTTAGAATTCATTTGTGAATAGATAAACGTGGTGGTACGAAAAACGGCACAGAAAAAAAAATACTGTAAATAATTCGAGTTCCATCCAAAAAAGATACTTATTTTCAGTGATAACCTGGGATAAATAGAAAAATGCCAAATTGAACTTGAGAAAAGTAACAAGATAGGAGGGATATCTTACCCTTTTTTTACAAAAGATAACAAGAAAGCACTAGATTTGAATAAACTGAACACAAAAGAGGTCATTCAGGCTCAGAATAAAAATAAAGAATAAACCTCGTTGCATAAATAATTTAAAAAGTCGTAAATGCTGAAGGAAATAAATATTATTAATTAGGTAAAACAAATATTTAATTCAGAATTAACAAGATTAAATGGAGAAAAAAGCAACATTTAATCATTCGGAAGAAAAATGTTAGATTATCCTTTATTAAAAAGGAGTCACGCAGACGCAATTATCTATTTATATCGCAATGTTTAAAATTCCGATTGCAAGATATTTCTGCTGTTACCAATGTTACAAAAACAAACGAAATACAATGGGAAAATGTATAACTTTTATTAAATAGCAGGTAAAACAGGAAAATGGTACTTATGTGTAGGGCAGAATTTCTCAAAATGAGGGGCTCGCCCCTTAGGGGGCGTGTTAACCCTACAAAGGGAATGAGAGCATATTGCAGGGGGTGAGAGCATATTGAAAAGTAAAAAACAAAAGATTATTTAAAAAATAATTAATTGAATCAAGGTATACAAACACACAATACATTCTGACATAGTAAAAAATAAGACATACAATTTTACACACTGACAAAATTTACTTATAAATATATTAGTACAGCGCAATATATCTTTCAGTGGTGTAATGTACGCCCATTGCGGGGTGGAAGCAGGGACTCTAGGGGCTCTAAGCTTGATTGACCCTAATTGCGTATTTGGCAAACATTTGGCGCGCCCCTCATTTTGAGAAATTCTGCCCTACACATAAGTACCATTTTCCTGCTTTACTTGCTGTGTAATAAAAATTATACATTTTTTCGAACCCATTTCACTTGTTTTTGTAACATTGGGAACAGTAGAAATATCTTGTAATCGGAATTTTAAACTTTGCGATATATCTAAATATTTAATTGCGTCTGCGTGACTCCTTTTAATAAAGGATTGGCGTAAAGGCCAAAACCTGAGTTTTCAGGGGGCCCTGATATTCTCCGTTACGCCACTGTGTATATTCTAATTTATTTAACAGTACTAAGAACAAGTTTAATAATTACCAGTGACCCCGTGTGGTCTTGTCATATATAAAACTATATGTGCAGACATTTACACTTTTCTTGATAATCTGTATGATTTATAATTAATCCCTTAAGTGCAGATTAAAAATTACGCGATTCACTCCCTAATGCCCCCGTTCAACACGTATGTCACCGGTAAGACGTATGTGGTGCATTGGCGGGGAGGAATAAATAAGCATATCCTCTGAAATAAGTTAATCATTCGCAAAAACACAGTCAAGATCACTTTATTGCTTTCCAAAGTCACTGGAATAATTTCATGGATAGCAGTTCACAGAAAAGATCGTATTTTAGAAAGACGTATATATACATCCTGGGCAATTAAAACACTGGCTGAGCGAGACATTTATATACGCCGGCGGCATTTAAAGAGGATAAAATGTTATAGTTTAGAATGTCAATGTATATTGTTATTCAATTCAATACATTGTTATTGTATGGGGGGGGGGCGTGAGGAAAATTATGATTGAATATTGGGTCTTAAATGCTGAAAATTTGAGAAGTAATGATGTAGGACGTTTTTAATACCAATTAAATAGATTCAAGCTGAATATGACTCGATACTAGTGCACTACGAGTAAACGCTATCATATCATGCCAATACAGTAAGAAATTTAGTTCTTCTCAAATGTGTTATAATTTTGATGGTTATGTTGCTGATACACAGTGTACCAAAGCAAGACTTCTCACTTTTGCTATTTGTGTTACAGTTTTGTAGGATTTTCACTTGAAAGCGATTTCTATAGAATTGTCAAATGTATCAAAGTCTCAACTGCCATCATTTTAACTACAGGTTTCTTTTGAAAAAATGTAGAATAGAGTACGTAAAAGGTTTGGTCAGTATTTTTTAATTTAATCGAGTTAAAAGACTTCCTCTGAAAAGCGGAAAAAATAGCATTAGTGATATACACTGACTTCTTTCCGCTGCAAAAATAATTACCATTGCGTCTTCTATATAATTATCTCTTATGAAAGTTCTGCTCTCATTCCTGCTGAACTGAAGAGTGGAAAAAACAGAAGAAACCTCATAACTCAGAAAGATAATCTATAAAAGAAGAAACAACTTTGGTCATAGTATACTCTTCCCAATAATTTTTTTTAAAAACCGTCAAGATTTGAGCGTTAAAACAAATGAAAGAAACGAATGAAAATAATAATAAAAAAAGAAAGAAAGATATAGTATAACAGCATAATCTTTCGTTATTCTCTTGAAATTAGTTTTGGGTTAGTATCCACACAAAACTAATTTCTTCTACAAAACATATTCTAAAAATGATTTTAAATACACACGATCTGTAAATATCCTTATAGATGAATTACACAGAAAGATGAACTACAACCTCTGACCATAAAGTTCAGTGAATGAAGTCAGAACGGCTGATCTGGCAAAGCTGGCGAAAAAGTGGCAGGTGTTGACCATCTGCCCCCAACGTTGTTCAGCTGAGAGTCGTTTGTGTTCCGTGTAAGACTTGTTTTAAAAAGAGCTAGTTTAGTGCGTTCGTTCTTAAAATAAGAACAGGAAAATGATCGAATAAAAGATTAACTTAAAGATTTGTTTTCAGTTTGTCAAGACACAGATATAAGCTCATTCGATGATGGTACCTTTTATGAAGGTCAAAAGAACTGTCCATGAAGAGAGTGTACAAAGGGGTTCACCCGCTTACGAGAAGGCCGGAATAGCGTTTCTAACAACCCCCGTAGCGAAAGACCTGCGACCTACGTTAATGACATGAAACATTGAAAAACTGAGTAAATTAATCACAAAATATTGTCGATTAACTCTACGCGTGATAGCTTGACAATGAATGCTGCAAGGTACATTGAAATTTTGACCCGTTTCATGAGAAACGTCTACGCAGAGTATGACCCCAGTAAACAAAATAAGGTTCATGGTTTTTGTTCAAGACAATGCTCCTACTTACACAGCCAATATCAACAAACAGCTCCTGGCAAAAATAAAGTGGTGCAAATTGAGCATCCACCATTTTCGCCTGATCTCAATCCTCCAGACTTCTTCCTATTGCCAAGACTCAAATTCGCTTTGAAAGGAAAGAGATTTAACGATATTTTTGACATCCAACGAAACGCGACAAGGTTTTTGAATTCCATCTCAAAAGACTTCTTGCAAAGTTTCCTGGAATTGTATAGCAGATCTCAGTGATGCAGAGTTATAGGAGATAACTATTTCGAAGGACAGTAAGGTAAGTTTCGTTAATATTTCATCTATGTTAATATTACAGGACATATATGTTAAATTTCTCCGACTTTTATTGTTAGAGGTTTTATAAACGCAGGAAATATGCTTTAATTAAAATTTTACTATAACAAGTTACATGGAATAAATTGTAATTAACATTTAAGCGCGCACACACGACGTATGGTTGATATCTCAACCAAAAGTAATAGCCTTTTAAGATATCCGATTAATTGTGACAACTTATTTTTTAAAAAAAATGGAGATATGATGATTTTTTGTGGTTTTCAGATTTGCTTAGTACATTTTAAGAAAAATATATTAAATATAAGAGGATAAAAAAATTATTATTACTAAAATGGGACAAAATTGGTAAAAATTTACAAAAAATAACGTAAACGGGGATTATTCTGTACCAAAAGTTTATGAACAAATTTTCAATTTTTCAATTCTGATGTGTTGCTATGATATTTATTTTTAAATTGACCTTCAGGATAAGAGATATTTTAATTTTTACAAAACCTAGAGCAATTTATCTTAGTTGCTTTTTGAAATTACTTAAAATAACAGTGATTAAATTAACGTAAGGGACTGTAAATTTTGTAATAAAGCAGTGATTGTTAAATCTGAAGGTTATATCACTTCTACTATTATGCAGAACATATACAAAAAATTTCAGTTAATTATTTTCAAGATTTTTTAACAATCCCTGCCCTTTTGAGTATTTAAAAAAACACATTTTGAGTAAAACGCGTTTTAAAGTATGACATATTTTGTTTAAAGTAATGGCATCTGGTTTTACTAAAACATTTGCAGTATTTGTTATAGTGATCAGAAAATAATGAACTTGATATTTGTATAAAGATAATAAGATAGCCTATAAAATAAAGTTATAAAAAATTGTCAATAAATTAAAAATTTTAGAGTAGTTGGATTCCTTAAGAGCTTGATTTAAAAACAAATCATTAACCATTCTCTGATTACTATGGAATCTCTAAATGTCAAATCCTAGATGCAACGACTATTATTTTCTAGAATTATTCATATAACTACTTCCCCCATCAAGTTATAAATTTTGAGCACCAATCAAGATATCTTTTCCGACTGTTCCTATTTCCATAAATTGAAATTTCTATTATTTGGCTTCACATTTTCTCTACCGAACTTAGGTTCTTCTCTATTAACACTTTTAAAGGCCCATCGAAGTGCGAAATTCAGGAAATTCACACTGGTGATTCCAAAATAGATTTTGAGACTAGTTTCTCACTATATATATTATTTCTAGCGAAATCTCTTTTTAGATTTCATCATTTCGAGATTAATAACTTTATTTCTGTTTTTCAGGCAAAGTTTTCTGCTATTGGTGTTTTTGTTGGAGAGTTCATCAAAATATCAATATTCTCATTTATTCATTGGTAGTACTTGTATTTATCTTCTTTAATCAACCATAAACATAAGCTTCATCAATATAATTATTTTTGAAACATACTCGTATACTGGATTAATGCTCACAATAATGAATATCAATTATTCACAATATAATTTAAAAAGTTTGCAGACTCTGAATTTTTTTTAAAAAAAGTTATTTTTGAAGGCAGAGCTTTTGCTGTCCCACAGCTCCTCATACTTTTCTAAAGAAATAAAAAATTGTATCCATGACTCATATTTCTTACTGAAATTATAGTCAAACAAACAGAGCTTAGAGCATTTTATTAGAAATGTCAATATTAAGCTCTTCTCTTCCATTTCTATGTAAAAATAGGTTCTACTTAATGATTCAATAATATCTTGCGAATTGCAAAAGGGAAAAAGTTTTACCTTAAATCTTATGGTATCTTATTTTCTTATCAATCCTGGCCTTTTTTTCTCCAATTTTCTTTGTTGTGAACCCGAGTCTGTGTTAGTGAGAGGAAAACTGAAGAAAGAATGTCATTTAAAAATCAAAGATTTTATTTGAGTCGATTTAAAATCTAGTATAGTTGCAACAAGCTAATGGGAGGGAGTAAGTTTTAATTGATAACAATAATAATTTTTACTTATCTTGAGTTGATTGATTCATTCAGACGCTCAGGTTCAACAAACGTGTATAGCTCTATAGAAAGATAAGACTACGTGTATTATGCAAATGTATGTTTTTTATCTTTCACATACCGTATTTACTCGAATCTTAGCCACCATGGTTTTTATGCCCTAGCCCCAAATTCTCAAAATGTTTTTGTGGAAAAATGTTGTTATCGATTGTAAGCCACACTCCCAATTCTCTACACGTTTTTGAGGGGGGGGGGAATAAGTAAAAGAATCATCGGTATCCGATACTTAATTTTTAAAAGATATAGAGGAAGGATAATCTCAGTTAACAATTTATTTTACCAGTATTAAAAACCTTCAATTACCTTCATGAACCTATGATTATTCTAACCGTCTGCATTACTTTTCGAAAATCATTCGTTACGCTCACTGGCACAGGTACCTTCACGAAATCGGTACCCGCGTCACCATTTTCCTACATGATGTCATCTACCGTATTATACAATGCATTTGTTACGCAAAATTTTTTTTTAAATAATGTATTATAGAGGAGGATGTAAAAAAATTATTTCAGACTGTTGGACATTTACAAGAAAAAATTATATAATTTTGTTTCGCGGCTTCTCTGTTTCCGTTTTTTTTCCTTCTGCGAATAAAATTTCCTTCATTTTCATATTTGCGTCATAGTAAACTCTCTCTCTCTCTCTAGGCATGATACTATTACCGATATCTTTGATGTTTAGGTGATTAAAAGAAAAAGCGTACACAAAAAAAAAATCCTAAGTATGGGCAGACAATGATGTTTAGAATAGACTGAATACTGGAGATAATCTGCGGAATGGGATAAGTTATCAATGCAAGTGGCCAGAAAGGATGTTTGCTTTGTTTTTCATTTTGAAAGGTGTGGAAACTCAATTTACTCCATCCGAAAAATATATTGCGCTGAACAGTTGATGTACGATTTCCAAAAGAGAATTGCTCCGACAGAAAAGAAAGAATGTGAACTGTTATACGTAGTCATGATTCAAATTTTCATGCATTTTATAAATGTCTTTGCAGCTAAATCTGGATTTGAAAATGTCACTATTAAACATGACAATCAAAAGAGATATACTTATGTGGTTCTACCAAAAAGTTTTATGTTTTATCTTTTAATAATTTGAAGTAGATATCTGAGTGCATGTGTTTTTGCAATTCATTTAGCGCTTTAATAGAAAAGTAATAAAGCAACATGTTATCACAGCAATGAGCTCATTTGTATTATGTTTTGAATCTAACGACCTCACGGGCTGTGATAGTACGTGCTTTAAGGCGATACCCTAAAAATCATCAACCTGTCGAAATTTTTTTTATTGGCTTATTTGATACCAAGATTCTTTATAAATATTCCTGCAAAATTTCAAAGCTTTACCTGCATTTTTTATCAAGTTATGGAGCAATGTTTGATGCTGAACAGCAACTACCACGCCTACATTTCAGATTATCTGCTAGAAAAGAGCCTGATAAAAATTTAATTAATTATTTTTCTACTGCACATCAATGAAACTGACATTATATATGCAGTAACAAATCATTTCAAGAAAGAATAGTGAAATTCATGCAAAAATTCTAGTTTTGGAATTATTTATAGAAGAGCAAATGGATTTGGTCAAGATTTAAAAGTTGTGCGTGATTTTTATGATTTTATTATGAATGAAATTCAAACTTCAAAACGGATTCTCCCAAAACACAAATACTAAATCTCATTTTGATAACTCAAATAATTAAAAATCTAATTCGCAAGAATAGAAAAACTCTCCCATTTTTATATATTTGTTTTCAGTGATATATATATATCTCATGTGTGTGAAATTCAACATTTTTATTATTAAAATGTTTTCAGATATTTATTTAAACAAATGCACATAAACAGCTCATAGATTTTGATATATTTTACTTATGAATTGTTATTTGATTTTACTTTCTTTCGTGTACAATATTTAACATTCGAAAGCTTTTAGAATCATGGAAATAAAAAATAAAGGCATAAACATCTTTTGTACATGTTGTGCATTAGCTCTGAAGTGGGTGTATTTATTCTTTTTTATAATTATTAAGATAAAGTTTTATAAAATATTGATCTTTCATTCGTTTTCTTCTACATATTTATTATGGCAGTATACTGTTTAATTGTTCCACATTTGTGCAATTTCTTATGGTAAGCAGTTTTAAATAAGCTAATTAACATTTTATAAAAGTTTCAGACTATTCGATGAATATTATATCATGCTATTTTCATGGAATGAAAACTTCAAACTCATTTTTCTCCATGTTGAATTTTTGTACATATACTGTTATTCACAAAACCCTAAGACTTTTTTAATAATTGAAGTATGGGTTTGAAAATTTTTATACATGTTCTGAAATGCATGTTTTGTAAAACTGTGTACGGAATTATCTCTAACATGTTTAGAATTTTTTCTAAAAAATTTCAAAATCAAAATTTATGTTTTTTTGAGATTTTTTGGAGGTTTAACTATAAAAAAATTAATTAAAAATTAAAAGCAGCAGCAGAAAAATACCCATGCACAGTTTTATGTAGTATTTTATAAGGTACATGGGGAAAAAATTTGAAAGAAAGAGACATATTTAAAAAATCCTTAGGATTTTAAAAAAATGTTTTAAAAAGTTCAAAAAATTTAATTTTACAAACATTTTTCAACAAATTAAAAATTTTTTGTATGGAATTAATATTACATATTAACTTTTATAAAATACAATTAAAACCATGTATCGAAAATAAAAAAAAATTTTGAAGATGGTACCATATCGCCTTAAAAAAATCATCTGATGAAAGAAAGAAAAGAACAGGAAAACAGAGTAAGTATTTAAATGTAAACAAAATAATTAAAAATTTGAATATAAATATGAATATTATATAAATAAGTATTTAAATGTAACAAAAATTAATTAAAAATACATATTTAAATATAAACATTTTATACATTAATATGTATATATACATATATTTAGGTATCTATATATCTATACATAAATAATTACATACATTTTTAAATTGCCTCACCATGCAAAAAGATGGTGTTTATCCTAAAAGTTAAAGCACAATGAAAGCCAAAACTATTTGGACAAACAATGTGCTAAACCATTGGGACATTTAACCCCATATTTTATTTTTTTTACATTAATTTTACATAAAAATTTAGTCTGTTTATTTTGGCGGTGCTTTAGTCTTGTTCTTAGGTGGTGCTTCGTTTTCCTTTGCCGGTGAAGCAGCGTCATTCTTCCATGCTGTTTCCTCGTCCTCCTATAAAAAAATTTAATTTAATCTAGAATGTTTACCAATTCTTATTCAAAACTTAGTAAGTATATGTCTGTACCTACCTTTAAATGACATTTACACAAACTCCATTATGTTCACACCACCACTTGCATTTTAAATCAATGATATGGACTCCAACATCAGGTTGAATAGGTAGTAAATCGAGAAAAACTCCTCCAGTAAATATTTTTTTTTTGAAATTTTAGGTTTTTTTATAAAGGTTTTTGATTGACGTAAAACGGACAAATTTAACTTTTTCTTTAACTGCGTCAGAAATAACATAATTATTGCATGTAATTAATCCCGGAAGAAAGTGAATGTTAACTGTTTTTACATTTTTTTTTCAATTTGTACAATCATTGTACCATATAAATGAGTAGGCATATTGCCTAAATTTGAAAAGCCGTTTCCCTCTTTCACTTCACATTTGTGACCTTTCACGTCATCCATCATAATGCATCTTTTTCCAATAACATCCCCCCCCCACCCAAAATTTTAAGCTGACTTTTCAACATTAATGTCAATAACAGTACCTTTTCATAAGTCTCGAATTCCATTAGCAAAAGTACTTTTTCCTGAGCCATACGGTCCTTTTATTCCGATCCATCTTTTTTTCTGCTCTCCATACAAAAATGATTTAAGTATATATTCAAAAATGGTTTTGAACCATTAATTATGAATAATATGGAAACAATAAAATTATGCTTCAGCAAATATATTTATATCGCATTCACATAAAAGCTTTTGACCAAGATCACAACAAATATTTTCTAAAAATTTTTAATTTGTTACATTTTTTAAATCACGGACATTTTTTGCGTTTATCCTATTAAGTTTTTTTGGCATCGGGCATATGCACAAATTAAAAAGCATTTTCTTTATGAACATTATGTTCATCTTCATGTTCTTTTGTAAAAATTAAGTATGTGCAGGGATAAGCAAGGTGTTCGTAATTTGTCATAATCTCTGGAACAGTTTCAAAATTATAATCGTAACAATATTCTACTAACAATCTATGATTGAATTTGGAATCTTTACCAGGTTTTTTTTATTTTTTTTTAATTTTTGCCCTTTTTACAGGTTTTTTAAATGGAATACCACACTTTTCTTGTAATACATCTCTCTATTAGCTTATCAAATTTAATAGCATTTTTTAAAATAAAGCTTGTTATTAATCTACGTTTTAAATATTTTTTGATATCAATAATCTTTGTTCCGCATAAAAATATATAAAACAAATAATTAAATGTTGTTTTTCAATTTCAGAAGAATAAAAACCAAAATATTGATATTTTGATGAATTTTCAACTAAATAATAGGCATTTAATTTATCTTTCAAATCGAATGAACAAATTAATAAAAAGAGCTTACCAGCTCGCCTGTTACTTTCGCTTCAGAAAAAAACATTTAAAAAAGTAGGAGCAGCAAACTTTTTTTAGGGAGATGAATTAAAAATTCCTCATCAAATGGAGACTGATTATATACACTATTATCCCATTCTTCATCGTCGACAAAGTTATCCGAAAAACATCCACTATCGAATGGAGCACTGGTACTGGAAGTATCTGAATGCTGAGAGCACACCTCTTTTCCCGTAAACACAACATAAGATTCTTTCAGGAGTTGAAGATTATACTCGTAATCTTTACATCCATCATTTTTATCCGGGTGCCATTGAAGATATCGCTTTATTATTCCTGATTCTGAATAATTATCTAAATTTACACATAATAATTTCATTAAATTTCTTTTTGCAGTAATTGTATCCATTCCGAAGTCACAAAAGTGAAACTACTCGACAAGTCAGAAAACTGAAACGATTCGGCAACAAAAATGATTGATGAATGCTAAATAATAAGCATTTTTCCCTTTTTATGTACTACAAATCGCGCGCGTGCGAAAATGATTTCTTTATAAACACTCAAAACAACTGCTTTCGCAGAGACACTAGCTACTATACTTTTCTTTTTTTTTCTCTACTTTGTGTGACAGTCAAGTTCCGTTGCAGATAACAAGTAGGAGAAAAATTGGTTCTTTTCTTATCTTGCCAGGAAAAACAACTTTCCCGCGCGCTGCGGTTTGTCTTATCTCGTTCATTCATGTTTCCTGGTGTATTCGCGCGTGCGGTCAGTTGTTGCTAGGTTACGGGACGCTTCTAGGTTGCCGTAGTAACGGGACGCTATGGAACAGTTTTGTATGTATACTTTCGCTAATATAATTGATAAAATTTTATTTATTTTAAAAGCAAAATAAGTGAATAATTTTTATATATATATATCATATTTTAAAAATTCATTTACGTAGTTGCTTACTTACAAATTTGACGAAGTTTGTTTATGGGTGCTGCTGCCTCAATAGCCCTTGGAGTCGGGGAAGAGTTGTTAGTTGGTTTATTGGCCGAAATGGGTTTAATTGAAATTTTAAAGGAAATAGGCTTTAACATAGGAGACGAAAACATTTTAATTCCTTTACCTGAAACTTCACTTGATTCTATTAGTAACGGAGGTTACACAGCAGTTGGAATTTTTGCTGCATCATCGATTGGTAGTGCAATAGGGACAAGTGTTGTTGATTTTTTAAAAAAGAGTGCTCTTAACGCTGCTGTTAATAAAAGTTTCGAACTTGCAGCTACTCGTTGAGAAAAAACAAAGTCTATAACATTTTGGGGGGAAAATGATTCTAAACGACCCTTGAATTCTTCAATTGTATTACAAAATGTCATCTACGAGACACTGAAAGAAGTCAGGGGTGGAAAGGCTAGGTTGGAACGTGTTAGAAGCAGTAAACGATGAATCAAAAGTGTAGAAAGAAAAGGTGTGGATAGGAGGAGAAGACAAAAACGTATTAGTCAGACACCTAATCTTACCAAACGCCAACTACGCAGCCGAAAAAAACAAATTCGCCGCAAGTAAAAGTAAACACACATTTTAGGTGTGGAAGTTATTTGCAACCGACCCTTATCGTAGACCCCCCATCTAACAAAGTTAAGAGTCCTATTTTTTTCTGGAATTTCACCATGATGGTGTTATTGTAACAAAGTTTTCTGCAAAAGATAAGCCCCCGAAAATATAAGAAAATATAAAGACTTTGATACTGAAAACGGTCATTTCGATTTAAAATTTCATCCAAAAAAAAAGTGAATCAATATGTGTACTCAATGTTTAATGAATCAGACGGAACTTCTACTCTTCCGATTATATGGAAGAGCAATCTATATACCTTAACAACAGATGATGCGGGAATAGGAATTTTGCGTTTAAAACAGTACATGACCTTAGCAATACATTTTTATTCAAAAGGAACAGGAGAAAATTTTGAAAATTTTGGATTTCAGTTAAATTTTTTTGGAGGGAAACTACAAGCAGATAACTTTTTTAGCGATTTTTGGATAGAGAATGAGGACGAACTATTCCTCAGAATTCAATTCTGGTTTAAAACCAGGAATTGCGTTAAATGTGAGAGAAGATTTTGGGACAAAATCGTAGTTCCCAATTCTAAGAGAGATGATCCACGTTATCCACACTTAACCTCAATTCTACCCAGGCAGACACCTATTGAAAAGACTCCACTTTTTGATAGAAAAAAACGGGATAAAACAGATGATAACACACAAAATGTTGATAAAAGTGAAAACAATAACAATGTCGATGACACAAATATGCCACCAGAAATACCATAACTAGCCCTTTAATTACTACTGTTCTCGTTCCAAATGTTGAATGCAAAAATTAGAGAAATTTTATTTAATATTTCACGAATTTTGAACTATTCTGATAATATTTGAAAAATGGCTGAAAATATGAATGACCCGGTGAAAGCAATATATATACCAGACTCTTAAGCAATACCATCATCAGGAATACCACCCTCACCTGTCTCCTCACAAGTACCTGCATTAACTTCATCAGACATGACTAGGGACCAAATGATGGGAACGGATGCTGTAAAGTTCGAAAATACTCTGCCTAATGATCTTAGACAAAAATACGAAACACGACTTCTAGAATGCTTTACACAACCGCGTCTGATTTTCAGTAACCTTAACTCTGGAAAAATATTGCGTATTAGATTCGAGTAAATAAGGTATATATATCTCACTATCGGACATTCGCGTGCGCTTCTAAGTTCCACTGCGAACTCGATTCACTTAACTTTATATAGTAAGACTAATTTACATACGTCTCAATTACTTCACAAAAAGAAGTTCTCAAATCATACAATTTGTTGAAGGATTTTGTCCTTGAGGATTAAACGAGAAGAGTCCCCGTTACACCTTCATAAGTTCTAGTTTTCTTTACATTTGTGTTTCTTAAACTGTAGGGCTTTCCCCTGGGTAGGCGTGATAACTCTACGAAGGAAGAGTGTAGATTACTAAGAAAACGAAGCTTTAGATCGTTCTGAAGCTGTCGAAGACAGTTTCTGCAACCTCAACAGCCTTATCAGAGAAGATCAAATCTTCTGTGTCTTCGGGGCTGGTCTTAAAAAGTCTGGCTTGAATTATTGGGCAGCTGAGGACATGTTGCGGAGATAGTTGAATATTAGGGCAGTTTGAGCAGTGATTTGTGTAACTTCTTTGTCCGTCATTTGAGATTTTGAATCATTTCACGTGCTTTGTTCTAAGTCTAGTTCAGTGCTGCTCAAACTTTCTATACTTGCGACCCAATTTTCAATAAAATTTTCATCATCCTCCTCACCCCCCTCTATGCAAAAACAATGTATTGAATTCAATAATAATATACTTTGACGTAAAGCTACCGAGCGACTTTAATTTTATAAACCGTTCAAATTGTCAAGATATGTTTTAAATTTTGTATGTAATTTTATGACATGCCCATAGGGTCACTTGCAATTGATAAACTTGTTTTTTACTTAGCACTGTTAAATTAATTATGAAACACATATTGTGCAGTACTAATATATTTATAAGTGTATTATATCAGTGTAAATATGTAGATTATTTTTTTATTATGTTAGAATGTATTTTGTTTTGCTTCATTTCAGTAAATTAATATTTTTTTTATAATCTTTTGTTTTCGATTTATTGTTATATTCGCGCCGCCCTTTTTGGGTTATCACCCCCCTAGGGGAGCGCGCAACACAGTTTGAGAATTACTGGTCCAGTTATTATTGATGCTATTGTACGGTTGCTATTTAGAGCTCAGATGAATATGTAAAATTATTGTTGAAAAACCTTCGGTTGGCAACTGCATTGGCGTCGATGAGGGTCGTAAGGTTAGATGATTGAGGGCAAGCTCTGGATTCCTTGGAAAGTCCATCGGCTTTCTCAATACCGAAGTTATTTGCGTGGGCTGGTATTGATTGTAGTGTACACACACAGGATCTCTTTTCTGTTATAATATTGTGGAGGGATTGGATAATTTTTGTGGCTGATTTGGCACTTGCCTTTCTGTATGATTTGCAGCACAAATCTTCAGTCTATGAAGATGACGATGCCACTGGATTATTAGCTTTTATATAGGAAATTTTCCAATGCACTATTGATAACAATGAGTTCGCATGTGTAGTTGGATGCAATTTTTCCCTACTGGATAATTTGTACGGGTTTATAATTATTACTTTAACTGCCGATTAAAAGCTACGCGATTCGCTCCGAAAGTCCACCGTTTTCTTCTTAAGCGTGCGCATGTGATGTATTGGGGAGGGGTGAAAGAATAAATAAGCAAGTACTCAAATTTAAGTAAATCCTTCACAAGCACTGTCAAGATCTTTTATTGCAATCCAAAGACTTTGAAAATGTTATGGATAGCAGTGCACAGAAAGATCGTACTTTGGAAAGACGTGCATGCACGTCTGGGGCAATCAATACTTTGGCTTTGGATTTCAGTCGGGGGGGGGGGGTAAGTCGTTTTGTAGACTTATTGTCTAAGTATAGTATAATTGAAATTGATTTCTATACATTGTTATCGTATGGAAGGAGGAGGGTGTGATGAAAATTATAATTGAATACTGGGTCACAAATACTGAAATTTTGAGAAGCACTGTTTCACATTTTTAATTGTTTATGTGATTCTCCCGGGTATACCAGTCCTTATATCTTTTATGCCCCCATCCCGCTAAATTTCATTGCCCTGCTGTAAAACCAGCCTATGAGTCTACTATTTGCTGGTTAAAGACTTTCTCAACCCAATATTACTCTTAATAAGTTTGCATATTCCCAATATGTATGCTTTCATCCAAGTTAATTTTTGTCTCCGTACCTCTGTATTTTTTCATAGTCCTTTTTAATGTATTTATCTGAATTTGTATTGTTTTTCTATAGTTTTCTCTTTTTCTCTGTGGCCCAGTTGGTCATTTTAATCTTTATATGAAAGTTCAATCTTCGCGTGGGAAAAAAAACGAAAAAATAAAGGAAATTCATAATTTTTTTTGTTTTGTGTTATTAAACAATAGAGCGTTTTTCGAAAATAAGAAAGAATTACTATTAATCTATGTTTGAAGAAACCATGTTGTGTTTACAAAAATGTAATGAGTTTTCTGAAAAGGGGCTTTTTAATAATTGAAGCAGGTATTGATTATTTGAAAACATGGAATTTCAGATAAGTCATTTGTTTTATTTATCTCTGAGTTTTTCTTTGAACCATAATTGTTATTTATGAACAGACCATTAAACCACCAACATCTTGAAAATATTTGCGTTGTATTAATGATTTCCTAAAAATAACTCTATTGTTCAGCAATAATCATGTAAAATAAAACAACCACAATATGAGAGAAGAAATAGTTTGCATGTCTTCATTTAAAATTCGATTAAAAAATAACTTTTTTATACCAATAAGTTATAACTTTAGTTGCCTGATTTATTATGAAGTTAAAGAAAAATAAGGTAAAATAAATTGTGTTTTTTTATAATTATATTCATGGAATATTAGTTGTTATATTTATTATTACATTGTGCATTGTACATTGTTGTTATATTTATTGTAAATTGATGATGTACTTACCGGTGCTGAGCCCTTGTTAGAGGCAAAGGATCTAAAAAATCACCGTATCAATATCTTCTCTAAAGGAGGTATGGTTTTGCATAAGTGGTGTGGAAATAATATTGAATTGACTGAGGTTTCTGAAAATTATGATTTTTCAGATCCATCAGGTATAAAAGCCTTGGGTGTTTATTGGCACCCCAAAGATGATTGCTTCTCTTTTAGGGTAAAAATAGACCTGCACAAGTTAAACACCAAACGGGATGTTCTGTCAACCATCACCAGGATATATGACCCTCTAGGTCTTCTAGGTCCTGTAGTGGTGAAGTCGAAAATCTTCTTGCAAAAACTGTGGATGTTAAAGATTGTTTGGACAGATTTGCTTCCAGAGACAACAGAGAAAGAATGGCGACAATTTGTCGAATCCCTTCAAACAATAAATAACATCAACATCGAAAGATGCATTGTGGTAGAGCAAACTGAAGTGATCGACCTGCATGGATTTTCCGATGAGTCTCAGTCGGCATTTGGAGCTGTCGTCTACTGCAAATCCGTGACATCTAATGGAAAAGTGCTTGTGAATCTAATTGCCAGTAAATCTCGAGTTACACCCATCAAACAAACAACGATTCTTTGACTTGATCTTTGTGCATCTGTGCTATTAGCAAAATTAGTTCATCGAGTCAAGCATGCCTTAAAAATAAAGATAAATAATACTTTCCTTTGGAGTGACTCCGTGATAGTTTTGTCGTGGATAAGGAAGGAGTCCTATCAACTAAAGACCTTTGTGGCTAACAGGAGATGACTTCCAGTGAGGAATGGAGTTATGTGCCAACAGAGGACACTCCTGCCGACTTCGTTTCCAGAGGAATGGACCCAATAAAACTTAAAACCTGTGAGCTGTGGTGGAATGGTCCAACATGTCTGATGAGTAACCAGTATCTACAAAGAGAGGTCCCTGTTGCAGTGATCAAGGATCCAGGTGAACTCAAAAACTGTAGCGACTATACTAAATTTTTTCTTGATACTGCCACTAACTCTTTGGTCAGTAATTTACTTAACCTTAGTAATAATTATTTTAAAATTATTCGTGTCTTAAGTTTTATTTGTAGATTTGCAAATAATTATAAGAGCAAAGAAAGCAAAAGAACTGGGCCTCTAGATTTAGGAGAATTAAAAAAGGCCGAACAGCTTTTATTTAAATTATTGCAAAAAAAGAAGAGCTTAAAGTTTAGATGAATGGTATTCAAAATTCTGGCATGGTACCTTCCAACAGTCGAGTAAAAAACATCAACCCATTTATTGATAGTGAAGGGATTTTGAGAGTTGGAGGTCGATTGAGTAATAGTGATGTAAATTATAACCAGAAATTTCCAATTCTTTTGCCTTCGAAACATAATTTGACTTATTTAAAAGTTGAATACTTTCATAAAAATTTTTTATATAGTGGTCCACAATCGTTATTACATCCGATCAGGCAAAAATTTTGGATATTAAATGGCCGTATTATTTGTAAAAAGTTGCTCATAATTGTGTAATTTGTTATAAGGCCAATCCTACTTGTGCTGATCAAATAATGGCTGATTTGCCAAGAGATAAGAGTAATCAAAAATTATCCTTTCAATGTGTCAGATATGGACTTCTGTGTTCCTTTTTACATTAAGTATAAAGGGCAGAGAAAAGGTGTATATAATAAATTCTATGTATGTATATTTATATGTTTTGTTTCCAAAGCTGTACATTTAGATATTGTAACTGATTTAACCTCTAATGCATTTATTGCTACTCTTAAGCGTTTTATATTTAGAAGAGGAAAATGTGCTAAGTTATATCCTGAAAATGCAACCAATTGTGTTAGTGCAAATATAGAACTTAAAAAAATGTTTAATTTGGTCTGTAAACCTGATGAGGCACTTGCAAATTATATGTCCTTTGAAGGAATAGATTTTGGAAATTCCTCCCCCCTAGAGCTCCGAATTTCGGATGCCTCTGGGAGGCAGGCGTTAAATCTTTTAAGTTCTATCTAAAAAGAGTAATAGGTAACTTAAGATTAACATATGAAGAGTTTCTGACAGTGATTATCCATATAGAGGGGATGTTAAATTCTCGCCCTCTTGTCCCATTATCTTCTGATGTAGATGATTTATATGTATTGACTCCTCATTTTTTGATAGGCAGGTCAATTACATCTATTGTTGAGCCTGATTTAACTAATTTAAATGAAAATAGGTTGGATAATTGGCAGCAAATTACAAAATTAATTCAATTAATTTGGAAAAAATGGAGTGCAGACTATCTTAATAGTTTGCAGCAGAGAAAAATATGGCAATTCGAAAAAAAGAATGCTAAAATTGGAGACATGGTTATAGTAAAAGAGGATAATTTACCCTCATGTCAATGGTCATTAGGTAGAATCAATAATATTTATCCAGGAAAGGATTGTAAAATAAGAGAAGTAGAAGTCAAAACCACTAGAGGGTATATTTAAGAGACCCATTTCGAAACTGTGCATTCTGCCAATTTACACTTAAGTAAAATAAACCTTCCAATAGTAATATTTTTATATAGAATAGTTTTTTTTTAAACTTCTACTGTTTAGGTCTGTAATGTGTGATTTATCAATTGCTTTATATATTGTTTTTCATTTTTATATATTGTTGTTTGTATTTTAATATTGTGTTTCAATGAATTATTATGATTATGTTCTGTGTAAGTCTTGCATGTTTTGAAAACATTGCAAGGCCGGGCGTCATGTTCAGTGCACGTGTATGACAATGTAAAGCGCCCTCTAGCGCTCATAGTGAGGCAGTGTACTCTTAGACTCTAACGAGTGAGGAGTCAAAATCGAGTCGTTCCGAGAAAATAAAAATCAGTCCACTGAATGAGACCTTTTTTTGAGTGTGTCTGTCTAAAACTGAGCTACGACGACCCCACAGTTATCATCATCAAATTTGCCGAATAAAAAACTTCTAAAAATTGCATTCAATAATTGTTGTCGGAAATTCTTCATCTGAAGAATAAATCATATTTATTGATATGAAAATAGAAACAGAATAAAATTTTTAAAAAGCTTAAGTATAATTATATATATTTATCTAGAAAAAAAATTGGATTTTAAATTTTCTGTATGAGATGTTCAACATTAAATATAATGTCTTAAAACATTTTATCTTTCAAAAGTATTATAACATTGCCTTTAATGGTAAATCAATTTCAATAATTTTTAAGAAGTAAAACTTCATACTGCATTCATGTTTCTATATTCAGTATACATGTATATATACTAGCTTTCATGGCCCGGCGTTGCACGGGCTTATACCGAGGGTATAACTTAATCCCCATGTTAATTTCCTCCATTTTTTTCTGACGCCAACACTTTTGTGTGGTTTTGACGCGTACGATGTGAGTGCATGACCCGTGAGTGCGTGTCATGGCTTTGTCGCTTAACATTTTCCCTTCTCTTTACAAATTCAACACTACCAATATTATTTTTCGAAATTACTTTGATTTCTTTGTTTCTTTCCTCTCCGCTTAGCCCGGCGTTGCACGGACTTTTACCGAGTGAATAACTTCAACCCTTATGGAAATTTCGTGTTTCCCTCAGGCCGATAGCTCTTATGTGCGCGATGTGAGTGATTTCTTTAACTATGTCATTAAAACTCCCTTTTTCGAAATTTGTTCTTGCGTTGGTGTGGTGTTCTAATTATTAGAGATTTGTGAAAGCGCAGGTGTCGTCCTCGTCACTTGACCATGGTTGAAAATTTCGAGGTCCATCGCCAATAACCCTGGAATAGGCAAACAGTGCGAATTAAAAAATCACTCACTCAGTTTTCAGTTCTTTCGTTGCAATTTTTTGTCCCCGGAAACGAAAATATAGCCTTTTTAAAGATAGTTGTATGTTGAAAAAAGACAGAAAAGTAGAAATTTTTCAAATTTCACTACTATTTCAAATATTGAAGTAAAATTGTGAGGATTTTTTGAAGTATTCGACACACGGAAAAATGTTTCAAGTAATTGTTTTAAGTATTTTGAGTGTTTTATTAAAATTTGTTTCGAATGCATAACATACGGCCATGGAAATTCACCTTCCGTTATCAAAGTTCCTGGTATGTGTGTGATTCCTTTATATAAACGTCACTACAATTCCCTTTTTCGAAAAAAAAATTATCTTCCAGATCTTACTAATGTCAAACATGTTTCAGTTATCTTTCTACTGCATTGTGTTACAGTGGCTTATTTGAGTGTAGATCTTTTAAACCCCTGACTCTCCTCTCAGATATAAGATTTATCTTCAAGTTTCTATTCATGACATGTCGAAAACAATATTGCTTTAGTAAAAAAATAATAAATTTAAACAATAAAAGAAAACTATTTTGATGCTTGAGTAAAAAAAAAGTCATCATTTTTTAATAATAGATAATTTTTAGGAATCTAAAATAATAAAATAATTTTCAGGTTTTCATTAATCAATCAATCGCTACTTACAGTTAGCTTAAAAATGTCTCTCTAGAACGTACTGATTGGAAGGAAATCCAAACTCTCTTTAAATAACCGGATATTTATTTACAAAACCTACCTTGGCCCCATCTTAACGTATACATGCCCATTTGGGGATCTGCCAGTAACACACAATTAAATGATATTCAAAGACTTCATAATAAACAGGTACATCCCAAGATCTGTTCTCCACGAAGAACTTTGTGTTGAACCCATCCACACCCTAATAGCGAATGTTTCCTCGACTTTCCATTCTGCAACTTTCCATTCTGCAATCATGACAACCCAACGATTAGCTCTCAATCTAACTTCATGAACCAGCCTCACCTCATGTACCGATTACCTCATAGCGCAACAAAGATACTACCTGATTTCTAAGAATTCCACCCCCCCTCATGCTGTTAAACGTAACGAAAACCCCCTTTTCGGATTGAAGAACGAAACGCAAAAGCTGTTTTCCGTTTACGGAAACTATGTTCCACCTCCCCCACCACCTCCTGACCGCCGAAGCTAGTTTTAGCTTAGGCGAACCTATCATTCTCACTTTATTTACTTAGGTATACTGTGTAACTGAAGTAGAAGGTCTAGCTACCGCTAGGCTGGCACTGAGGACAAATATTTATTCCAGGCTCTAGAACGTATTTTTATCCAAAATAATAGGCGATATACCTTTTATTAACAAATAATTAATTTAATAAGGAAATAATAGAAATATTCATTTGATTTTAAAAAAATATATTAATTTAAATCCACATTATCTGTAAATAATAATAAAAAAATTCTACAGATAGCTCTTGAAACGTTTGGATGTTTGATTAAACATTTGTAACTGCTAAGAAAAACACTATGTAAAAAACCTAGTTATAAGTACACATTCACTGAAAAAAATCATTCAAAAAGAAAATAATACTATCTGATAAAAACATTAAATTTTTTTAGTTTTTTCCCGGAAACGAAACTGTAGCATTTTTAAAAATAGTTGTATGCTGAAAAAAGAACAGAAAGTATAAATTTTTCAAATTACAAAATTTCACTACTATTTTAATTCTGAAGTAAAATTGTGAGAATTTTATGAAATATTTGACACGGGGGGGGGGGGGAAGTTTCATGCAATTACGCATTATTTTAAAGTAAACTATAAGTTTTATGAAAGAGAACAAAAATTTCGATACTGATAAATATTTTAAATGAATCTCAGAAATGCATTGAATGCATTTTAATTTTAAAAAAATATATTAATTTAAATCCATTATCAATAAATACTAATAAAAAAAATTCTACAGATAGCTCTTGAAACATTTGGATGTTTAATTAAACATATATAAGTGTTAAAAATCCACTTTGGGGGGAAAATCTAGTTATATGCTAACATTCACTGAAAAAAACATTAAAAAAAAAAAAGAATACTATTTGATAAAAACATTTAATTTTTTTAATTTTAATTTTATAGTTTTTCATTCCACTCTGTGTTAAAATTATTTAAACACGTATCTGCGGAAAAAATTATATTATACAAAACTAACTTATTAATTATTTTTAATAAAATTGATTAAAAATGCTCATTTAGCAATTAATTGTGACATATAGTTTTCGGCATTTTACTTTTTTAATCACTGTTTCTAAATATCAATGAACTTTTTAAAAATCATTTTCTTTTAAATTCATCGATATTTATAAAATACAAAACTATAACTTATAAATATTTTACAATAAAATTGATTAAAAATATTCATTTAGCAATTAATTGTGACATTCCGTTTGCTTAAATAATGGCAGCACTGAAAAATTACGTGGGAAAAATAAACAGAAATGAAAGCTTCTTGTTAGGAATTGTTGAAAAAGATAGAAATTACTTTGAATGATTAAAAATCAGAAAAAAAACCTTTTTTAAGGCAAAAAAAAAAAAAAAAAAAATGAAAAGTACATTAAAATAACAGAGGATCATGTTAAAATAAGTATTTATCAGTAAAATTAATTTACGTGTGAAAAATAAGCAGAAACGAACAAAATGAAATTCGCTAGATTCGAACCTAGACATAAGAAAGAATTAAAATACTTCGCAAAACCGGCGCGTTAGCCATTCACGCCACGCAGGTTAGTAACAGAATAGAAAATAGGCAATAATAATGAATGGTCGGTTCAAATTGAATTTAATTTTTAATTGAGGGGATCCGTAATTTTGAAGCAATTTTTTCAATCTTCGTATATGTTACGGATAATATTACTGTACACACGGAAAAAAGGTTTTGTGAGATTACCTTCATAAATGACGAAGTTATTCAATGTGAAGTAAAAATTAAGACTACTTTTTAAAAATTCTATAAAAAAAAAAGTTTTGGGAATTTTATTTTTTAAATGAATGGATCTAAAAGAGAAAGGCTTGAAGTTAATTAGTGTAGAATATCGGTTTAATAACACGAAAAGTAATTCATACCCAACGATTTAGAAATAATTTTCATAAAAAACGCATCAGTTTTAACACTATTTTAAAAAATTCGAAAAAAATAGAAAATATCGTTATTTTACAAAAAAAATTACACCGTGTCGTGGCGAAATAAATGATCTTTCCGATTCTGTAATTATTTTTTGTCTAATTTCGACACCGAAAATCGGATGACAATTTTAATATGGTGGAAAACGTAAGATTACCGCTCGGCCGAAACGGAAGGGAAGTTCCGCCAAGTAAGCAACCGGCAGGAGTAAAATAATTCGGCGTTTTAAGGTTTTTAATTAATATCTTTTTAACTAATTACAATATCGGAATATAAATAAGCAATACGGCTTCCCCGGAAAATTCCCGATCTTTTGGTACCTTCCGCGACTTTCTGCGTGGTGCTGTTCGTGAGAAGATAGACGCACATAGATAGATACATACATAGATACGTTTGTTTACCTTCGAATTTTAATAGTGTAAGATATATATACATAAACAATTTTTTTTTACTTCGAAGGTAATTTTTTTCTCTTTCAAAATATTAAAATTCAATTTCATACTTCAACTTTATTTTATTATTCTACGATTTCATTTTTTATTAGATTTAAAACACTTAGTACTTATTCTTTTAAATATAAGAATATTATTTACTCTATGTCTGGTCGAAAGCCTTAAACAGTTTTATGTATTATCATGTTATCATGTATATTATGTTATTATGTATATTATGCATTTATACTTCATATAAGTAATATATGAAGCATACATTACATTACTTGCCCGTATCAATCAAGAGGGAATATATATGCATCTGTCGATATATATTCAAGAGTATTTATGATCTAAAAACTTTGCGGTATTACCATTTTATATTGTTATATTATATAAATAAATTTCGTTATTTATAAATGTATTTAATGTACATAAAAAGTTACAAAACCATATTTGTATCACATTATTGAGATTGCTCTTATTGATTGTTTATTTAAAGAATTGCATAAGTACAAAAAGTATTTTAAAAGTTAATTAAAATTAAGATGAAATTTAGACCTTAAAAACAGAACTCCTTACAACACTCAAGTCTCAACAACTCTTGAGAAATTGCATTTTTTTTTTACATACAGCAGTAAATGCAGAATAGAAATATTTACCATAAATATGTAAATATTAAAACACAAAAAGTATCCTTCTTTTAAGTAAAATTTGTAACTTTGGTGCAGTATTTCAAAAAAGTAATATTATAACTTCCGAATAAGTTTAATTACTATTGCAATCTATGTTTACAAAGAAATAAATACCAGCAAATAAAAATATTACAAATAATTAATGTATCTTACTTAAATACTGAAATTTTTATCTATTGTAAAGCAAGGAATTTTTGCAAGGTGAATACTTTTCATATAATATCAAAATTTGCTTTTATTTTTCTCAAATTACATTGCTTTGTTAATTTAATAGTTCATTGACAGATTGTATTTCAACTTTCTTAACATGCGTAATACAAAGATATTTTCTTTATTTGTATGGGAGTGAATGGTAGATTTGCCGAGTTATAAATTAGTTAGTGTATAAATACTTAGATATTGAGTTATTATGGCAGCATATAAGTCAATATTTTTAACAATTTCAGATTTTTTTTATCAAATTTAACAGAAATTTCTCTTCCATACTAAGTTACTTATTTTTGTAATAGTTTTTACCGAATTATTTTTAAATTCGAGAAAGTCAGCTAAACTGTTAATTCAAAAATAAATAGATAAAGATAAGCTATCATCAACTCTTAGATGATTTTATTTTCTAGTGAAACAGAGAATAAGAAGTTATCGAGTTTTACACACAGAGAACAACACAAATTCAAAAGACTATATTAATAAGTTTATTATTTAGCTTTTTCAAATAATTTCTTAACTCTTATAGAGAGTACGACAGTTATCAATTTTTTTAAAAATTTTAAATAAATTTGGAACTTTTTAGAATGAAAATATGTAAATAGAATATAGATACTGTAATATAATCGCATATAATTATATGCATAAATATATGAAATAACATTTTGTGTTTCTTGTCAAGAAGGTTTATTAAAACATTGGTAGTTATTTTAATTGAATTTCGGTTCGCAAATATAAACATTAATGATTTAGAAGTACTAAATGATAATTCTTTTCACAATAAAATTGTATCATATATTTTCAATATAAAACTGTTGATTTGAATGAATAATTAAACTAGAGTTTTTTATGGAAAATATATATTGCTATCCAACTCGCGTTTGAACTTTTTTATTACTTTATCTAAATTTATTGAGCATTTTTAGTAATATGCAACTTTGTAACAAAGGCAGTATTCGTATCTTCATGCTGTTTTCTTGTCCAACTCTTCGATATTACATTTCTCTTCATCTTGCAGTTCTTGTAATAAGTTTAAAAGGCAATCCTAAAATGTTCAAAATTATCAAAATTAATGTGTATTGTGTTAAAAAAACTCAGTGATTTACTTTAATTATTTTGTTGTGTTAAAAGAAGATACATTTACATTTTGTCTAGAATAAAATGTTTAAAATTCAACATATGTATAAAAAATATACGGTATAAATTTTTCATATTTACGAGCAAAAATCTTAAAAGGGAGACATCTTTAATAATTCAATACAAGTGTTTGCTTTTGCTAATAGCATTGACTTGCACTGAGTCATGTTTTAACAATTCCCTATTTAAAATTGAAGGGTATAATTTTGAAGTTGTTGACAGTTTTGTTTATTTAGATTCTGAAATTAACCATAGGAACTATTGTGTACTACTAAAATCCAAAATAGAATTACTGTGGCTAATAGATGTTTTAATGGAATAGAAAAATGTATAAAATCAAATGGATTAAAAAAACAAAGATTCTATTATAAAGAAAATCTTTTAAAGTCAGTATTAACTCATGCGCGTGAAACTTGGTCCATTTCTCGAACAGATGAAAACATGATAAGTATCTACGAAAATAAAATTTTAAGAATTATTTGCAGAAATATTTGCAGTGGTCTTCACCAAAGGACCCATTTCCTGTTAGGGAACTAGTGTAGTCACAACGATCAAGTAGTTTCACGTGGGAAAGTATCACTGACTGGATACTCCGATGCTTATGTTCTAAGGGAAGTCAATATTTTACCCCCTTTGATCCAGCCAACAATTAAATGGCCGGCACAGTTCCCCCACCAACAACCTGTTTCACAAAGAGATTTGTAGATTTCTCAATCTGGTAAATTAATGATGATAATCATAATTAGCTTGGGCATAAATAAACACTCGTTGAAACAAAAACATTTATCAGTCGCAATATTTCAACACGACCAGCATGCTGACGTTTTAACAAGTAAGTGAGTTAATGTTCTTTTCAAAAATCGAAGTACTTATTAGCGACGATCTATATCTCTTCATTTCGCTTCACCAGTGGAGAGGGATATCACACAGCTGCCACAAGACACTTAAAGGGGAAATCCAGAGACTCAGAATACGCTAAAGATCTTCACGGACACTAGAGAAACATTTCTACAACCTTAAATACTCCCTGGTCGACTTCCAGCACACTTTAATGGACTCTCTCTCCTACTGACTTTCAGACTTACTGTGACCTATCCAACTCACATCTACGGGCATTTAAATGTCGTCTTATCGCCATCTTTATTAGGAGTAATCCTGTCTAAACAGAAGCCTGCTCACTTTAGCAGCACCACAGCAGTAGTAACCAGCGTCGCAGCAAATTTAAGAAGTTGGCTCGAGGCGAAGATCTAATTTAGAACTTTACCACTCATATAATGAACCCGACATCATTAACTTTATTAAAGTACAACTAAGTAAATGGATAGGCCAAGTTTTCAGAATGGACAAATACAGCACCACTGAAAAAGTCTTCAATATCTAACATATTGGCACACTGAGAAAAGGCAGGCAAAATCTAAGATGGTTTGATGGCCTGGAAAAAGTCATCTTGGTTTTCAGAACTAAAAAAAGAACACTAAGAGGGGTGTGTCTGGCCTGGAAAAGGCTTCTTGAGAAGGAAAAGGTTCACCCTTGGCTGTCGAACCACTGAAGAAGGAAGGAAGATCATAAAACTAAACTTGATAATATGTGAGAGCAAAAGTTACTAAAAAAATCAAATGCCATTCTTTAATCTACCGCTAAATTGGCAAAAAACTAAAATATTTTTTCCTCATTGTTATTGCTAGACAAATCAATTTCCTTTTAAGTTTACTTTTCTCAGAGAATCTGATTCATGTGTGAAGAAAACAAAGATAACCAAAATAATTTTTGAAATTTTTTATATAGCTTTCATTAAAAGAAAATATCATTGCTGATTAATAAGAGTAGTTAAAGAGTAAATTGACAGATTAATTTGATTAAGGTATAATTACAAGTTTCATAAGTTTTCAATTATGGTTGATGATTCCTTTGCATCGCATATTAAAATTATGATAAAACGAGTTTAAAAAAATTCTGATAAAAATAAGTTAGCTTTAAAGTGTTATTAAAATGATCGCTTAAGTATGTTTGAAGGTCTAATAAAACGTTTCCAACATTTAAAAACATAAATTTCTTAATTCGTTACATTCAACAAATAATTATCACATACACATTTTTAGGTGCAATGATTTGTTTCCAAAATAAAATAATTTTTAATGTAGTATCATTTCAGATTCTAAAAGCACTATCTAAGTAAACATAAATACTGTTGTATTAAGCTTAAGGTAATTTTTATTATTGTGAATAGTTATAAAAATGATCATTATCTAATTAATTATTTTTAGATATTTTGAATTTGCAAGTAATAAGAAATAAAAATAATTTTTACTTATTTATTTCTGAAGTAAATTATCAGTATTTGATAAGCAAAATATCTAAGAAACTAATAAGCTGCAAACCACAAGCTAAAAACTGTATATGGAAGTACATTTATTTTGTTTAGAAAAGAAACAATATTATAAGCAATAAATGTTATATTCAATTTATTTAAAATTATTTTAAGATATCAATTTTATATTGTACTGAATTAGGAATTAACTAGCGAATAATTAATTAGTTATGACTTACAAAATGATAAGATGAAAACAGTAAAATAAAAGATTCAAATTGATTTTGTATTTCATACGAGAATAAAAATTATTTTCCTTAAAAATTAAAATAAATAATTACATTAGAGCCAGGAATTAAAAAGTGTTATTCATTTACACAAAAGTTATCATTGCTTACTTTTTTTGCCCGAGTTCTTACAGAATATATTAATTTCAAATAAATGAAAGCTCTAAACATGTTATTTTTGTTTTTTTTTTTATTGCTTTCTGTATTGCAGAAGTCTTTTTCCAATTTAATATGTTTTTATAACTTGTCATTTATTTTCATTTGTAATCTCTCATTCATTATGTACTACAAAAATTTTACAAATTTAAAAATTTTCATTTTTCGACTTTTTTTCCCATCAAATATTTAAATTCTGACAAAATTATAGGGACTATTATGATAAATTCTCTAATTTTTTGAAAATACACTGATTTAAAAACGTTTCTTTATCAGAAAATAGTTTTTAAAAAAGTTGTTGCAAATAGTAATTAATATTTCATAAACAACGTTAAAAGATATAACTTCAACATAAGGTATAAAAGCATATAAATAGTAGAAAGCAATGCACATAGCTATACAGTTTTGAAAGTATGAATACTTAAAATTTTTATTTTAAGTTTCTCTTCACAGACAAATCTAACTTAATTAAGAAATTTTTGTGTGTGTGTGTGTCTCCATTCATTACTTTAAAACTTAGTTCTGAAGTGTCTGTAACAAATTTAATTCTTCTCATTTTAATTAATGAATATGATGAAAAAATTCAAGAATTTCTGAGAATTAATGTTTTAATAGTATTAAGTACATATATACTATTGTAACAAATAATATGCGTAAAAATTCTGAGTAAAAAAAATTATTTCATAAATTAATTACATTATGTTAAATGACTAATTACTTAGTTGTTATAATTATCTAATTACAAAATAACTCAATTTTAATTAATTTATTTCATTTCAAAATTTATTGAATGGTTTATGTGCACATTTCTGTGTTTTCATTCTCTAAACCAAACATTAGTACCACTAAAAAGGTTTTGTTGTGGAATAACAATTTTACGTAATGAGTAGTAGAAAATTTGATTACTAATTATTTTTCTGTATAATGATGCCGAGCCTTTCGTACCTAATTAGTATACTTATTTTTTGAGGTTATTGTCGAGTGTATGTAGCAACCAACACAAATTTGTTTTTATCGCATATATATTTATTTATAGGAATATTTTGTCACCTCTAGTTACTCTTAGTTTGGCCCAATTTTTTAAAAATTATTTCTTGTTAATCATATACCCAGGGTAAATTATTTGAATAAAATATGAAATGTTCTGATACAGTCAAGAGAACGAATATTTAAAACTTGATCAAATACCTCATAGCTTTCATTGTGTTATAATAAAGTTGAGTGTTGAATTTTCCAGATTAAATTTCATCTAGGAAATAAATCAAAATAAGTGTAGAAATGAAGAGAATGTGTGGATGATTTGCAATTTCTTCCAGGATTAGATTAAAACACCCAAATACTTTTTTCGACATAATACGTGAATGGCTGTGGGTGATTAGAATGATATCTGGCACATTAAAATATTGTTCGTCTTGAAAAGATTCTATTTTCATTTTAGAAACATTTTTCAAGTGCACGCTACTACAAGAATTGGCAACAATTTTTGATAGTTCTTATTTGCAACTCTCAATTTAAAAACAAATATAATATATAATGTACATATATATATATATATATATATATATATATATATATATATATATATACGAGGTAACATGACTTAAATTACTTTCCTACGAACATATTGTTGTCCATATTAAACCAATGCACACTATTTAATTTAAAATTTAAAGTTTGATATTACAGACTTTCAGTTAACACTTTGTTTAAACTTTCGAATTCGTAGTCTTTAGACATTGATCCAAATGAGCATTATTGTAGATTGATAGGTATTTTGATTTTATTTGTTTCGTCTTTGAAGGCAAACATTTACAATTATGTGGTGATGGTGAGTTAAATTTTAAAATATATTTCTGAACAGGGATATTCACATTTAAATAACTTTTAAAATTTTTCTTCGCAATAATATTTTTTTATCATACTTTCATATCATATCATTATTTATAATTTCTAAGACCTCCTTATTTCAAATATTGAACTTTGTTGCTATTTTATTAGCAACATCGTTATGTATTTGAGCAAAATGATGATGAAAACTATTATAAACTTTTCTAAATTAGAGAATTCATCAAATTGATTATTCAATTCTTCTAAAGAAAAATTGAAATATTTTAGAAATTTACGTGTTGCAGCTTTCTTGTTGCGATAATTTCCAATTCACATTTTTGATTTTGGAGAGTGAATATTTATGTTGCTGAATATGTGATTTCCAGAAAGCATGTTTAGCTTTAAATTATTTACCGCACCGGATGGCAGAAAAGATATGTAGATTTCTACCTTGTAATTTCAAATTCATTTCCTTCAATTCTAGCGTTGAAACTATTAGAATGTCAAGTTTAACTATCCGAGGGTTTGTTCCGATTCGACGCGGTTCTCAATCCTGGGTATTAAGAATTCTTTAACCTGAAGTAATAAGTTTCAACACTCCTCAAGTACTTTTGCTATATTCATCAAACTCATCTTTTTGTATAATAAGATCCTCACAAGTTCTGCATCTTATCTTCTAGTAAAATTAACTTATGTAATCTGAGGTACGTTGCCTCCGTTCTTATTGAATTCATAAAATTTATTTCCATTGGTTAATTTTCTGGAAAGGAATCAATTTAGAGAATAACACTGCTTGGGGAATTAAGCAGTGATAAGATGTGAATTACGGAAATATTGGTTCGTTTTCACTTGGCACAATTAATCTATTATTATTTCCTTTCTTTACAAATGCAACTTCTTTTTTAATTTTTTAAAAGTATATTATTTTCCTGAAATGCTCCTACGTTCTTTAATATGGGTAAATTTTTTTAAATTTATTTCTTTTTGGAAATTTCATTAAAGTTCGTACTTATAGTTGGATTGATTGAGAAATTATAACTTGTAAATATTCGACATGTCGATAAACTCATCTGATTACAGAGTAAATGGCCCACTTTATTGGGTATCATTGTTAATCTCCTAATGAATTCCAGTAGCTGTAATTTCAGTTATTCCCTTCACTGTTCTCCCTGATAGTTGAAGGGCATTCACATTAATATTATATTATTTTGTATTCGCCATATAGTGAATCTGCAGATAATAACAAGACTTATTTAAGAATCTGACCTTTTCCAAAAGGTTTCATTTTCATCATTAAATGTGTAATTTTAAGAGAGGTGGTAGTGACTTTTTAATAATTAGATAAAAAATTCAATTCGACAATCATGATTAAGGAAACCCATTTCCTTATTTACTTTGAAATATAAGTATTACATCGTGTTTCTTACCACTGCAAATGAAAAATGGTCACAAGCTTTTTGAGGATATCTTCTTTCACATCCCACCTAAAATAACAATATTGAATCATTTTTGCATGGATGTAAAATAAGAAAATAAGAAAATTTCAATAAATTTGAAAATTTTAAAGTATTTATGAACTTTAAAAAACTTACTGAATAAAGTTCCATAGACCCTTGTGCCATTTTATCAAACATGAATTTCTGAAAAGTAAATTATAATAATTAAAGTATTTTTGTTAGTTGTAAAGTTATTTTTGAATTCTAATTAAATTAAAACTGTCAAATCTATATATTTAAAAACTTTACAAAATCAAAATCAAATCATATTAAAAAGTTTTTTAATTGAATTTAAATCGATTGTGTTGGCTTCGATTTCAGACAAAAACTTAATTTTTATTAGCTTGTAAATTGGAAGATAACACTAAAATTCTTTAAAAAAATATAACATAAGATATCTCTAGATATTTGTCTTGTAAAAAGAAGGGAATAACCTATCTAATCTGCTTTTAATCTGTGGTACTCACTTATCAATAAAACCGCTCTTAGTAATAAATGTAAATAATAATAGTAATAATTTTTAAGTGTATTTGATTTCGATTGTAAAAAACAGAAATCTAACATTTGTTTACAATTTTAATTTAGTTTTTTTTAATGTAGGTGTTTTTGTTTTCATTTTTTGAGATTTGTCTTAATTTCGCAATCTAAACTAAATGTTTTCAAGATTTACGAATATTGTTTCATGATATACATAGCCTCTTTTAAAATAAATTAAATTTTACGTCAACAGTGGTGATTTTACATGTTCAAAACACATAAATGCTAAGCAAAACTTATTAAAAACGTGAAATATATATATGAATTCAGTTTATGTATTGAATATTGTTAAGTTATGTTTGGATAATGCGTAGAATAATTGAAAGTAATCGTGAGAGCGAATGGAGAAAAGATATGCATTTTCTAATATAAACTAACTAAGCTATTTTTTTAAAAAAATATCTAAGTCTATGCTATTTTCAGATTTCGTTTATCTTACAAGAAAGGACATCGTAAATGATATATTTTAAAAAAATGTTCGGGGGGCATTTGTTATGAAAAAGATTTTGTATTTGATCTTGAATAACAAATATTGTTATGGTTTATTGTTTGAATGAATAAATAAATATAAGGTCAAAAGCACGCAAAAGGCAATATAACAGTTTTTAAGACTAAATCAAATTGCAACAAGGGTAAATTAAGAATATACTTTGCTTATTATAAAATCTTATGATTACTATAATGCGTTAAGGTATCCAACTGCTTGCGACAGCTCTTTTTTAAGAAAATGGAGCTATGGGGATTTTTTGTTGTTATTTTTCGACTTTCTTAGCACATTTTAAGAAAAATACGCTAAAATTAAGAAGAGAAAAACATTATCATTACTAAAATGTTGGAAAAAAATGTTTACAAATTTACAAAAAATATCATAAACGCGACCCATTCTGTAAAGAAGTTTATAAACAAATTTTCAATTTCTCAATTCTTATGTGTTGCTATGTTATTCATGTTTGACATGATCTTCAGGATAAGAGATATTTTAGTTTTTACATAACCTAGAGAATTTTAACTTAGTTTTTATATGGAATTTCTTTTTAAAAAAAACCAGTGATTATATTAAAATAAGGGACTGTAAATTTTGTAATAAAACAGTGATTGATAAATCTGAAGGTTAAAACACTTCTACTATTATACAGAACATACAAAAAAACCATTAATCATTTAAAAAACTTTTTTAACAATCACTGGCCCCATTTGAACGTTTAAAAAGTACATTTCGATTGAAAACGCGTTTTAAAGTATGACATCTTGCTTAAAGTAATGATATCTATTTTTACTAAAATGCTTGTAGTTTTTGTTCTAGTGAACTGGAAATAATAATCATTGGTATTTTTGTATATTTAATAAGATGGTCTATAAAATAAAACCATAAAAATTTGTTAATTGTTTATAAAATTCACTATTTTAGGGTATTCGGATACCTTAATTTAAATGTAAATTATGTTCATTATTATATCAATTTAAATGCTCACTTAATACAATGGAAAACAATTGAAAATTAACATTTATCTTTAAACTGATATGTATAAAGTATATATCCTTAAAAGCTTGTAAAATATTTGGTAATACAATGATTGGAAAAGAAAAATTACCCTTGTTTCACCGCTTACTGAGCAGTATAATCGGCTAATTGCATCGTAAGTATCAATGTAGTCACTTGCTTGCACATCTTGTTCAAACCAATCCATGGCTATTTGAATGTCCTACAGAATATTATACAGTAGTTAAATTATACACACTTGCACAAACATACTCGCACACACATATATATTTAAATATTTATATAATAATAACAACTCTATAAATAATCAAAATTTTGAAATTAAAAGAATCCTAGTAAGTAGAATACCACTTCAAAATATCAATACATATTATACACACACATATATATAAATACATATATAGTATAATAAAATACGATAAAATAAAAAGTGGGAAACTTGCATTACCTACAAGGTCAAAAAAGAAAGAAATTGGATTCCAAGAGACATAACAATTTAAGATACAGAAAGAGTCTTTGGACTAAAAAAGACCTATTATGATTTCAAAAGCTGTCATGAATTAGGCCAGCAATTTATAGAGTTAAGCAATCCTTATAATAGCACCTTCGCTGTACAGCAAATTTTTCGACGTGATAGAAAAAACAGAGCCATGTTGAAACATTTGGCCTTTTTCAAAACACGTGGATGAACAACCAGACAGTAAAATAAAATCAAAGTATTAATAAAAAACAATAAACGGTTTCTGTCATAGAGAAAAATATTAAGAATATATATATATATATATATATATATATATATATATCCATTGGCTATCTAGCTTTCAAATCTTGTAAATTAGTGGGAAGAGGAGAGTGATGTCGGATGTGTCTTTTCACCATGATCCACACATTTTCTATGGGAGTAAGATCCGAACTATGCGGTGAAGAGATACGATGTTGGAAATCAGGCTAATGTTCAGCGAATCTGCGAGGAACACTTCTGGCACAGAAAATCTCACTGGGTTCTCAAAAGCAACCACTTCAAAGGTATTCAAATTTGTAATTCCATAGTTTTCCCGTAGTCCTTCTGTGGAAGACATAACTGTGGTGCGAACAGTTTTCCAAAAGCTTGGTCGACGTCGTCTCCGACAAAAAGTACGGAAGTACAGGAACTCCATGTGCTTCAACTGACATAAATCGTCAACCAAGGCTCATACCCAACAGATTTCAGGAAGGAATGCATAATCGGATGCCTTAGATAAATTTCCTGTTTTGAGTCCAAAATGCAAAAATTCATTTGCAGCATTGTCGGAAAAGAAGACACTGGACATCTGAGAATTGGATGCATTGATGGAAAATGTCGAATTCGGTGAGAACCCTACGATTCCATGAATCCATATTGCCTTACTCGTACTGCGCAAAGATCTGGTGGCAGTATCATGATACGGATCATAATCTGCTGGCATGCTGTGATGGTCCGGTGTTCCTTGAGAATAAATACACATCAGTGAGGTATATATACTGAGTGAGGTATACCTATATATACTGACAGATTAAATAAAGCCCTGCAATATTACATTTTTACTCTGATTGAATCGGATACTTCATAGAGGATAATGCAACTATAAGGCATCTGCTAAAAGGACACCAACAATAAGCCCTTTTCAAACGGTGAAATATGTGTTGTTTTTCTCATTTTACTTCATTTATCGTGGAACGCTCTTTTACATCCTACTTATACTAGCATTCTAACCGCGGGTAACCCAAATCATAAGAAAATTTACATACTTCATCCCTGGCACGCATTCAAATGTAAATATGTATATTTAGAGTCAAAATTTCTCTACTAGAGAGAGATGAATAAACATTAATCAAAGCTGAAAAGAATTGAAATTGCAAGTTAACCAGACGATAGATTTTAGAAAGATGTATAAAAAAATTTTAAAAAATAGAGTTAAATATAAAAATATGGATGCTACAGTATTATAAACATTGCTGAAAACTTCAAATTCAAAGCAGGAGAATGGCTGAATAGTATCACTTAGCCAAAGTATAAAAATAATAGAAATAAAAAATAAAAAATTGTAAACATTTTACCATTACCTTAGGGACACTGAAATTATGTATGATTTAAAAAATGAATAAAATAAAATTTATATATATATAATTTAATATTTTTTAACACTTATAAATTCCGTGCACCGCCGAACGTATAACACGGGGTAAACAACACAGACAGAAGAAAGATTACAACACAAACATCCATGCCTTCTCCGGATTCGAACCCAGTCCTGCGGCACCGCAGTCAGCTTCCTGACCACTAACGGATGGCGCTTATTTTAATATGAATGCAATTTATTTAATCAAATGGTATAAATATCTACAGGATGTTAAAGAGAATCTTTGATTATTTCCGGCATTGAATTTTGACTAGCAATTTCCCCTTGAAAAAAGACATTGGTTCGTTTCAGAAATTCCTTCTTTACCACTAAACAATCGTTTAATATGACTGCTTCAAATATTTTACTAAGCAACATAAAAACTAAATTAATACCGAAATAAGTATAAATAAACACAAACTCTCTTTAATAAAAACTTAGATTATTGAAAGAATAATCCCTTAAATTTCAATAGTTTTCCGATTAACGCATTATAGTAACAATAAATTTTGAATTAAATTTCAGACAAAAAATTGCTCAGTTAGAAATTATATATAAAAAATAATATGTAATATGATTTCAAGTTACTATACATATGATTCCATGGTATCAAGACATTCTTCCACTCTCTTGTGTTCATCTGTGCCTATAAAGAAAATAAAATTTATTAAATAAAATGAATGAAAAATAATTTTATAAAAATGATTTCTTATGCATGTAAAATGAAATTAAAGTTAGAATATTGTATATAGAATGTCTCTAAACGACAATAGGTGACAATTATAACATGTAGGTTTTGTAGAAGAAAATAAAACTGATGCTTTCGACTATACAAAGCATATTAAAAATTGTGAGATATTTTTCATTTCTTTACATCTCTTATCATATTACAATAATATTTACAATTGAATAAATGTATAACAACTGAAAATAAATATTTAAAAAAAGAAAATCTAGTTATAACAAAACCAATATCCAGGGAACAATTTCAAATTATCCAATTTTCGATATTAAAAAAATCCTAGTTTTATAAGAGACGAAAAAAAGTTTTGGTTTTTATAAATTATCAATCTTAAGAAGAAATTTATTGCAACATGATACCCTGTACTAAGCATGTAGCATATTGATGCAAGCAACTAAAATTCTAATGTGCTTACCACATTATGAGAAAATATTTTTCATTATTGCATGCCGTTTCTATTCTCACTGTTTATTTGTTTATTCTGATTCGGAAACTGTTTTGTTTGCTCAAGTATTAGCTCCATTCAAAAAAACATTTATTCAGAAATAAAAAATATGTTTACGCAACATTTTGATTACGTAACCGTACATTGGCTACACATATAAAAGAAATTAAATTCATTCAACCCAAAATATATAATACGGTGTGTCAAATTCTTGAGGAGTATAAATATTACTGTGATGAGTATAATTCCATCTGGGGTCATTGTCTTTGTGAAAGAATTGGTCAAAAAGTTTAAAAAAAAGTCCTACAGAAATTAAATATGTTGGCTGCTCTTTCAATACGCTTACGCTTTAAAGAAGGTTATTCATCTTTTCCATTTTTAGAAGAAAAGTAATGTTATTTTATAAAGAAAGTCTTAGACAATGTATTAACATGATATGATTGATGATAATATATTGCGGCAGTATTTTCTTTATTCGTAACTGTACGTTTTGGTGTATCTCAAATATAAATTTTACTTTCATTAAAATTCTGTTATACTTTCTTTGTAAAATTATTACAGAGAATATTTTTAGATTGTTTTTAATCGGGCATGCTTTATTTATAATCCCCTTTGTATTTTTTTGCATTTCAACATTTTGCATTATTTATTATAAATTGCACAAATCTTTTGAAATTGGTATTTTTTTAAAACCGAATTTGAAATAGGCTTTCAGGTTTTAGAAAACATGAACTTTAAAACCCTGTTTTGTAGTTTATTTAAATGTTCCATAACTGACAAAGGCGTCAAAAATTACTAGCCAAAACTAAATAAAATAAGAATAATAAACATTTATTATAAGGAAAAATTAAATTAACTGTACTGCAATAATGAATAAGTTCTGTAACTATATTCTGCCTTCGAAGTTACTTCAAGAGTAATAATTTCTCTTTTCTAAATAAATACAAGTAATGTATGCATTTGAAAGCAATCAAATATATTTCGCAAATTACCCAATACTTCTACAACATAAAAAAATTTCAAACTCGCGTTAATTGAAGATAAAATAACAATTTTTTTAAATGGAACGAATTATCTGAAATGGTGGTCTTATATTTTGAAAAGGTTTCGTAATTGTAAATATTTTTAGAAAATATTATGAGGAAATATTCAGATTAATTCCTTTTTTCTTATGTAATTTTGATTTATTTAAGTGATTGAATAAGCAAAACCTTCATTTTTTATCAACTTAAAATGGATATGGTAAATAAAATGCAATTTCTCGAGATCCATCCTTCCTTTTTGATGACTAAAAAGCATATTGGTAATTTGATTTAGATTGAATTTTTTTCTCCAGATATTTGTAATATATCTTAAAGTAAATAAATTTAATAGTAATAGAACGTTTAGATTAATATATTTTTTAAGTACTACATTACTATTTCATATCAAATATTAATTTAGAGTCATGTTGCTTTCTAAAATAACTGTCAATGTTTCTAATTTTCGCTGTAAGAAAATTATTTCATGTTTTTCCTTTCTTTCGTTCTTTTCTTCTTCTTTTTTTTTGAAAATGTAAGGCAATTTTTTAGTTGCCTTTTACTAGAAATCCAACAAAATTTATGTTTTTAACACTTGAACCTGAAAAATCAATAACAGGAGAAACACATTGTTGTTCAAGTATGCTTTTATAATCATCATAAAGTATGCTATTTCCTGACATCATGTTAGTACGCAGTGATTCTGATGCAGGTTAACCAGAATCTTTCAATATTCTTGGCATTCATGAGTTCAACAGTTGTGACAAATGAATCATGAATTCATTTATGACATTGTTTTGGTCTTCCTTATAACATATGTTTATTCTGTATATAGCTTAAATTTAACTTACACTTGGAGTTCTGAAACATTACATGAAACTATAAGGAATTTTACAATACAGTCCACTCTGGATAATTCGAAGTTGGAGGGACCAATGAAAAACTTCGAATTATCAAAGGGTAGAAAAAAATTCACAAAATATACGAAGAGAAATTTTTTTCTAACAGATTTAAATTTGAAACTATGTAATAAAACAACAACTGCACATATGAATAAAATTATTTTAAAAAGTACATATCATACTGTATAAATATTTTACAGAAGTTAAAAGTCCTGTATTAAAAGAATTCATTCAATGCATGCATACATAATCCTACACATCTCTTCTTCAAAATAGAGGACCATCCTATTTGAACACATGTGTAGCAAGGCCACGTGTTAAGCGAAAGATATTGACGGTTGACAGCAGGTGTGGTTGGTCTTTGTCAACTTAAAGGAATGAAAACAATAAAAGAATATTTTCACCTGAGGAACCAAAAACATAAAGAAGGGTTTCAGACAGTCATCAAGGGATCTATGTTAAAGGGGAGACACCCAGAGACAATGCAACCTGTTTGCTATAGAACTCTAGATAGTAAGTGTTCGAATAGTTCAGAGTTTTGTAAGATAACTTCGAATTACAGTGAGTTGTAATTTGGCCAGCCACAGATTTCACTTTGAAATATTCAGTATATCAAAGCGTATTGCTTTAGTTCGTAATATAAAGAGTTTTTCTAGAGACAGCATATACTTCGAAATATTCAGAGGTTCATATTATCGAAGGTATGAATTATCGAGTGTATTTCATATATTCTAGGTATAATTCTAGTATAATTTTTAATATTACATGTATTTTTTGCATGTATATATTGACTAAAATGTTCCGTATAAATACTTTTAAGATAAATATTGAATGTTATTTTTTTTAATTATTTACCTTTATTTTTCCATTCATCTTTGTAATTATTTTATATGAATATTTATGGAAATGCTTAATTTTCTAATAATTATCACTAATATTTCGTGTAAAAAAATTTTGATAATCTGTTTTTTCATGAAAAAGTGAATTTTTTTCAAATGCTATGATTATATAAATTTTATATAATATTCCCAATTTTAAAAAAATGACAATAGGAAGTTTAAATCTACACAAAAACCTGAAATTTAACAGCAAAACATCAAAAATTATAAATGTTTCTTTATTGTTTTCATTTCGAAAACAAAATATTTAATGAGTGAGAAAACATAAAAAATGATTTTTATTCATAAAAAAAAGAATTTAAAACACTGTGTAATTTAACTTTTATGATTGATTTTTAATTAAAATCAAATAAATTAGCATGCAGAATACTTTAATGAATATAAATCTATAGTTAAATTAAGTATCAAATAAATATTTTGTTTTCTGAGACTTCTAGGTTTGTTTAAGCAGTTGTAGTGTGACTGAAATTTAAGACAAATCGGATTAAAAATTTATTAAGTAGAGTCATTTTTAATAAAGTCTTTGATTGCATTACGTTTACGCTCATATTAAATCATTTAAAACTATATTTATTAAATTTTGTGAATGATTGAAAGAAAAGTTTCGACGAGCTTCACGTAGTGCTAATCGAAGATATTAGCACTAACCAATCTGGTAATTTTAACATTGCTGGCCACCGTAAATACAACACCCTGAAAGAAGCATGCAAATAACATGAAATTTACAACATGCATTAGCAGACGTGAGATATGCAAATGATTAGAATTTCAGTGCAGACACGCATCACGCCCGCCTGTGGCGCCAATTCAAAGCGCTGTTTAAGGCTTGGAGATTTCGACGATTTCAAGTTCACCAATTGTGTTTTCCTTGTGATTTTTTCAAACAACAATCAGTTATGTCTCGTAGAAAACAGCGATCAGCTTTTAATCAAGTAACCGCTTTCGACAGAGGAAGGATAGTGACCTACAGAGATTGTGGATTATCTTTCAGGAAAATAGGTAGTCCTGTTGGATGAAAACAAACAACTGTAATGCGGATATGTGACCGTGGGATGCAGGAGGGTACGACGGACCAACGTGGTCGATCGCATCCACCTCAGTGCACCACTTCACGTGAGGACAGGCAAATTGTGCGCATGGCAGTGACGGATCACTCAGTCACATTACGAACCATAGCACAGCACATTTAGTCTGTAACGCATCATTCAGTGTCTGCGCGTACCATTCGACGCCGTTTACAGCAGAGTGGTCTGTCCGCAAGACGTCAATTGCTTGGTCCACCCTTGACGCAGAACCACAGACGTCTCCGTCGCCAATGGTGCGATGAAAGAAGGATGTGGGCAAGAGAATGGAATGAAGTTGTCTTTACTGACGAGTCACGCAGCTGTCTGCAACACCATGATGTTCGGATTTGAGCCTGGAGACACCGTGGAGAGAGGATACTGAACAGCTGCTTTATGCACGGCCACACTGGTCCTGCACCGGGCATTATGGTATGGGGCGGTATTGGATATCACTCTCGCAATCCTCTAGTACGCATTACCGGTACTTTAAACAGCCCGCGCTACATCTCCGAGGTGTTGGAGCCAGTTGTCCTTCCTTACCTTCAGGGCTTGGCCACAGCCATATTTCAACAGGATAATGCGCGACCACACGTGGCACGCACTGTCCAAAGGTTCTTCGACAATCACAGATTGAATTGCTTCCCTGGCCGGCTCGCACTACGGATCTTTCGCCGACAGAAAACATGTGGTCCATGGTTGCCCAACGATTGACCAGATTACACCCCCTGCTGCCACACCAAATCAACTTTGGCAACGTGTGGAAGCTGCTTGGTCTGCTGTACCCAAAGAACACATCCAAAGTCTCTTTGAATCAATGCCAAGGCGTGTGGCAGCGGTGATCTCCAACAATGGCGGCTACTCTGGCTACTGTTTCTGGCAGGAACCACACTTCACAGAAGTCTATAAATTTAATCATTTGGCACTTGGTCAACATGTTATCTACAAAGTAAATTTTGTTGTGCTATCTCTTGTCTTTCTTGGTGTTGCATTTACGGTGGCCAGCAGTGTATTATACTGAAACACATATTAATCTGATAGGTAAAACATAAACATTTTTTGGGAGTATAAGTAAAGTATCCTTTTAGATTAAAAAGAGAAATAAAATAAATTTAAAAGGGGAACAGGATAAAAGCAATTTCTATTTGCTGAGAAAATTGTATTTCACAAAATATCAATTAAAACCATTCAAATATTAAAGCCATGATCTACGATTCTTTTTTTCACATCTCTCATTGATAGTCTATGATCTTAATCGTGCACTAACCAGAATTGTACTACAGTTAATTCTTCCTCCAAGATCTCAAATATTTATACTGATCTTAACAGGTATTCCAATGAAGCAATACTATCTATTTGTTTATTATTAAAATAAAGATGTTTACAGCACTGTAAAACTTTTTGTGCCTTTCCGAGCTCTCGAAATTCATGCATTTTGTCAATTTACAAAAAACATCTATATTTTTCAAAGTCCAAAAGAAACAATTTAAATATTATTTGTAAGGATTTTAATAGAAAATATTATTCACACAAAAGTTGAAATTAAAAGGAATAAGGGTTAATCTTCAAAATTAGTTTTTAATCAATATGACATTGTGAATTCATTCTGTTTGTTACATATGTAAAGAATTAAACAATATCCCAACGTATGAGACAATGAATATATATCGATCGAAAAATTAAAAAAATTAAAAAAAGGATATTTTTTAAAACTTTTATTCAGTCAAGAGGAGAAAACGCGTTTAATTACTGAAAGAAATGAATATTGTGTAATATGAATATATAAAATGAATACAATCCCTTCAAAATAACAAATAAGGATTTTAATTAGTAGTTAACAGAAAATGAAAAAGAAGAGAATTCATAAGAATTGATTTAGTTCAAAAACGCTAATAATGCTAATAATATTATTCCAAAAAATGCTAATAATATTATTTAAATTTTATATTTGAAGGAAATTCTAAAATATATGAGATGAAAAATTACATCCTGAAGTAATAAGAAATTTTCAACATGTAGCCATATCGTCTTCTTTTTTTCTGATATAACAAAATCTGATGCTAACTTATTGCATTTTTAATAAATATAAGCTTTTTATTTCCTTTTGTGTTCTGCAGGAAACTTTCCGCTTTTTTCACAGTTTCTTTAATATATGTTCAAAAAGATTCTATATTTATGAATATACTTTACAAAACAGATTTACGCCTTCATCAAAAACAAACTATGCTATGATACATACTCTTAAACCGTATTTAATGTTACTGCAATATATAAATTCCATAAGTTCAAATAAAATTCTTTTTCTTTAAGTTTCACAAATTGCTTACAGAAATCCAATCTACAGGAGAAATTATGATTGTACTTCATGGAAAACTCTGAATAAAAATAAATTAAAAGCAATTAAGTTTCAGCTTTTAATATTTTTCTTTTAGTTTAAGTTCGTGTTTTTAATGTAAAGCTACTTCGCTTTAAATCATTCTTTTCACGCTATCCGTTGGAAAATAATTTTCATGCTACTTCTTTTCTTCTATTTACAATTAAAACATTATATATTTTTAAATATTTATTCCTAAAATATTTATAGGAATAAAGTAGTGTGCATATTGATATAAATTTACATATAAAAAAAAATTTAAGAAAGAAAAAAATGCAGAGAAAAAACTTATTAAAAACGATAAATATTCATTATAATATTCCCCGACAAGTTCAAAAATTTCATCATAGATTTCTAAACTTGAAAAAAAAATGATACTTGACTATTTTAAGTTAAATCTCCGTATAATTATTAAAAGAAAAAATACGTAAGAAGTAGCTGTGAAAGTTCAAATCAAGAAATTCAAACATCTGTATGAAACTTTTTGCATCAGGAATTGTAAATCAAATTTAAAATATCATACAGATTCTTATATTCTTGTTTACAAAGTACGAGATGCGGAATTTTCGGATGAAAAGGGATTTGAAGAATGGTGTGTAATGAACAAGTTCGGAAAAAAGGAACAGATTGAAAATATTTTTTGAAAAGGAAATGGAAGTGATTTTTCCCCAAAATGATAAGCTATTAAAAAAGGATTTGAATAGACTAATGGCTCTATAGATCTTCCACGTGATTTATCTTCAATAATTCCCTTCACCCTTTGGAAATTTTTTTCAATAATTTTTCGGTTTTTTTAAGTGGTCGCTGGTTTCTTTTTAAAAATGAATAAATGATATTTTTTTTAAAAGATATTTTTAACGTCTTTCTAACTTTTTGTAGGTTATTTTTCATTTTTACATGGAAATATTTATTAAGTATATTGAAATAAGTAAGTGATTTCTATTCGATCAAGTCTACGTGTGTATTATATTGTAGTTTCTTGAATTTTAGCATAGAGGATGTACACATTTTATTCATAAAATCCTTTGTGGTTCTATATTTTTAATACAAATTTTGGTATTTTAAAAATGTTATTGTTGGTAATAACATATATTGATATTTTTTAGTTGTTTTTTAATATTTAAATGTATGAGTATAATATTGTGTATCTAAGAAAACCAAGAGAAATTTTAAGTACATATATTTGATGAAAGGAAGTAATTAAAATCACAAAGAATTATGTATTCAAATTTGCAGCTCTCTCTCACTACATTTTTTCAAAAATTTAAATTACATTACATAACAACTCAATTAAAAAATACACTGGAGGATCTGAATGAGTTCATGTCTAGATTTTGTAGAAAATAAAATTTTCTTGTATTTGTTAACATTATTTTATGTAATATTATTTTTTCATTCTTAGCTCAAAAGTTTAATACATAAATCATGGAACAATTCGAATGTATCTTCCTTTTAATAAGTTCACCAATTGCGTAAATAAAAACAGGGTTGAATTGCATTTTTAATACAGTTTGCACAATATTTTGAAGAGAAGTTAGGGGGGAAAGTATTACTCCGTTAGATATTTATTTATGTATGTATTCAATTAAAGGGCAATTAAAATTCATTTTAATTAATTAGGAAAAGTTTAACAAATAAATAATAAGGTTGTCGAACTAAAATTGAGAGAAAAGTAAAAGTATGACATATTTTAAAGTCATATAAAGCATTAAGCCTGATTAAGATAAGCTTCATTCTTTTCATTCGAAGGAAAATAAAAATGATTGCTTAAAAAAAAAGCAATACGAGTCCTAACGTAGGTGCATAGGAATTTATGTTTGCACTTTTCAACTGTATTGTTTTCGCCACTATTGCTGTTCATGTAACAAACCTTCGTCATATTTCATTTTTATTGCTTACTGTTTCTGTACAAATTTTAGACCTAAATGATTTGCAAAATATTTTATTCTCTTCATTTTTTTGTTCGATTACATATAATTTTTAACTCTGAAAGGGAAGTTAAATAATACATAATGCAAGCTTAACCCAACAACATTGCCCTAAATCTGGGACATCTTAATGAAATTAACAGTTTTCCATTTTAGTTAACTGAATTTTCATTAATTAATGTTTTTGGTACCCTATTCCGGAATTTAAGCTCTTTCTTGTTGAATATTTAATCTACTCAGTATTAGAACTTATAACATGATACCTATTATAAGAAAAAAAATGGAGCCCAATGCAAACCAATAATTTTTTTTTAACTCATGTTTATTGATTTTGGAAGAAATGTCTAAAAAACACGAATTCAAAAGAAAGGTATTAATGTGCATATTTATAATAATGTCAATAATTTTAAAATTTAAGGAAGTAAAAGGAAGGAAAAAAATAAGTTGTAACGAAGTAAAAACACAAATGACATAATTTGTAAAGTTAAAAAAAATTTTTGCATTTCCGAAAAAAATTACTAAGCAAATCAAAGATCTTGTGTTGGGTATGAACAAAAAAGGAACGAAGACCATTTAAAGAGATTCTGGGAAATAATAACTGTAAGTAAAACTAATCATTACATAGAATAAGAAATATAAGCAATTTACTAACTCATAAGTGAAAAATTTTAATGTTTAATGAATAGTGCGCTATTTTTAATGAATAAATCCTATCCATTATTATTCTTAAAAAAATTTGATAAAAACATTTTACGCTTTCCGATTAGTTATAGTTAAATTTAAAATAAACATTTTAAGTTAAATTAATGGGCTGATCTATTTCATAATTAAAGTAAAAACTAAATAAAATTAAAGGCTTACAAAGTAATATTTGTAACTGACATAATAATACTGGATTCGTAAATAATCTATATAATCATATTATTACAAGGGATTTAAATATTGTAGAAGAAACATCTCTCTTAGAAAAATAATGAATAAAAGTTCAGGTTTTTAATTAAAAATTCCTAATAATAGTTTTGTTAATTAAATACAAATTACTTTAGATATAAAAAATTTTATTACAAAAACTGCTGTTAAATATGGTTTTCCTTTGGAAGCTTTTAATAAATTTAAATTCAGTAATCTTGAAGACTTAATGGAATTGAATTTTAAAATCAAGAATGATATTATTTACAAATCATCAAACAACTCATTTTAAAGTTACAAAGATACTTTTTAATAGGATATGTTGATAAAGGTTCAGACAATTTTGTAACTGTTTGCAAATATTTTTTTAATGTTATTCTAAACAAAAGCTATAAAAACAGTAGTGCATTTACGAAAATAAGATTTGACAATCTTAATATCACTATTTATCATAAATACAACTAAGCATTGTGCACAAAATGTTGCCACTCATAATAGGATATTCAAATTAGTTGTGCCGTTAAATATCTTTGAGAATAAAAGAAATAATGCCTTAAAAGTTTCTTCAATTTTGCAATTAGAAACTACTTGACGAAATTTTGAGATTACAGTCTCTTATATGTGAGTACTTGACATTCATTAATCTAAATAACTGCAATACTAAACAAATAGAAATGAAACACAAAATCAATCCTACAAACCGCAATGTTTAACTTGGAGACCTTCTTTAATTTAAAAGAAAATGAAGCTCATTTCCAAGATTACAATAAGCTCTAGAAGTTTCAGGAAATAAAGATCTATAGCATAGATTTCCAATCATTTGTCAGCAATAATTTTGTTTACCACTTTGAAAGGCAAATATGTTTGATGTACCCTATCTCACACAACAGTTTTCTCGTTTTAAATTGCAACATTATTGACACAACTAAAACAATTTTGAATTCACCGTAAATTATTGAATAGCCTGTGGTTAATACTAGCTTCATCTTCAAAAAAATTCTATTTTTATAAACCATTTACCAAAATGTATAGTATTTGTACAAAAATTGTGAAATATTTGCTTGAATAATATAATACACTGTTCCATCAAAAACATGTAACGATGCAAAGGTTTAAATATAAAAATTGAGCAATCGAAGTAAAAAGTGTTGATAACGTCTCACTATATAGCAACACGAGGGCTACTGGCAAAAGAGACCTCGTAATTTTGAAGGGAAGATGTCGACACCTAAGCTGGCTCTCTCTCTCTCTTTACTTCCTCGCCAAAAGAACGTGAGGGCATTGACCTTCGACAGATTTAAAGAGCAACAGCTCCTCTACTCAGCGTGTCTTCAGTGGACCTAGGGATGTTCGAACTCATGGCAAGACCCCCACAATTCCTTAAACATTACCTCTAGGGTACCACATTAAATCGCGGTAAGTGATTGTACTACATTTGTAAGGACCATTAATTTAATTTGAAAGGACTTCTATGCATATCAGCTTCTTGGATAGTAATTCTTTTCAACTGTTAAGTATTGTTCTGGTGATAATTCTTCTTAGATTTTGAAACGATAGTGTACTACAATTTTCCTCAGTATTTACAACGTAAAAACATTTTCTTTTTGCTTGGCTTCTATTACGTTTGTATCACTCTTTAATCTGAAGACCGTTGGCAAAGCACATAAACTTTAATCATCCCTAAATATTATTTTATTTATTTTACAGATTTCAAATCAAGCTCGCATCAATTTTCATATATTGATTTATCAATGCATCATTTTTGCAATGGACATATGACTGAGAAACCATAGTACTTTGAAAACATGAAATTGTTTGAATTACAGTGGAAATTTTAATAGCTTTATATCTACCAATATCTTTTAATGTATTACTTCCCCTCTTAAATATTCAATGCCAACTAGGAAGGACAACTCTGATTTTGGAGGCCTAAATTGAATTGTAATTAACTGCAAGTAGACATAGAAGAATTCTGCTAACTCAATTCGTATCTCTTGTTTCAGTATATTTTAGCAATGCCAAGCTTTATATACTTTTACATTTGTTAGTTGCTAAACACATATTTTTCCATTAAATAAGAATAGAACAAATTTGAAAATAATTAAATAGCAATAAAACACTTAATGAACGCACACACTTTTATAATAAACAAATGAATGGAAGAAAGTTAATAAAGCATATCAAATGCTCGAGAGCAGAATGTATTGAGCCACAAAAATAAGAAGTTCCGAAGAATTTATTAAATATCTTTTTTAAATTATTCCGTTAATATTTATATTTGATTTTTCATAATTCACAATAGCTGATAATACTTATAATTGGGACAATTTTTGTGCCGAAAGCAATGATATATGAAAAAGTGTACATTTATAAAAGGATTAAATCTATGCCTTTTTTAAGAGAAATATGTCTTTACATAAGGTATGACTTTAAGATTAGACCACCAATAAAATATTACATTAAGCACTCTATTGTAAATTGAAATTTAAAAATAAATATATTTTGTTTTCAAATGGGGCAGCGGATTTGTATATTTTACCATTGCAGACCTAGTACATTCTCTGAAACTGGTACCATATAGATGGATACTATATACCACAATATAATTTTGACTCCCTGTTTCTCCCCAATAAGCACCTGAGCTCTGAAGATGCGAAATGGTACCAGGAGTTAAATTTTGCCGAGAGCACTCAACAGGTACTCTAGGAATCTGTAACAGGTCGTATAATCGACCTGTCGATTTAACTATGAATACATTAAAACCATCATAAGTATTTATTTTAATTGGATTTTTATGAAATTTATATTATCGAAAGTGTAAGGAGGCTATTCAATATTTGTAAGATAGCAATCTAATTTTTATATGAAGGGGAAAAAATAACTGTGTTTTTTCTATAAACAAATTATATACGTATATATATGAAATGATGACGAATAATTTGGGCGAAGAATTTTGTAGCGTGGCCGGTGTTGGTTTTCTTACATGTAGATTTGCTTAGGTTTGTATCTTGATATAAAGCTTCTTCAACTGTAAGTTTCATCTTTCTTTTATAGAACATCACCAATATATCAAGTGCAATCACATTAACATAATTTACGGAATTTTACATACACAAAGCAGAAGTAACACTTAGCAGCGACGCGGACACATTGTTTACAAACAGACAAAGCACACACAGAGAGAGCAACCGACTCCTCCGACCTTTTACTGGCGGTGAAGGACGTACGACTCTTTTGTAACAGGAGTCGTGATTGGATGCAAACGCGCGCTTGTAATAGATTAAGATTAAGATTATAACATCTTGTGCCAAGGAATTAGAAAATAATTTAACGGAGTAAAGTTAAAGAGTTAGAAGAAGTCATTACATATATATATATTATATATATATTGCAAGTAAAAATTTACTGTAGTTTTTGCTGATAAAGTGCCAGGAAATGTTGCTTTCACATCTAAATACTATTACAATTTAATGATCCAAAATATTTTGATGATAACAAAGCTTTTATTAAGTCATCAATTTCTGATAGAGAAAGAAAAAATCGCGTTTTGGCATTTCATAAACAGTTAAGAATACAAATTAATAAAAAATTTTAAATTTCCACAAGTATTTCTTATTTTTAAATTTCATAAGGACCCAGTCAAGATTAGAACAGTTACTAAGGATTTTATACATATATCAACAAATCAGGCAAAATACTACAGAAAATATTACAATAAATAATCTTAACTCCACAGCCATGCCTAAAAAATAGTAAAGAATTCATTGAACAAATTAAAGGTAAAAAAATTTCTTCAATCTATAGTTTAGGTTTTGAAGATGTTTTAAACTCTATTAGTAGTAATGATATGATTAAAGTACTCCTAAAATTATATAAAGATAATAAGTTTAAAAATGTTAATTATGATAAATAAAGTTCTATACTTATGTTGACACGAAAAGAGAAATATATTATAATGGTAAATATTATCAACAGATCAAGGGTTTGCCACAAAGTGATCCTGGTAGCAACTGTCTTGCCAATTTATATTTACATGATTTTGAAAATAGCTTCATTGGTAATTCTGAATAATAGATGTTTCATTAAATAGATTATATTATCATTTTTGGCAGGCAAGACCATTTTAAACCTAACATTAAATTTTATCCACTATATCTTAATTTAATACAGACAAATAGCAACAACTATGAAGCAAATTTTCCTGATATAGAAATTAATTTAAAGATAATATAAGTTACTAATATTTATAATAAAATAGCACAATTTATATCAATATTATAAAAGTACTTCATTGGGAGAGTAATGTATATGTTTCTATATTCAGAAACATTAATATTTTAATTACATGCAACACAGTAAAATTCTTGTTTAAAAGAATTAGGAAAAATTTATAAACTATAATAATTTCACTAAACATTGCTTAATTCAAAAATACCCGAATAACTTTATTAATAGTTATTTGAATAATGAAATTCTAAATAGTAAGGATTAAAACTCCATAGAATAATTAATAATTTATTATTATAAATTTATCATCTTTCATAGATGGGTATAGTTACCTTTATATTATAATATTAGATAAAAAAAATACTTATTATCCTAGTTTTATTTAAACCGTAGTAATTTTTTAATATTTAAATACATTTATAGTCATAGAGTCTCTCAAGTAATGACAGTATTTATACACACTTTTTCAATTATTTTATTTCTATTCTTTTCATACTTTTGCTGAGTGCGCTACTAATCAGCCATTCCCATGTTTTGAATTTGCATTTGGGTCAAGAATCTCGCAATAACTTATTTATTGTGCTCAGATGTATTTTATGTACTCTTTTTGTTTATTACTTCAGATTTTTTTTTCGTTTTTTTTTACAAAAAGGGGGGTGGTTGGCTGGCCAAAGAATGTGTTCACCCTCACTGTTATATAAATTTTTTTATATATAAAGCTATCTTAATTCAGAAATGTTTGTAATACTGTAGCATCCATATTTTTATAATTTAAATTCTATTATATTTAACTTTTCTGATATATCCTTTCCAAAATCTTATGTCTGTTTTATCTTAAAATTTCGGATTTTTAACTTTTGATGATTATTGATTATTCCTCTTTTTCTAGTAGAGAATTTTGACTATATATATAAAGAGAGAAAGACTGTGTGTTAAAGTTCTATTCATTTTAAATTCTTGTTTCTCTGTAGGCTTGGTGTTCATTTTTTATATATAAGCATAAATATTCTTTATATAAGCACAATTATTCTTTATATATTATTTATATATATCTTCTTTTAAATTCGAAATATATTAAAATAACACATACTTTTGTGATGTGTTTAACGTTTAATTTCTATATATATATATATATATATATAACTCTTCCAATATTCATATATATTCCACGTGCGTATCTAAGTTATTAAAATATTTGCTCGTTTTGTAAATGCTTCTTTTCGAAAGAAATTGTTGTTAAATCCTGAACATTATTGATGGATGCTTTTTAAGAAAATATAAATGATCATGAAAGATATTTCAGAATTTATGTATTTTTCAAGCCGGGAAATAGAAAATTACGAAGAAAATTAAGCTATTCTCTGTAGCAGTGCTTCTGAAACTTTCTATACTCGCGACCCGAATTTCATTGCTCCCCCTTCCATACAATAATATATTAAATTCAATAATAATATACTTTGACGTAAAGCTAAAACACGACTTTAATTAGAAACCATACAAATTATCAAAGTGAGTGTTAAATTTTGCATATAATTCTATGACATGCCTAAGGGTCTGGAAATTATTAAATATTTCTTAACTTAGCACTGTTAAATTAATTGTGAAATACATTGCGCAGTATTGATACGTTTATAAGTGTATTATATCAGTGTAAATGTGTGTTTTATTTTTTAATACGTCAGAATGTATTCGGTTTTAATTCCTTCAGTAAATTAATAATTTTTTAATTAATATTCTGTTTTCACCTTTTCAATATAATCGCGCCCCCCAAATAGGGTTATGACGCCCCTAGGGGTGCGCCCCACAGTTTGAGAAACGCTGCTCTACAGCCTAAGGTACAAAGACAATTGTAATGTGTTTAATTGCAGAAAGGAGTCCTTTTATACAGTAGGTAGGAAATTAACAAGAAGGGAATATGCCGTTGCATATATATATATATATATATAATGACAAAGCTATACAGACTTTCTTGGAAAATTAAATTGGAAAGTGTATTATATTAGAAAATTATTAAGTCATACCATTATAGATGCAATTTATAGAAGTGAAACAGGGATACATATGAGCAACAGCATCTGCATCATCATATTGAGCTTCTGGAGCGGTTAGTGCGGTTGGTGGTCCTTTGAATGCTTCCGTAATGATTATTACCCCAAAAAACACAAAAACGTTTATTGGCTGTGTATATTTCATATCAAATTTTTTTTAGTTTTCCTCTTAACATACGCTTGTAATGAGGATTATTTTAAAACATGAGTATTTTATATGTTTTTTTAAATGCTTTAATACTTTTCCTGTTTTAGAAATAAGTTTGATTGCAATGGTTAATCAATGACCAGTCGGTACTATTGTTTAAACTTTCCAGTAAAAAGAAAAAACAATGAAAACATCTGCAGGAAATAACAAAATCTAATTGTCTGAATTAAATATTCTAATGTATTGAAACGTTATTAAAAACACCAAATAGTATTGAAATTAGTTTCCTTGTTTTCTCATGCATTATCCAAATTTCGCAAGAGGTACATAACCAGTTGCGTATAAAGCAAGTCTAGGAAATCCATTATATTAAATAATTGTACAAGCGCACTCGCATAAATTTTTTTTTAAATGTCATTTTTTTATTAACAAAGAGTAGTTAAAATAAAAACATAGTTCATACAGAAAATTCAAAAATCAAACACAATAAGCAGATAGTATTCAAAGAAAAACATAACCCCCGCTTCGAATACAGTCGTTCTTGAATAGTTTTTATTTGAATGAGGAAAAAATAATAATCCAGAACACTTTTAGTTAGTTTGCACGTTTTATTTTTAAGCTGTGTAATGTCTATTCAGTCTATTTAATCTGAATTTTAAAAAACGGCCTTACATTAAATCAACAAAAAAAATTTTTTTGTTTATTAAAACCTTTTTTTTTGCTATTTTTATGGCAGAAAATTTCAAATTAGAAAACGCTCTATTTCACTTCGAAAATATTTCCAATATTATATATTGTTGTTGTTGATTAAAATCCCTTTGTGGAGTAGGATGGTCTACGCCAAGTCCATTTGCAAAAGCGTGCCACAAGCCAGATACTGCTCATCAATTAACTGTCTCAGTGACATGCCCCAGCAGTCCAGAAGATGAGTAAGAGAAGCAGAGACAGGCATAGAAAAACTTTACTCCCTTTATAAAGGTCATACCACGCGGGTGACCGTTTCAGAAGCCCCAAGGCCTTTTGAAGAGCCCTGGATCTCCTGCACTGTAGAGATCGGCCAAGACTCTTAGCTGCATACCAGTGGCGAGAAGAGGCCCAGACTATAGGCAAGTACAGGTGAAGGTTGGCTGGCCGAAAAACATTGTTTAAACCTGCAATCCTGGTTCCAAAGACCAGGAGATTGCTCTAGTACTACTGTGGCTAAGACTATTCTATCATGACTATAGTTATCTTAGGTTTATAAGTATTTTTGTATATTTTTGAAATATATATATATATATATGCTAAAAACACACTCCAAATTATGTTACAGAGTAATAACAAAGAATTTTTTTATACTGCTCCCAATTCAGATAAGAATTCTAAAAGAAATTCCAAAAGAAAAAGAACTAAAAGGAAAACAGAGATAAGAAATCTTTAATTGATAATATTAAAGTTATTACATATGATTTTGAAATAAACTTTAATATCTCAAGCAGATCAAATACTTCATGTTTAGTCTTAATAAAAAGGAAATTGTATTGTTGGATGAAATCTTAAATAAGGAGTGCTTTAAGGTGTGTCATGCAGTTCAAATCATAAAAGACATTAATAATTTTTTAGTTAATAAATTCAATATAAATATTGATAGATTTAATAAACCTACTACAGAATACTACACTTTATTATTCTTGAATAATATATTTGATAAAGTTAATTTTTCTAGTGTAATTAATAGACATTTGTCACTTTTTCCTGTTAGGAATGTAATTGTTAAAAATGCTTTTAAATATAATAAAACGATGGGCAGATTTATCTTTAATTACAATAATAGCTCACCTTCTTTTGACATAGATGACTGTAAATGTGAGAACTATCATGAATTTATTGATAGCTATCACAAACATGTAGTAACAGGCAATTTAAATATAATCAAGGACAGAATTTTAAAAGATACCATGAGTAAAGGCACTAGTTTTAGATTAAAAATTTCTAACAACAATAATACCGTTAAAAAACAAATTAATAATGATATAAATAATTTTATTACTAAATCTGCAGTTAAATATGGTTTGCCTTTAGAGGCATATGATGAATTTAAGTACAATATTTTAAAAGACCTGATGAAATTTAACTATCGTTCTAAATCAGTACTTACTTATAAAGATAAAAAAAAATTATGATTTGCAAAAGAATTTTATCATTGTTTACATAGATAAAGTGCCTGGTAATTATGTTATAATTTGTAAATATTTTTATAATAATATAATTAATGAACACTTTTTAAACAATGAATCTTTTAAAAGTATGGACTTGTCAGATAAAAAAATTACTAATCGAATTACAGCTATATATAGAAAATTGGGTATTTCCATTCATAAGATTAAGTTTCCATATATATTTTTAACACCTAAATTTAATAAAAATCTTGTTAAATTTAGAACAGTAACAAATGGTTTTAAAACTTATATCACTGCTGCAGGTAAAATGCTGCATAATATCATACAAGAATTCATCAATAAGCAATGTAATAAAGGTATAATTAAAAATAGTAAAGAAATTATAGATTTTTTTAAAAATAAAAATATTTATTCAGTTCATAGTTATGACTTTGAAGATCTTTTTAATTCCATTAATATCAATAATATAATTAGGGTAATTTTAGATAATCATAGAAATTATAGCTTTAATATTAATTTTAAAAAATTTAGAACTCTAATAAATTTAGTCTTAAAAGAAAACTACATTAATTTTAATGGCTCTCTGTACAAACAAACCAAAGGTTTGCTTCAAGGTGGCCATGCTAGCAATAGTTTGTCTAATTTTTATTTACACTTTTAAGAAAATAGTTATATTATTAAAAATGATTATTACATATTTAGATACATAGATGACCTAATTATTTTTGGTAAAAATAATAATTTTAACCCAATATTAAATTTTATCCGAATTATTTAAAGCTAATTAAAATTAATAGTAATCCAGTTAAAACTAATTACTTCCATGTATCATGGTGTATTAGAGACTATAAATTACATAGCAATATTTATGATAAAAGAGATGATTTTATTTTTAACATTCTTAAAGTGCCTTACTGGAATTCCTATATCAATTTATAGAAATATTATTTTCAATTATATTTATCGTAATAACGTATTAGTTAGTGATAAATTTAACATATATTTAAATCTTAATAACTTTATAAACATTGTATGGAACATGGATACCTTCCTAAATTTATAAAAAGTTACCTAACAGTTAAATAAAAAAAGTTATTAGTTGTACAGTTTATAGATAGATGGCACCTCTAGCTAAGTAAATTAATAATATTATATTTTCTTAAAAATTAATTGTATATGTCTGGGGGTACTTTTATTTTCTATAATTTTTAAAATAAAATATAGAGTTTTTAAATGTGTATATATAGTATTAATGCTATTTTATCAAAACTTAATAATTTTATGCGATACTGTTATTGTCCATAGCCGGGGAATATAAGTGGTGAGAAAGGTAAGTCTTTATCTAATAAGTTTAACTTTGATTTTAAGTATTTTAGTAATTATAACAGGCTATAATATTATAGTTTTACATTAATAGATTATGGTTTTATCTATAATGATAGTTAAACTTCTCTAGAAATTTCTTGCTTTCCCTATGGCCCAGAGTATCAGCAAATTCAGGTGAAGGTTGGCTGGCCGAAAAACATTGTTTTAACCTGCAATCCTGGTTCCTAAGGCTAGGAGTTTGCTCCAGTATTTCTGTGGTTAAACCTATTCTATCATGACTATAGTTATCTTAGGTATAGAACTATTTTTTGTATATTTTTGTAACATATATATATATATATATATATATATATATATATTACGTTAAAATATGAAGTATGGCACTCGAAAGTTCTTTGAACCGGTTCTTGATGCTTTGGGAAGGATTTTTCCAATTAGGAACTAGAGGTGACCGAATAAAATAATTTTACTATAAATATCAGTTCAGTATATGTCAGCGAGAATTAATTTCCATTGAAGAAGTTCCAAATATTAACACAACTCTTCTATTTGTTGCAACAGCTCAAAGTTGCGATATTGGAAAAGGATTTAAAAAGTCCTCGGGTGTAAAAAACAAAGGTTTAAGAGAAAAAGTGTGCTTCTTTCAAAAATAATAAACTGTATCCAAAGTGTCCTCACAGCAATCCTTATTCTAATAAATAATGAAAAGAAAATTAAAGTTTCTCATAAAATAGAAATTAACATTATCTTACATCTTTGTTTGAAAATTTTACACAGTTTTTACAAAGCAGCAGATTTTTCTCTGCATGTATATTTGTTGATAATATTTGAGTATAATCTATTTTTGAAACATTTTCTTTTCCCCCTTTATGTTTAACTAAGGTTTGCAATATGAGCAATAATAAATTCTATGATCTGTGCTTTCCCTAATTATTTATCAATTATTCATCTGCAAAAGGAATAAAATGTATTTTTCGAGAGATTTTTTCTACTATGATCAATTAATTTATAAAATATCTTTAAAATTGTTTATTTCCCTCTTTAACGGTCTATCCTTATCATAGAATACCTATTTATTTACAGAATAGCTTGTTAAAGCATGAAATTTTTCATCTATTACATACTTAAACTGACTTTTCTAGTTATATCATGAAATACCTAATTGTTCTATGAAATAACTGAATTATACACATTAACTGTAACATATATATATTGTAATATATCTCCGCTCATGTTGGTGTGAAGACGATTAGCCAAATGATGTCACATCTTTAAAAAATAACAAAATTTTATTTTTAACATTTTCAATTAGTACGAATCGAGTCATTCGTATTCTACAAAAATGATTTTTAATAAGTATATTCATTTATATCTTATTATTACAGGTGCTTGGCTTAGTTCCCTGAACTTGAACCTAATTCTCCTAATTTTAATTCTACATACAAGCGAAAAATTTAACAATGATTTAAACCAATATCATCAGCTAGTTTCTTCCTGAAACTCAATCATTTACTACAGTTTAAATAATAGTTCTGTCTTGGTTTGCTTCAGAGAAAGAGGTTTTTAAATCAAGGTATCCGACTGTTTGCGACAGCTTTTTTTTAAGAAAAAAAAATATGTGGATTTTTTGTTGTTTTTAGATTTGTTTCAGTACAATTAAAAAAAATATGCTAAAACTAAGAAGAGAAAAAGAAATTATTATAACTGAAATGGGGAAAAAAAGGGTAAAAATTGACAAAAAAATAACATAAACGCGGCCCATTCTGTACCAAAGGTTTATAAACAAATTTTCAATTTTTCACTTCTGATGTGGTGCTATATATGTTGTTCATTGTCAAAATTACCTTCATAATGAGAGATATTTTAATTTTTACAAAAACTTGAGCACTTTATCTCAGTTACTATATGAAATTGCTTAAAAACTCAGTGATTATATTTACAGAAGGGAATGTAAATTTTGTAATAAAGCAGATATTCATAAATCTGAAAATTAAAACACTTCTATATTATGCAGAACTTACACAAAAAATTTCAGTTAATTATTTTCAAAACTTGTTTAGCAATCGGCTGATTCCGTTTGATTATTTTCAAAAAATCACATTTAGAGTAAAACGCGTTTTAAAGTATGACATCTTGGTTAAATTAATTGGCACCTGCTTTTACTAAAATATTTGTAGTTCTTGTTCTAGTGAACGAAAAATTGTAAACTTGGTATTTTTACAAACCTAATAAGATGTCTTATAAAATAAAATCATAAAAAAATTGTCAATTTTTGGTAAAATTCACAATTTTAGGGTAGTCGGATACACTAAGCAATTTGCTTAAAAGTGTTTGCACCTCGAACATTAGAGAAAGAACTGAAGATAAATTGGATGTATCCCTTTTATAAAACTTCCATACATGAGATTTTAAACGAAAGAAATTCTTCTTTTCAGATATTTTTTTTTTACTTTAAATGTTTTT
>BMAO01036175.1:0-58301 GCA_019973975.1 Trichonephila clavata
CTGTAGAATGCCTAAAAATACTGAACTTGTAGAAAGTTAACTCACAAACTTTATAATGCCTGAAAATTCTGAACTTGTAGAAAGTTTTAACTCTCTAAGTTAGAAACTTTAATTAAACTAACACACAGAAATGACTACTCAAAAGGGGTACTCCACTCCAATTTATTGCTCTTGTACACATTTATAATCCCTACAGTGCATCCCATTCGGCGAAGATCAGGGAAAACTTTTCAAGGAAAAACCCCTGATCATGCACTTTACTTAAGTGCTAATATAAATAAAATTTTACATTAATATCTTCTCACGACATCAAAGTTTTCATCGCATCACTATGTTCAGGGACTGCAGCCCTGAAAGGAAACCTTGTCAATTTTTTCTAAAACATGACATTAAATGCACAGAACTTTTATACAACTTCCTTATTGACATAAAATATGGCATACATTATATTATATATATATAGTTTCATAACAAATTAACCTTTATCTGGTTTCATTTTCAAAAATTCCCAATCAATCGCGCTGCGCTGTTAATGTTTTTTGTTAGTATTCCTAATTACGCCGCGCCCAGAAACCAGACACTACTTACACATCTTAATAATTACACACAAAAATATATACATTTTTTACATAGAATATATTACAACAAACAATACAAGTAATCTCACATATAAAGCCTCGTCTTTAATGTGTAGCAAAACAATTGCAATTCAACAAATGTTTTTCCACAATTTGGAAAAAAATTGAATACAAAAGTCTTTTCAACCAATATGAAAATGCACACAACTCAGTGACGCTTTTGTACGTTAATTTTACAAAAAAAAAATAGACTAGCCCACATGGAAAATACTCCGAACTGTCTGTCAGAGGAAAAATAAACAAATTAGAATTATACAACCTGGCTAGTCTTTAGATACAATCTGCATAGGCGTTGTCTCCAACCATGGCCTCTGTGCTGGATGACCTTGTCCTAGGGTTGTCCACTCTGCGCTCCAACCTTCTGGGTCTCCTCTTCCATCGAGTCCGTTGAAGTTGATATGCTCCTGCTGAGGCGTTGTTTTCCTTTGTGAGAACTGGAACTTGGCTGTTGTCCACTCGACGTCGGCTCCGAAGATTGTATGGACAGCTCCTTTCCTGATGAGGTCTGTTGTACTTGAATCTGTGGGATGGTCCTGGAACTGCTCTTTCAGAACTATTTTCTTCCACCTTTCTATACCGCTTTCTGGAGGGACGAGAGGGCATTGACGAGGAAATCTTTCTTTTTTCGCGATCTACCTGGGACTCTGGTCTCTTCTTCTTTTGCACGTTTTCCCTCCAAGAGTCTGGCCTTCCTCTTTTCTCTCTTTCAGTGTAGAAAGGTCTCCTTTTCCTGAAATTGCATATACCACCCCCCGAAGAAACAACAGATTGAGTCCGTCCACGTTTTTTTCTCACCTCCACTCCATCGCGTCTATTCGCAACTATATCTCTACTACCATTTACATTTCCTGATTTCGATCCTTTACGACAACCCCCATCACTCTCCGATTGCACCAATGTCGACTGCGCATCATCCGACCTGACTGATGTCACTGCACCATGATCACTACTAATGTCACTTTCCGACTCGGCAACACTGTCTTCTCTTTGATGGTAAATTCTCACCTGGTCCACATTAACCGTTATTCTTTTACCAAATTTTAATATTACTAAATTATTATTATTTTTTACACTCAGAACTTTATATGGGCCCTCAAACTTTGGCATACATTTACCTATTATTTTTTTACATTTTGAACTTAACGGGTGAGTTTGAACTAATACTAGATCATCAACTTTCACATTATTTTCACGCCTCTTTTTATTATAATATTTCGCCCACTTCTCTTGCTGGCGCTTTGTATGAACTCTAGCCTCCTCAAACAACCTTTCTATGTTCCCACAAACTAAATCTGATCCATCAGTTACCATAACTAAATTCTGAAAAGGGGTGATTAAATTTCGACCTAAAAATAATTCCGCCGGTGTTTTACCCGTTGTCTCATGTACTGCTGTCCTAATCGCATAACCGAGCTCTTGCAGAAAGTGATCCCAGTTAGTGTTATTATCCGCGACAAAACTCGAAATCATTTTTAAACGAGTGCGATTAACTCTTTCTGTTTGATTAGCTTGTGGACGATATACCACAGTTTTAACGTGTTTTATGTGCAATCTGCGACATACTTGCTCAAAAACTTCGGATATCATTTGGGGGCCGTTGTCGGTGATTAATCTAACAGGAGCTCCATAACGCGCAATATAATTCTCAAAAAATGCATTGGCGATTGCTTTAGCCGAAGCTTTCCTTAAGGGAACTATTTCAACCCATTTAGAAAAATTATCTGTAATTACTAAAATAAATCTATAGCGTTCTGGACTAGTTGCAGGGTATGGGCCTAACAAATCTAAAGACACGATTTCATTCGGAAAATTCGTTATTATCGGAATTAATTGACCAGCTGGTAATCCGTTTTTATAATTGACTTTTTGGCATTGGTCGCAGGTTGCTACATATTTATAAATGTATTTCCTCATGTACGGGAAATAACACGCGTCTTTTAATTTTAAGTAGGTTTTCTTTTTGCCTAAATGACCTGCCATCGGCGAGTCATGAAATTCTCGCATAACATCTTTACGTAATGTTTTAGGTATAAATACCCTTAATTCACCTAGTGTGGTTGTATATTTTGCATAATATAGCAAACCGTCAACGATTTTAAAGTCATTGGACCAATTTCTGCAGATTGATTCATTAATGGAACTATCGTCCGGATTTTCCAAATACCTCATGATGTGACCTAGTTCCGGGTCATTTCTCTATTCCTCTCTCAACTGTTCTCTAGACGATAATACTAACGATCTAATCACCGCACAAGACACCTTTGGTTCTTCATTACTTTCTAACGGGTTTCTAGACAACCTATCATCCACTAAATTTTGCGTACCTGGGCGATGTTCCCATTCTACATTAAAATTCGCCAACTTTTGTTTTTGCCCTGCCTTTAACTTAGTCCTTAATAAATCCATCCGTACCGGTTCGTCCGAAATTGCCAATTTCTCAATTTGCGAATCCGGAATGATTAACGATTTTTTAATAAAATCAAAAGTAATCCCTGTATGTGACATAAAATCAACACCTATGATGCATGGATCTTGCATCTCAGCAATCACATGAAATTTCCACAACTTCGAAAATTCTCTTATTTTAATTCTTAACTCAACTGTGCCTAAATTTCTGCATTGGGACCCTTGAGCTGTAACTACTTCAGCTAACGATTTTTTAATAGGACAGAAAGAAAAATATGACCGGTACGTTTTTTCTGAAATAAATGACTTTTCCGCACCTGTATCCCAGAGTGCTTTTAGAAATGTATCATGCAAAAGAATCAGTACATACGGAAGTTCAACTGGTGATAATCGCAATGAATTAATTTTAATTTTAATAGGAGGATTTGACTTAACTAGCGATCGTTTACCTCCCGCAACACGATCGCTTAGAAGTTTAAATTGGCATTTCTTTGCCTTTCGCTGTTGCAATCAACACGCCTCCAATTCTGCTTTGCCGAATCATCATTACGACCTTTCCTAACCACCATCCTACGGTTCTGATACCGGTCTGTTCTCTGATTTGGCTGATTGTAGCGATTTCCACCCTCGAATCCTTGATTTTGATAATTACGACGAGAAAAATTATTCGCACCCCTGCCTAGTCCTCTTTGATCATTTTGACTATTTCCGACCCCAGTATCTCTCCAATTTCTATTATTCCTTCTTTCCTCAGGATTCCTACTCACATCGCAACTTCGTCTAGCAAAATTATTACTCGAACCCTGGTTTACCCTGCAGCTATGACGTTCCTCATACCGGTCTACCAACTCTATCAATTGAGTTTTCATTGTGGGGTTTCGAAATTCTAAATAATCCATTATTTGGGGTTCTAGTCGCATTACTATGTGATCAATCAATTTTAATTCATCATAATTCAAATTCAAAGTTTTATGAATTTTTAACAGCTGAAAAATAAAGTCTGACGGGGCTTGACCTCTCCGTTGTTTTGATGAAAAAAACTGAGCTTCTAGCTCTGATTTATTCCGTATTACCGGAAAACTATCTGATAATTTCTTTTTAAGTGTTGCAAATGCAGTCGCTTCTTCATTTACACACTCGAACCCAATTACCTCAAACCAGTCTAACGCTCTCTCAATTAAATGACCTTTTAAATACGCACATGATAGATTCGCCGGTATTTCATAGTAGGCTATATTGTCGTCAATATTCGAGATGAACTCAGACACATTTTCTTTACCCGAAAAAAATAACTCCGGCAAAACTCTAAATCCTGCACCTGCTCTTAATTCCGGTATTTCGTTTGGGCGCCAGTGTCGTAGTCTCTCACTACCCCTATGATTATTATCTCCCCTTTGCACATTATCTAAATTTGGGTATGTTGGATTCATAATTAATAACTACGTAAATAATAAATCACTATTATTTATTAATCCTTATGATAGAAATACAAAAATATTAATCAAACTTTAAGAACAACAAATTTTAGTGGAGTGAGATCAGAATTCAATTATGAACGACGGAACACTAACTGATACCACGGGGAATAACGCATACAATCAAACTACGCATTTAAATCTAATCTATAAAAATCACAGACCTGATATCTCTTTAAGTCAGTTTTCTTGATTACTTGAAGAATCTATCGAGCGGTTTCAATCCTTGATATCTTCAGTTACATCCGAACCGAATTAATGAATCTTTTTCAATAATCTTCCTTCAGCTAACAAACTTCACTTAGTTAAACTAATCTCCTAGAATCACCTTCTTAATCAATCACGTAGTTAACTCCTCTATCAAAACACGTAGTCATCCTCATCTCTTCATTTCATTTCTCCCTTTTATATCTCTTTCGAACTCGCTAAACCCGAAACTATCTTGTTTGCATAAGTCACACTTTTAGCTCTCAGCGGGGATTGGTTAAAATAAATACAATTTAAAAGACTTTGAGAGAAGGTTAGTGAAACGCGTAAGCACCCGTCACAAATTGGTAATTAAACTAATATTTTAATGTAACTTTTTTTTCTATTATTATTTATTTTTTGGTGGGTGAATTGCAACTAATTTTCAAAACAAATCATTTCCAATAGTCATAAATTCTTGAAACATTTAACATTTCTTTAAAAATTCAGTTTAGTATAGTACCGTAATTTCGCGCGTATAGTCCGCGGACAATCTGTGTTTAAAATGTGAATTTTTGAAGCTGCGGACTATCCACCAGTGCGGATTATACGCTGGTTGTTCACGGTTAAAATCGTTGAAATTTAAAAAACACGCTGTCGTGAACTGCCGATGATCGGGATTTATAAAAGCCGGGATTGTTAGTGAAAGCGAGGAAATCACTGACAGTGAAGATAGTGATGCTGAAAATGAACTTTCGGACACTCTTCCCCAAAATATATTAGAACTGTTTAATTCTGATACCGATGAATCGGACTTTGAAGGTTTTCATTAATGTAGAAGAATGTGTGATTAATTAATATATGATTAATTAGTAAGCACTGTTTTTTATTTGTATTTAGCGTTTTATTTCTGAAGGTATATTAGTAAGGAAGTACTTTTTTTCTATTTATACTTAGTTCTTTGTTTCCAAAATACATTAATATTGCTGTATTAAAAGAACGTAATTTCAGACGTATAGTCTGCGGACTATCCGGTGGTGCGGACTATCTGACGATTTCTGAAATTTTTTTTATATAAAATCGTGTCTGTGGACTATACGTGCGAAATTATGGTACATATTTTCTCTTTATTGCACTCATTAATAACAATAATTACATGCGCCGAACTTATTACTTTTCATAATATTTCCCGTGCTAGTTTGATATCCTGGGTCTACGCGCTAAGTTGTTTATACTCGCCAAGATGGGCGATAACATTACAATATGGTTACCTTGATATTTTTAACATCTGGCAAAGTGGTTGCCATGGGGATAATGTAGATTAGAAATAATTTTTGTTGGCTTTTTCTCGTGGTAACTCTATTCATTTCAGACAATTTAATTTCATTTCTTTAACAACTTAACCATTTTTATTGCATGTGCTCTATCTATCAAAATAAAAGTCTTCTGATTAATTCTGTGGAATTTTCTAATATGGATATTTCTAATATATTAAGTGAGTACTAGGATATTTCATTTTCTAAAGAATGAGTCTTGTACTTTTAATTATTGCTATAAATATATATTGTCCATTTTCAATTCATTTTAATTTTTAAAAATGTTTTATTAACGTTCCTTGTTCGATGAAATTCATTAAAGGAACTTGCAATTTTTGGAGCATTGCACGTTTGCAGTACTTTTTATTTGATATTCATTATGATTTTTAATAAATATTATGTAATTTTCTTTTTACAAAAAAATATAAAATACCATTATTATTTTTGTGATAATCATTTTATATTCGTTATTTGCCATTGTTTTTTAATTATATTTTTTATAATTAACAAATATGTTATTTGTAATTGTTATTTATTTATAAGTATTATGTTATTTATTTATTATGTTGTTAAGTCACTTATTTTTTGGTTATTTATAATTATGTTAAATGAGTATTCTTTTGTACGCTTCTTATAACAATAAAATGTGGTCGCTCCTTTTTTTATAATTACTATTAAACTATATTACATGATTATTATTATATAAAATAATGATAACGTGATTCTTTACTGCGCCAAACAGCACTTGGCGCGTAGACCCAGAATAACAAACTAGTTCCATATTTTTATAAAACAGAAGGATCTGAGGAGAACGGTAATAAATCAAAACAAAAACTTCTAGTTCTTAAAAACCTTGATTTTTTTAAAAGAAAAGGAATAAATATGTAATTTATAATATAACATATAAATTACTAAAATCAACATATTTATGAAATTCATTCTGATAAGAATGTAATTTTTTATGAAACTTCATTTCCAGTGCTTAGAAAATGTAAATTTTTCCTATCATCAGGAATTGTTCTTTTGTAGAGATTGCAGCTTTCATCAGAGAGAAAGATTTTTTTATTCAGAGTTTTCTATTTTTAATAAGATGCAGACCAAACATAGCAAATTTAACAGTGAAATCAAACTGATATCACTAGGTACATTTTAATGTCAACAAGTTCTTTTTAAAATTTTTGCCTCTGCCAAAAGAATGCATAACAAACAAAAATTGAATATCTCACCTCTCCAACAAACATAAAGAGTTCCTTTTCCCAAGCACTCAGATTCAGAGAATACCCTTGTATTTGGTTGAACATGGTGTAGTCCTTCTGTTGGTGCAGGAAAATTTCTTAACACTGGCATATTGCTTTCTATATAAAAATATATATATATATATATAAAGAATATAGAAGCATAATTAAATTTGAATCCAAATATTCCATAAGAAACAGCTTTTTGACAGAATAAAAAGGGATGGATATTCCAGCTTTGTTTCCTTTCAAAAGTATTGTATAAAATCAAAGATACTTTATCATTCTTCTTGCAGAACACATTTAAATGTGTGTGTGATCATTGTTCCATCTTTAATATATTCTAACAAAACTTTTGAAGTCATGAATTTTGGGTTTAGGTTTAAGAAATTGTGGGATGAGGTTAGAAGTGTCCAGAAAATTAACATAAAGCACAAAGATGAGGAATCATCAATAAAATTAGTAGAGGAAAAAAATTATCAGTATTCAGAAAGAAAATAATGAAAGAGATTAAGTTGAACCTCTAAGTGCCATAAAAAATGTACTCAAGAATTTGATATTAAAAAAATGTAATTAAATTACAATAGGATGGATATTTCAAACTCACGCAAGACAATGATAGAAAACAAAAATATGTGTGGAAATGGTGCATTTATAACTGTAAACAACCCCACAACAGTTTTCGGTATTTATGTTCTATAGCATCAATGTCAAGTGAATGAATATTAACGTCGCACTTATCAGCAACACGAGGGCTTTTGGCGCCGCGCCGGCCCGCGTAATTCTGAACCACGTTGAAGTGACGCAGACGACACCTGAGCTGGCACCCCTCTCTTAACTACCACACCACACCAACGAGAGGACGTTTGAGCTCTCGACAGATTTAACGTGCATCGCGTCCCTACACGGCGGATCTTTAGTGGTACTGGGATCGAACTCATGACGCGCTAGCCATGATCCGATGCCTAGACCACTTGGCCACCGCGGCCACTAGCATCAATGTCAAAGCTCAAGATAACTCGGGAGATGGCAACCACGATTTCACATGTGTCATACCAGTTGCTTTGTTTCATGTAATGTCGGCAATACAGTTGCGATAATACGCGTACGTACCTATTTTTTTCTCAATCACAGAATATCAATGTAATTGAAAGGATGCAGTCCACGGTGAGAAAAAAAGATGCAAAAACAGAAACAAGGATAAATATAAATAATTTTTTGAACAATTTACTTAAAAACAAAAATCTCCACAATGTCAACAAATGTATGTCATTTAAATGAGTTGGCTAATCACACTTCAAACCAACGCGAGGGCTATTAGCGATGGACCTCGTAATTTTTAACCACTGTTCAAGCGACCAGGACGTCACTTGAGCTTGAAACCTACTTTCGAAGATCGAACCTCTACAGATTTAGCGTGCATGAGTTCCTTTACATGATGGGTCTTAGGCGCCACGAGGATTCGAACATACGATAAGATAGAAAAATCGGCACGAATTCGAGACCATAACTACTCAACAATCGATTTCGATTTAAACTAAAAATATAGTCATTATCTAGAAAAATGTATATATTTTTTAGACTCAATAAAATTTTAAGGGGAAAAAAAGACTTTATGCGAATGAATTATATACCTTTTTCTTTACAGTAAACAGGTATTAAAAAAGGCATGATACATTATAGTTTAGATTTTGTAATTGTATTCTTAATAAATTGTTTGAAAAAAAAATTTTGAGGCAATATATATATATATATATATATATATATATATATATATATCTTATTAACATATATAACCACAAATTGTTCTGAGTCGGTTTCTGCCTTTATTAAAATTTATATTTTTATAATAATTAATCACTGCACAAAATTCGGAATGTTTCTTTTTTCGTACTCAATGAAAATATTTAATTAACACTGTAGATCTTTAATAAATAAAAGGTTATAAGAAATGAAGTAGCCGAAACTGATCCTCAAATAAGAAAGCAGACTACATACTGAAACAGCGAGGATAGCAGTTTCTTTGTAAAAACTTGTACGTGATGAGTGGTTTTCATGTACTTGAACGATTGGGAAGGGCAATAAAGATATGTCATATAGAAACGGTGTTATAATTGTTGACCGTAAAGTAGACATCAAACTGTACACCTTCCAATTGTGAAGTACTTACACTGGTGTCCAAAAGTTAAGCATAATTGATAATTATGTGAATAAAGAAAGAACTGTGAATCAGAATGGCGGGAAACGTGATATGCAAGTGTAAAATGGTTATAAAATAAGGAAGCAAATCAAAAGAATGATAATAATTAATTTTATTATCCAAAGTAGCAGTTTGAAAGAAAACTGAGCATAGCAAGGATTCACACTTTAAAGAAAAAATGAAAGAAAACATTAAATAAAATACTGATGCTGCAGTTTAATAATGCGCGTGGTCACCTCTGACAGCCAGGCACGCTGCACAGCGATTTACCATACTTGCTATGAGATTATGAATGAGTTGTAGGCTCAAACGGTTCCAAGCTTCTTGGAGAGCACTCTTCAGATCTGTAATGGAGCTTGGTGGGGGCGAAAGGGCTGCAATTTGTCTCCCGAGCAACTCCCATGCATGCTCGATAGGATTTAAATCAGGCGAGTTCTCAGGCCACGACCTGCGCTGGATGTTTTCCGTTTCATGGAAGTCATCAATCAGAACCACTCGGTGGATTCATGGATGACATTATCATCCATGAATATGAAGTCAGGACCGACAGCACCTCGAAACAAGCGAACATAAGGCTCAAGAACTTCGTCTCTGTATCTTTGAGCAGACCCCGAGTCAAAGAAATGGAGGTCCGTGCGGCCGTCCATCATGATGCCTGCCCATACCATTACTCCCCTTGATGGAAAATGATGTTTTTCCGTTATGTTTCTTGGTTCAAAACGTGTTCCACGTTCTCTCCATATCGCTATCCGCCAAGAATCACTACTCAGACTAAACCGGGACTCGTCACTGAACATCACATTGGCCCACTCTCCCACACTCCAATGTTGATATTTCAAACTCCAATTCAAACGAGCGCGTTTATGCGCAGACGTGAAGGGAATGAAAACTGCTGGTCTTCTGGCATACAGGCCAGCATGATTGAGTCTCCTGTAAACCGCTTGTCTCGAAATTCGTATTCCTGTGGCGACTGTGAGCGCCGAACCCAGTGCTCTGGCAGTACTGCTCCTCTAACGTCGCGCACTTATTACCAGATATCGGTCTTGGGGAGGGGTTGTGACTCTTGGTCGACCTGATACTGGTTGTCGGGTAACATCTCCCGTTCTTTGATACCTCTGCCACAGTCTTGAGATCACAGTCTGGTCCACATTCAGAATTCGAGACACTTCGGTTTGTGATCGTGAGGATTCCAGCATTCCAACGATTCTTCCTTTCGTAAACATGTCCAATTGGCGTCTTTGTGCCATCTTTCACCTTGTTTGATGGTGAACAACGTTCCTTCGCACAGCAGTTGCGCGAAACCTGTCTGAACTGCCTATGCTGCATGAATCGGTTTCTCCGCGTTCCGACATGCGCCGGTGTTTCGCTCAGGACGTAGTCGACTGAAAAGTTTTGCATAAACCCAATGTTTCTTCTTCACCCAATTAATATCCGCAAGAAATTTGGAATAATTTTACGAATATTTACTCCATGTTTTTCGCATTTTATGATTTATGCTAAACTTTTGGACACCAGTGTAGTAGAAACATCGTTATCTTTAGTTTGGAACAAAAATAATAGGGGATTGGAGGGTATTTGCGAATCGAGCACCGATTACTGTTGAGGAACAAACAGAACCCATTTCCCTAAACGTTTGTAAAAGGAGATGTTTCTAGCACTTTGAAGTCATTTTCGTTCATCATCCTTCTTATCCATCTGCTACTATTTGTGATGAATTCATTGAAGTCATGTCGTCAAAAGTCTTGGAAACTATCGTCACTGAAATACAGAAAGCTAAATATTACTCTCTTTCCGTTGATTCTATCCCAGATGTGACTCATGCTGACTAACTAACTTTTATTTTACGGTATGTCCAAAATGGTGTCCCCATTGATAGATTTTTGCAATTTATTAATATTAATGCATACTGCAGAGTACTTGACGAATGTTGTGGTTTCGTTTTTGGAAAATAGCAACTTTCCTTTGATGATTGTAGAGGTCAATCTTACGACAATGCCTTGAATATGTCTGGGAAACATTCAAGATTGCAAGCCCGACTTCTAGAAAAAATAAATACTCTATATACATGCCATGTGTAGGACATTCTTTGAATTTAATAGGCGTTCAAGCAGTAGAACACAACTATAATGTTACAACTTACTTTGATTTTGTCTAAAATATTTATAATTTTTCCGCACCCTCAACCCATCGTAAGAATATACTAACATTAAATTTGAACTGTGATAGAAATCCAAAAGTACCGAAAAGTGTTTTTAAAAAAAAACGTTGGTCAGCACGCGCAGATGCAATTAAAGCTTTAAGCTCCGGATATTCAGAAATTGTCAGGAGCCTTCATTATTTGATTAACGAGGAATCACAGGCAGCAGACACTCGACTTTCTGATAAAACATTAAAAATTAAGATGTATGAATTGGAAACAATTTTTTTAACTATCCATTGGAGTGACATTTTGACACGCATTGACAAAGTAAATCTATTTCTCCAGAGTAAAAATATGGATTAATCGAAAGGTGTAAAATTACTAAAATCATTAATGTAACAGAGAGGGAGGTGTCTAGGGGTATGTTGAATGAAAGAGAGACATTTAGGTTTAAGGATATTTAATGACATCTACAGGTCGTTAAACCTGACTAGGCGCGCGCTGCTGGGACAAGGGTAAGTCTATATTCCTTCTCCCGCTTACATCCGGGGTTTACAGAGAGTGGCGATGGTGTCGCCTGAGCGTATACAACACTCGTCCATCCTGATGTGGTCGGTCCCCGACCAGGCTGGAAAATATGCAAGTAAAAACTATACAAATATTAACAACTGAAAAGAAAAAAATAGATTAAACAAATTTTTAAAGTTCAAATTTCCTTGAGTATATAGAGGGAAAAAAATAGTCATTAGAGTTCTGGAAAGAAAAGTCTTAGGGATTATCCCATGGTTTCATCAGATCAGCAGATGTGGATGTCAAATTCGGGCCTTCTTGTCTTCCTATTTTCTTTACATCGTACCTGTCGTTTGGACGAACTTTCACGACTTCATATGGGCCAAAACATTTTGGTCGCAATTTCACACCTACTCCAAACTGGGTTTTCTTGATTGCAATTCTGTCACCTTCTTTGAATTTTCTTGCTTCTTTGCGATGTTTATTGTAGTGTAGTCTATTTTGTTCTTGTAATTTCAGGATATTGGATTTGGCATCTTCTCTCATTTGTTGTTTATTCTGTAAAGATAATTGGAAATTTTCTTCCTCGAGAATGGCTTTGATTTTGATGTCATCTTTATTTCTCATTTTGACGCCTGTTAAAAGTTCAAATGGTGTATATTTGGTGGCTATGGAAACAGTGCTGTTAGTTATTCGTTGAACTGATGATACGTGTTTATACCATTTATTGGGATCTTCAAGTGAAAGCTTTGTTAGGACTGGTATTAACGTTGCATGAATTTTTTCTACCTGACTGTTCCCACGTGGTACACCTGTTGTGATTGAAATAAACTCGATATCTTCATCCTGACAAAATTTCTGAAATTCTGTAGAAGTGAATGCTGTTCCTTTGTCTGAAATTATTCGTCTGGGACTTCCAAAGGTTACTTGTTGTAATTTTAATTTGTCTAAAGCATCGTGAGCTGAAGGAGACTTTACAGGATAAATCCACAGAAATTTGGTGAAAGCGTCGATGATAGTAAAGATATATTTATAATTTTTGTTGGTACTTGGGAGTGGACCCAAAAAGTCAATATGGTAGGTATCAAGTGGAATATCATCTTTTGGTATGGGATGTAGAAATCCTTCTCGTTTGCCAAATTTTTTGGATGAAACAATACAAGGAATACAATTTGCAATAACATTTTCTACAGTCTTACGCAGATTTGGGAAAAAGAATTGTTGTTTGACTAAATTTTCAGTTTTGTTGATGCCGAAATGTCCTTTAGAATGTTCAAGTTGTACGATTTGTTTTTGCATTTCAAGTGGAACGACTAGAAGTTCTTGGTCGTTGACAATTTTGTACAGCACATCGTTTTTTAATGTATAATCAGAGGCTGAAGATGATTGTAATAGTTGTTTAATACTGGATGTAAACTCATCATTAATTTGTGCTTTTTTAATTTTTTGTGTTGTCTCGTTGTATTGTATGAGCATGACTGGATAACGACTGAGCGCGTCAACATGTTGCATTTGTTTACCTGGCCTGTGAAGTATTTCGAAATCGAAGTCTTCTAAGAAGAGAGCCCATCGTGCTATTCTAGGTGGTAAATCTTTCTTTGACATAGTTTTTTGCAATGCTTGGCAATCTGTGATTATTTGAAATTTTGTACCGACGAGGTAGTGTCGAAATTTTTTTAATGCTTTAACTATCGCTAAGACCTCTAGCTCGTAGCTGGAGTATTTCTCTTCTTGAGGAGAAGTTTTACGACTCATATAGTGTATTGGATGAAAGTTCTGATATTAGTCCATTTGTAGAAGTATAGCACCAAAACCTTTCACACTGGCATCGCAGTGTATTTGTAATGGAGCGTTTTGCTGATACAGATGCAATACAGGTTCCTGAGACAAAATTTGTTTCAAAGAGAGAAAAGCTTGTTTTTGTATAGGACCAAAGGTGAATGGAACTTTGTCTCGTAAAAGATCGCTTAAAGGTCGTGCAATTGATGCATAGTCCTTAATAAATTTTCTAAAATAGCCTGTTAGTCCTAAAAATGATTGGACATGCCGAGTGTTTTTAGGTGTTTGGAAATTCATGACTGCATTTGTTTTAGCTGTTGAAGGACGAATAGTGCCTTCTTCAATAATATGGCCAAGAAAAGTTAATGTCCGCTGAAGAAAACTACACTTTTTAAAGTTAAACAGTAAACCATAAGTAGCAGCAACATCAAATACTTTTTTAAGCTTTGCAATCCCTTCACATTCAGAATTTGCCGGAATTAAAATGTCGTCCATGTATTTAATAACAGTTTTGTCTTTTAAGAGATCTTTAAACACAATTTGAATGTATTTTTGAAATAGTGAGGGAGAATTACACAAACTAAAAGGAACTCTATTAAATTGGTATTGTCCATTATGTGTTATGAAACTGGTGTATTTACGGCTATCAGGATCAATTTTGATGTGAAAAAAACTGTTTTTTAAGTCCAGATTTGAAAAGAGTATCGCTCCATGCAGTTGGTCAAAAATGTCTTCAATTAGGGGTAGTGGAAATCTTTGTTTAATTGTTTTAGAATTAAGAGCACGAAAATCAACACAGAGTCTTGTTCACTGGTCTTTTTTCTTGACAAGAACTAAAGGTGCGGCAAAATTAGATGAACTTGGGGAAATTATTCCATCAGACAGCCATTGTTCAATTTGGTTTTCGACGATAATTTTTTCTGCTTGACTTAATCTTCTAGGACGTAACGCGATGGGTGTGTCATCAGAAAGGATAATTTGCATTTGTAAGTTTGTATCTTTAATTTTATTTCGTTTGTAAGATTGGATAAGGTTTTCAACTTCGCGACGCGTATCAACGTTCAAAATATGCGATTAAATCTACTTGAGGATAAATTACATTTAAATTTGATAAATAACAATCCTCATTTTGAAAAAGCAAAGAGAGAGATCCGTTTTTATTATTAACTGATAAAGAATTACAATCGCTAATTTTCAATTCAGAAAAAGATTTGTTTACGTTAGCTTCGCGCTGAAAATCAGTTATATAACATGTTTGATCGGATATGGGCTGTGACATCAGTTCATATTTCTTATTTTCTTTTTCATCGAATAATTTCTGTTTTGAAGAGTTTAACGATTCTTTTTTATTCATTGGGTGTTTTACATTACTCGCGCTGTGAATGTTTTGAAATCGAATTGAGCCATTTGGCCTTGAACCTACACCGGAATGATTTGGGATAGTTTGCGGTGCAAAAGAATGTAAGCTCAACATATTTTGGCTAACTGATTCAAAAGCGAAATTATTTTGTCTATCATTTTTATTTTTATGCGAAAGAATGTTCTTAGAATGAGAGGAAGTAGGATTTTTTTCTGAAATCCGTGCATTTTCTTTTTCTGCTTTATTTAAATCATCAAAAATATTAGGCGGAACTATTAAATCACAATACAATTTAATACAGACAGCTGCAGTTACTATTATCGGGTTTTCACTAAAACTTGGAAGAGCTAATTTAATTTTAGTAAGTTCAGCTTGAATTTCATTTCCGAAAGCACATGTTAATTGAACAGTTCCTAAAGATTTTGTTTCGGGTGGAATGAGGGAGGATTTCACACACACAATATTCGTTCCCGAATCGATTAAAGTTTTCACGATTTTATCATTAACAAAAATATTTTCGTATTGCAATTCATGTAAGGATTCATTAAACATTTTACCTTCGACTTTACAAACAGGACCGTGATTTGAATTAGGTCTAGAATTGAAATGGGTTTCGTTTCTGTAAGAACTACGACGCGGGTCATTTGTTGAAGTGTTTCGTGAATAATTAGTGAAATTTTTATCACGAGAGTTGTAGCGATTAAGGCCCTGAGATGAGTTATATTTTTGTTTTTTGCTGTCATACGGCGGTTGATGGTGTGTGTTGTCGGAATACGACTTACGCTTTGCTACGAAGAAAACATCGCATTCCCTAGCCAATTCAGTAGGCTTAAACCAAGATTCATTTTGGCGTATCGTGATATGTTGTTGCGTTTCTCGATCGAAGGTGGAAAATAATTTGTCGGTTATCATTAACTCACACAAAGTTTTAAAATCATTCGCATTACGAAGTTTACAATAATATTCAAAAGAACTTGTTAATCGTGACGAAAACTGTACGTGCGATTCGTTTGGCAATCGTTGAGCCCTACGGAAATTAATTAAGCATTCTTGTGGGGTTGGTTGGAATTCTCGTAAAATAATGTGTTTAACTTTCTCGTAATCTTGGAGTTCGTTTTCGGGAATATAAAGCAAAATACTGTTAGCTTTTTCACCGAGAATATTAATTAAGATCTCTGATTTTAATTCCTGTGGAACATTTTTGGTTGTAAACGCACGTTCAAGTGAATGAAAAAATAAATTATAATTTTCATGTTTAGAAGGAACTGTCCTACTAAGGGTCTTAACGGATTTAATGAGACTTTCTTAAAGGCTAGTTGACAGTGTTTCGAATGTTGCAGTAGTATTGTTTGAATTATTAGAATTTTTCGCGGAGTTTATTTTCGCGAGTTCAATTTCTTTTTCAAGTTGAATCATTCTTTGGGCCATTTGCTCAGCTTCTTTTTTTTCTAGTTCTGATTCTTTTCGTTCCTCAACGAGTAAATTAAGCATATCCTTAACGAATTCAGGTTCGTTTGTGAAAGTGTCAGTTTGTTCGATTAATGCTTTTAAATTCACAAGTGTAGCATTTTCTGGGACAGTAACACCTAGTTCTTTCGCGGCAGTTATTAGATCTTCTTTCTTAGTATTTCGATACATGCTGAGTAAAAAAGGTTTGATCCTACCTGATTGGACGATATCGGAGTGTTTGTAGACTGCAGATAGACTTCGCTTGCGATGAGTTCACCACTGTTCACTTTTCACGGCGATGATAGTAGATACGAAGCATGGAGTTTACACTCTTGTTACGATGAATAGGCGGGGAAATTGGCCTTTTTGTTTCACTGGAACACTTGGACGATGCCGAAGAGACTTTTTGGTTGAGTCTCAAGCTTTGGTTTAGCTTGGCAAAGGAGACGGAAGTATTGGTCTCGGAGCGGAGGATTGGCTCTTAGTAGGCGTCGGAGGTATTCGCTGATCAAGCATTCGCCATTGTGTTGGGCGATTTCGATGAGCGCCGTTTGATTTGGGCGACTTTTGATTTTAACACGGGTTTAAAAACCATTAGAGCCCCCATGTAACAGAGAGGGTGGTGTCTAGGGGTATGTTAAATGAAAGAGAGACATTTAGGTTTAAGGATATTTAATGACATCTACAGGTTGTTAAACCTGATTAGGCGCGCGCTGCTGGGACAAGGGTAAGTCTATATTCCTTCTCCCGCTTACATCCGGGGTTTACAGAGAGTGGCGCTGGTGGCGCCTGAGCGTATACAACATTAATTATATATATAAAAGCTAAAAGAGACTCTTGACTATTATGAGTCAAAAGCCAAGGAAGCATCCTTTATAAAGGAATATCAAAGTGTTCACAAACATGTAAACACAACGGAGTGTTAGGGTAATTTTCCTTGAAGGAAATAGAGACACACTGACACAATGTTTGAAAACAGCCACAGCCAGAAATTTAAAATAGAAACTTTTTACTAATAATCGACTCTCTAATTTGCAATATACAAAAGCGTAGTAAAAAATATGAGAAACTATTTGAAATGTTTGGATTTTTTGAAAATATTTCTAATTTAGATGAAACAGAAATAAAAACACAGCCTGCGAGAAAATATCAAAATCTTACAATAAATGCATTAATGGAGAGAAACTTAACCTGGAATATAAACATCTCAAGTCATATTTGATCATTGATGGTGAAAAGATGAAGAAAAGCTAAAAGAATAATTAATAAATTAAAAGTAAAAAAAAACCTTTTTAAAACCAAGCTTTTATTTAAATGCGCTAAAAAGAATAATTAATAAATTAAAAGTAAAAAAAAAAACCTTTTTAAAACCAAGCTTTTATTTAAATGCGCTAAAAAGAATAAAATAAACTTTTTCTGTAAAACTTTTTTTACTATCAACTTATAACGTCATTACACAAATTATATGATATAAAAGCTCGTCGCGAGATTAAAGTACTCCTATTTACTTAGTTTGAAATTTTTACAAATTAAAATCAATCAGATCAGTGTACTTGTTTATCTGCAATAAATCTCGCGACAAGCTTTTATATCATATAAATTGAGTAATGACATTATATGTTGATAGTAAAAAAAGTTTTACAGAAAAAGTTTATTCTATTCTTTTTAGCGCATTTAAATAAAAGCTTGGTTTTAAAAAGGTTTATTTTACTTTTAATTTATTTTTTACTTTTTAGTTATCACTGGACATGTTTCTCAGTCTGTTCATCTCATTCAACGCATCATTGTTGCTAGGTTATTTGCCGGTTATTTTCGAACAGTCTAGCTAAATGAATTCTCGCAAAAAGGGTACAAGACGAAAAAACACAATTTTTTTCTTAAATCTGTAATTTTTAAGCATTTTTTTTTCAATATTCGTACAGCTCTTGGGTAATATTGTTCTACACACGAAAAAAGAAAAAAAAAGTTTTATGAGATTCAGAGGCGGATTAAGGTAGTTGGAGGCCCCTGGCGGTAAAAGGTTTGAGGCCCATGGCCTTAAGAGTCGAAAACCTGAAATAGTGAAAAGAGTCGCTTACTTTAAATTCTCAAAATAAAATGTATTGCTATAATAAAACTCATCGGTTAAAGGAAAAATCTGAACTGTACATAAAAAAATTTAAAAACCTTACTTAAGAGCTTACAGTTTTTCTATACAGTTTGATTTCTCTTTCGCAAATTCATCAATTATTTTTACCATCTCTATTTTGTCTAAAACATTTTATTCTGTATATAATATGCCATGTTGTTCAATTTGTCTTTTCTCCCATAGTACTTCTTAAATTATTTTTAACACGTTTTAAAACTAAAAAAGATCATTCACCTGATGCATTCGATATCGGTATAGTTAAAAATATTTTCAAAAGTTTTTCTACAATAGGATTTCTCTTACATCTCGATAAATTTCTAGCGGGGGTTTCATTGTATCTTTGTTTTCTTTTCATTTCTCATTCCAAGGTGGCGTGATTGGTTTGCCACTGGCCTTTGCACTCATCAAGCTTGGGGCCCCTTCCAGCGCTGGGGGCCCCTGGCGGCCGCCAGGTCCGACACCCGCTTAATCCACCCCTGATGAGATTATCTTCATAAATGACGAAGTTATTAAATGTTTAATAAAAATTTTGTGTATTTTTTTGAAAAATCGTAAAAAAAAGTTTTCGGCATTTTATTTTTAAATGACTGATTCTAAAAGAGCAAAGCATAAGCTGTTTTAGTACGGAATGTTGATTCATTTAAACAAAATAAATTCATGCGCAACAATTTAGAAATTATTTTCATAAAAACGCATCGATTGTGACTCATTTAAATAAATCGTAAGAAATACAAATATTATTTTGTAAAAAACATTATATCATATCGGGACGAAATAAATTATCTTTCCAATTCTGTAATTTTTTGGTCTGAGTTTCATAGATAAAAAGATAAATTTTTTGAAGAATTTCTACAATACTCCATCTCAGTTTAACATGGCAGCGTTGAGAAAGGAATACAATGTACCGATCTGCTTAAAAAATAGCTCTACTTTTTTTTTTTTTGAATTTAAATCCAAGAAAATAGATAGAAATTTGTAAGAAAATTGCATACGTTGTAGAAATTAGATTATTTTTACGTTGTAGAAACGTAATTATTTTTTAGACAAAGCTAATTAATACAGTCAATAGCGCAACGTTATGAAATTCCAGTTAGGCTGAAAACGATTTTCGACGCCAACTTTTGTCATTGTTGTAACAATAACATTATTACAACAATGCAGACATATCAAAGTTGATCTGCATTGTTGTAGTAATGTTAATGATTTTTAACCTTTTTATTAATATATTCTTAATTAACTGCAATATCGGAATATTAATAGTCAAAACATGCATTGTCATCCAAACTAAACGTATATACAAAATTTCAGCTCAATGGGATAAAGATATCAGCTTCAAAATTGAGTTGCAAGATTCCACCCGAACAAATTACATACATACATGCATGCATGCATGCATGCATACATACATACATACATACATACATACATACATACATACATACATACATACATACGTACGTACGTACGTACGCACGCACGCATACACACACACACACACATACATACATACATACATACATACACACACGCACACGCACGCACGCACGCACACGTACGTGCGTACATACATACATACATACATACATACATACATACATACATACATACATACATACATACATACATGCATGCATGCATGAATGAATGTATGCATACATGCATACATACATACATGCATACATGCATGCATACATACATGCATACATACATGCATACATGCATACAAGTTAAATAAAAGCTTGTAATAAAAAATATAATCCTACAAATGAAGATAAAGATCCGTTGATGGATGATTGGACTGAAATTGGGAACAACATACTCTATACATACATATATACTGAAAGATTATTCATAGTTTTCCCAATATTGAAAGAATTATGAGAATTTTCTTATCAAGGATGATTACTAACGCGAGTGGTGAGCGTTCGTTTTCAAAACTCAGATTGGTCAAAAATGAATTGAGAAATCGTATGACTCAATTACATTCGAATAATTTAAGTTTGATGTGTATAGAATATGAAATACTATTAACAATTGATTTTGAAGACCTAATTAATGATTTCGCGAATTTAAAATGTAGAAAACGAATTTTCACATAAAATCTCTTTTTACTATGAATTGCTTTCATTGAACAGTACATGTATAAACACCAAATTAGATAAAAGGATCGCAGGGGGGGGGGCATACTTTTTCATAAGGGCCCAGGGCCTCAAGAAATCTTAAGACGTCCCTGTAAACGCACAGTATTTATAACAGATTATTAGATTCACACATACTCAACACAGCATACTCAACAAAGAATATCCAAAAAATACAATGTATTGCACTTTATTATTGTAGTTATTTTGAAAGTAGTCAATAATTCATAAAGAGCCAAATATAGCAACCCCAAAACACAGGAATTTGAATTCCAACGCTGTAAAAAATAGAAAAAGGTGCCTCCAACAAAATCGCGCATTTCATGTCCGTCCTTATTTGTTCCTTTTATCTATCAGACTTATGTGCTTAGCGGTCATTCAACATTCGAGGAATAAAAATGTTTCCCTAATCCCTACTTCCTCCTGTCAACTCTCGTTCCACCTTCTCTTTAGTATACTCATCCCATCCTTATTGTTTGAATTAGCGGTTTTGAGACCACAAGCGTCTAGCCGCTCAAAAGCTAGTTTTCTCCCTGGTCATCTGCGCATATTTTCGCGCAAATCTTCTCCGTAATCATCTGCGCATGACGTCAGTTGTTTCGTGGGGTAATGCCATAACCAGTTCATTTTGCTGTTAGCCCTACACCTGTCTCTTTACTGCTCTGAAAGCGTTAGATTCCTGATAATTCTAATTTATATTTTGCTGTGGTATATATATATATATATATATATATATATATCTGTGAGAGTTCATGAGAAATAACTTCTCAAAAATGTTTAACAAAAACATTTTATTTGGTTTTAACATCTAGGGGACAATTTACATTCATTTAAAGAGCTAAACAACACAGCCGTCGGCTACATGCCGTGAGCCAGAACACAGACTGACTAAACTATTTCATTTCGAAATCATGCAATTGCATAAAAAAAAAGACAGCCAATCAGCGGCTCGCACTACAGGCGCTTCGAACGGATATGAAAAAATAAATAATCCTTGAATAAAAAGAAAAGTTTGAGTGTCAATCATTTCGGCCGGCGGGAAAGAAGAAAAAGAGTGATACTTCCTTTCCCTCTTCAAATCCCACAACTCGGCCGTCCTGACATGTCGCTGTCCTCAGCAAACGCGAGTATAAAAACAATTTAGAACGGAAGCATCCTGTAATGCTTACAATCAAATTACATTCAAAAATAACACTGACATAAAAATACACTATGAAGCAATTTGAAAAGAAATACAATAAATCACAAATGATAAACACTTCAAATTATAAAAAAAAAAAAAAGTTCACAAATTGAACACTTAAAAATAAATGCACAGTAGAAGTATGTGGAATTATGAGCCATAAAAATAACACACGTAGAAAAATGCCAAAGGAAAATTACTAAGGGAACAAAAAAAAATGCCTATCCAAAAGGTTTCATTAGGTCGACAGCTGTTGTCGTTTGGTTTGGGCCTGCATGATTCCCTATCTTGGATACCCCGTATCTTCCTTTGCCGTTGACCTGAGTCACTTCATATGGTCCGAAAAATTTGGGTCTAAGCTTTAGACCAGTTCCAAATTGAGTTCGTTGGATGGCCACGATGTCACCGATCTTGTATTCGGTAGCTTCCTTACACTTCTTGTTGTGCTGCTTCCTATTTTTGTCTTGGATTTTGAGAATGTTTTTAACAGCTTCTGATCTAAGCTTGTTTCTTTGATCGTTGAATTCTTTGAACATCTCTTCGATAAGGATTTCTCTTATGGCGATGTCTTCGCTGCTTCTCATCTTTACACCTGTCAGAAGTTCGAATGGTGTAAACTTAGTGCTACGACAGATGGTGTCATTCAAAATTCTTTGTGCTTCTGGCACGTGCTTGAACCACTTCGTGGGGTCTTCAAGGATAAGCTTGGTCAGTGCTGGAATTAGGGTTCTATGAACTCGTTCGACTTGACCATTCCCACGTGGTACTCCTGTTGCAATTTGCAGATGCAGGATATTTTCTTTTTCACAGTACTCTTTGAAGCTGTTCGATGTGAACGCTGCTCCTCTGTCGGTGATTATCCGGAATGGGTTTCCAAATGTTTTCTGTTGGAGTCTAAGTTTTTCCAACGCGTCTTCAGCGGATACGGACTTCGTAGGATAGAGCCACACGAATTTCGAAAACGCATCTACGACAGTCAGAATATGCTGATAATTCTTGTTAGTCGAGGGCATTGGTCCTATGAAGTCTACATGGTAGGTGTGGAGAGGGGTATCTTCTTTGGGAATTGGATGCAACATCCCCTCTTTCTTGCCGGTTTTCTTGTTTGCAAGGATGCATGGTATACAATGCGCTATTGTGTTTTCCACTTTAGACTGCAATTTCGGAATGTAAAACTCTTGCTTCACAATATCTGTTGTTTTGGCGACTGCAAAATGTCCTTTCTCGTGAGCCATCTTGATCAGCTCTGTCTGCATTCCTTCTGGTACTACGACTAATTCTCGGCCATTTTCGTACTTATACAGGATCTTATTCTTCATGAAATACTCTTGATCTTGGCCCTCGTTCAATAAGGACTTAAGAGTGGTGATGTAGTCGTCCTTTTCTTGGGATATCCTTAATTTTGCTGTGATAGTATCGGTAATTATCATTATAGGATACCTGCTCAATGCATCAACATGTCGCATCTTTTGTCCTGCTCTATGTTCTATTTCGTATTCGAATTCCTCTAAGAGGAAGGCCCATCTTGCGATACGTGTAACCAGGTCTTTTTTGCTCATCGTCATCTGAAAAGCGGAGCAGTCTGTCACAATCTTGAACTTATTGCCGAATAGGTAGACCCTAAACTTCTTGAGGGCTTGCACAATGGTTAAGACCTCCAGCTCATAACTACTGTATTTTTCTTCGGCTGGGCTAGTCTTTCGGGACATATAATAGACAGGATGCAACATTCCGTCATCAGCTTCTTGAAGTAGTACGGCACCGTAGCCGTATTTACTCGCATCAGTGTGCAACTCAGTTCTTGTACCTTGCCTGAATATCCTTAGGACAGGGCTTTCAGACAGCGTCTCCTTAAGTCTCTCAAAAGCTTCTTTCTGTACGGCTTCAAACGTAAACGGATGATCTTTTCTAAGTAGATCACTCAATGGTTTGGAGATACTGGCATATCCTGGGATGAATTTCGGGAAGTAACTAGTTAAACCCAAAAAACTTTGTACTTGTTTAACTGTCTTAGGAGTAGGGTAATTCTTAACTGCTTGAGTCTTCGAATCTGAAGGTCGTATGGTTCCTTCCTTCACAACGTACCCAAGAAACTCAACTTCTTTTTCAGGAACTGACACTTTTTAAACTTGAATTCAAGCCCATATTTCACTGCCAAATCAAATACTTTCTTTAGCTTTCTAAGACGATCTGCTTCATCCAAAGAAGGTATTATTAGGTCATCCATATAAGTTACTAGCTGTTACCCGCCCGCTTCGCTGGGTATTTCATGATGTTTTATAAATTTTTACTGCTTATATATATGTAGAAATTATTGATATCTAAGTCCTAGCATTAAGAATTCGATTGTATTGAAAAATATACTTATACCTTTAACTGTCGCAAAAAAAAGGGCAGAAGTCATCTAATTTGTATTTTCTAAAGATCTTTAAAATTGAAGTATAGAATGATATTTGCTCTTTCGTAACCCAAAAACCAAGTGGATTCCCGCAAAACCAATTTTCGGTGGATCTCTACTCCGTAAATTGAACATGCAAGTCAAATTTCAAGTCTAAATCTAACAGAAAAAAAGAAGTTTTACTATCAATATCCCCATAATCCCGTTGAGAGCCGTTTTCCAAAATAACCACTCTTAGAGGATTTCAATTCAGCAAAAGAAAAATGCAAACCAAATTTCATTATTGTAGCTCCAAAAAGGAATTTTTTTTGTCAATACGTCTCAGTAACCCCCTGCACCCCCCTAAGAACTTGATTTGCTTAAAATACATTCTTAGTGGATCTCTATTCAACAAAAGAAACATGCTTAACAAATTTCAAGTTTATGGGTCTAACAATTAAAAACATTAATTTTTTTCTGTAACTCCTCTTGACCCCTCGCAAACATCCTTAGGGGTCAATTTTCGTTTCACTCTTTGTTAGAGGAACTCTATTCCATAAAAGGAACATGCCTATCATTTTTCAAGCAGGATGATCAAATAGTTTAAAAATGGAAATATTTATCGATTACGCCTCTTAAACTCTCGAAATTAAACTTGGTAGTTGATATTCGCAAAACCCATTTTGTAGCGTTTCTCTACTTTACGAAAGGAATCTGCTTATCAAATTTCAAGACTGTACGTCTAACAACTTAAAAATTGGGATAATTGTCTATAACGCCACTTGAGCCCCCGTAACGCCACTTCTGGGTCTGTTTTCACAAAACCCATTTTGTAGGGGAATTGCACTCTATGAAAGGAATCTGCTTAGCAAAATTTGAAGACTGTGCGTCCAATTTATTAAAAATGCAAAAAAATTATCAATAACGCCCCTTGAACCCCCGCAACGCCACCTAGGGGTCGATTTTTACAAAACATATTTTGTAGTGTATTTCTATCCTATGAGAGGAATCTGCTTATCGAATTTCAAGACTGTGAGTCTAATGGTGTAAAAATAGAAATAATTATTTATATCTGCCCTTAACCCCCTGCAACACCCCTTGGGGGTCAATTTTCTCCAAACCCGTTTTGTAGCGGATATTTACTCCATGAAAGAAACATTTCTACCAATTTTCAAGCAGCTAAGTCAAGTAGTTTAAAAACGAAAATATTTATCTCTTACGCCACTTATACCTCGCAACGCCACTTAGAAGTCTGTTTTCACAAAACCTTCTTATAGCTGACTCTATTAAATAAATTTATCTATCAAATATAAAGACTGTGCGTCTAATAGATTCAAAATGGAAATAATAATCTGTAACGCCCCTTAAGTCCCGCAACGCCCCTTGGAGGCAATTTTCACGAAACCCATTTTGTAGCGTATCTCTACCCTATGAGAGGAATCTGCTTACTAAATTTCAAGACTGTACGTCTAATAACTTAAAAATCGGAATTTATAACGCCCCTTAAACCCCACCCCCGCAACACCCCTTGGAGGTCAATTTCCCCCAAACCTGTTTTGTAGCGGATATTTACTCCATAAAAGAAACATTCCTACCAATTTTCAAGCAGGTAGGTCAAGTAGTTTAAAAACGAAAATATTTATCTATTACGCCACTTATACCTCGCAACGCCACTTAGAGGACTGTTTTCACAAAACTTTCTTATAGCTGATCTCTACTCTATGAAAGAAATCTATTTATCAAATATAAAGACTGCGTGTAATAGTTTAAAAATGGAAATAATTATCTATAACGCCCCTTAAGACCCGCAACGCCACTTTGGGGGCAATTTCCACGAAACCCATTTTGTAGCGTATCTCTACCCTATGAATAGGAATCCGCTTACTAAGTTTAAAGACTGTACGTCTAGTAACTTAAAAATCGGAATTTATAACGCCCCTTAAACCCTCCGCCCCCGCAACACCCCTTGTGGGTCAATTTTCCCAAAACCCATTTGTAGCGGATATTTACTCCAGGAAAGAAACTTACCTACCAATTTTCAAGCAGGTAGGTGAAATAGTTTAAAAACGGATATATTTATCTATTACGCCCCTTAATCCCCCACAACGCCACTTAGAAGTCTGTTTTCACAAAACCTGTTTTGTAACTGATCATTATTCTACGAAAGGAATCTATTTATATCAAATTTAAAGACAGTGCGTCAAATAGTTTAAAAATGGAAATAATTTTATCTATAACGCCCCCTAAGCCCCTGCAACGCCACTTGGGGGTCGATTTTCACCAAACTCATTTTGTAGCGGATCTCTACTCTCTGAAAGGAATCTGCTTACTTAATTTCAAGATTGTACATCAAGTAGTTTAAACATGGAAGCAATTATTTATAACGCCCGTTAACCCCCTTAACGCCCCTTACGTTTCGAATTTCGGAAAATCCGTTCTTAGCTGACGTCTACTCTATGAAAGGAACATGTCTACCAAATTTCATGTCTGTAGGTTGAATAGTTCTGGAGATATCGTGATTAGTCAGTCAGTCAGTCAGTCAGTCAGTGAGTGAGTCGCTTTTCTCCTTTATATATATAGATTACTGTACCTTCACTTAGTAGTTGTCTATAAATGCTATTTACATATCTCTGGAAAACTCCTGGGCTTGTACTTGGGCCAAACGGGACTTTATTAAATTCGTACTGCCCATCAGGTACAATGAAAGATGTATATTTTTTGCTGTCTTCGTCAACATTTACGTGGAAAAAGCCATTCTTCAGATCAAGGGTTGTGAATACTCGAGCCTCTTGAAGTCTATCTAGTACATCCTCGATTAAAGGAAGTGGAAATCTGTCCTTTACCAGCTTCCGGTTCAACTGTCGATAGTCCACACAGAGTCTTGTTGAGTGGTCTTTCTTCTTTACTAAAACTATCGGACTAGCATAATCCGACGAACTAGGGCGAATGATTCCATCTCTGATCCATTCGTCGATTTGTTTATTGACCTCTTGTCGTTCTGGAAACGAGAGTCTTCTAGCTCTTTGATAAACTGGTATTTCGTCTTCAAGGATGATCTTCATTGATACATCCGTAGATTCCGTCTTCTTTGGTTGATACGAAGACACCATGTCTTCAACCCGACAGGCAATTTCAGCATTCTGAATGTGTCGCAGGTCTAACTCGTCTTGCTCTTCTTTCTTCGAAATGTTGAAAATCCAATCTGGAGATTCTGGTTTCACCTTTTCTTCATGAAAAGGACAGGGAGCATGGGCGAGGAATGCTGACCCAATGATTGCCTCAAACTTAAGAGCTGCGCTGGGGACAACTTGAAAGTCTAGACGGCAAACGTGTCCGTCTATCTCCGCAACATGTCTGAAGGATCCAAGTGTTTTAACTTGTCCCTGACCAAGTCCGGTCAGGACCGTTGATTCTCTCCAAAGTTTAGTTTTTGGATTCATCCTCTTGTAGACGTCAAAACGTAATGAGGTTGCGTACACTGCCTGTATCCAATAAGGCTGTGACGACAAAGTCTCCTATCTTGACCTGTCTTGTAAACTTCTGCAAATCTACATCTGGATATTCTATTGCTTCTTCTGGTACTTCATTGACGATGTGAACAGGATGCGTGTCAGAGTGCGTGTTGATCTCATTCCCTTGACTTCTTCTTAATTCGGGACATGCATTTCTTAGGTGATCAGGAGAATCGCACTCATAGCAACGAAAATTCTTCTGTCCAGAAGTCTTGCTTTGGGCTGGCATGGAACCTCTGCCTCCCGGTTCAGTCTTTGTTTGACGTTTATCGTAGAATCTCGTGTGATTCTCTGTAGATCTACCATGGTTGTCATTATATTTTCCACGGTTGTCTCTAAACCTTGCATGGTTGTCGCTAAGTTTTCTGCGATTATCTTGGAACCTTGATTTGTCGTTATGACTGGGACGACTCTCATTCTGTTTCCTACCGTGGTGGTTATTTCTTAAGCTATCTTTTAAGCTTTCAAATTCGTCGAATTTAGTGGCGAGTTCTTCAGGCTGTTTCAATTCGAGCCACTCTCCAAAAAATGATCTTTAATATCCTCAGGAGCTTTTGCCTTTATTCGCTCAGCAATAAGTAGGTTTACTAAGCCTTCAAAAGTGGTTATCTCTAGAGTAGAAATCCATTCCCTAAAGTAGCAACTTAATTCGTGGGCGAAACTACGCCAAGTCTTTTCAGGGTCCTTTTGATGTCTGTAAAATAGAGTTTTAAGTTTTTCTGCAGACAACTTGTACTTTTTCAAAACCAGCTCCTTAACATAGTCGTAGTTATTCGCGTTTTCAGCTGTCTCCCTCGCCAACATGTTAGAGATCTCCGGAGGCATCACATGGAGTAGGTAAACTACCCATTCTTCTCTTGGTACTCTGGCCATCTCAGCTCGCCTCTCAAAGTTGACGAGAAAAAGACTCATCTCATCTTTCTTCTCATCAAACTTAGGCGTGATTTGTGCCAAAGGGATCTTATGATGAACCTCCTCAGTTCTTCCAGGGGGCGTCGTGGCTGCTGGGGCTGCCTGCAATTCTAAACGTCGGATCTCTAAACGTAGTAATTCAATTTGCCGCTGCTCAGCCTCAGCTTCACGTTCAAGTCGTCGCTGCTGAGCTTCACGTTCAAGTCGTTGCTGCTCAGCTTCACGTCGTTGCTGTCCAGCTTCACGTTCAAGTCGTTGCTGCTCAGCTTCATGTTCAAGTTGCTGACGCTCAGCTTCTGCTTCTTCAAGCCTTTCTCCGATTATTCTATCCAACATAATTCGGACTGCCTCTTCGTTAAAATTCTTACTTTCAAGAATTATGTGCTTAATGTCGGGAACTCTGCTGTTCGGTGGAACATTTTCACCGAGTCCTTCACAGACGTTCACCAGATCCGCCTTTTTACCTTTCGCTAAAAATGCCATTACGAAAGAGTTCGGTACTTAATGAGGCACTAGTAATAATTAGCTTCTAAAAAATTATCAATACTGACTTTTATAATTGGAAAAAAACAAAAAGAAATCCAATACTAACATTCAAAGACACTACCTTTATATTGAAAAATAATATCTACCATAACAAACAAGAACTATGCACTGTTATGCACACCACTGGTGTTTATAATCTTTTTAATTACACCCTAACAACTTTTAAGATTTAAAAAAAAACAAGGTTAAATTTAGACTGCGCGTTAGGCAATGACTTCATGCACAAGTCAGTGAATTTTATCCTTTCAAACACAATTAGAATTTAATTGGCTCATACCTCGTTAAAGAGATATTAATCACAAATATGTTATACGTAATATGATTATGTTCACTTTTCAACAATATGCACGTGCAATGTAGTACCAACACAATATTCACAATGCTTACCTAGTACTGCACTATCAAACAGTGTGGATCACAAGATTTACTCAACTCTGGTACTATACCAACAGCTAACACTTACTATAAAGATTTTTCATTCTTATTTGACAAGATAAATCATAACTTATTCATAAACACTGGTTTTAAATCACAACTGTGGACCTAGTTTCGGTTTAAAAAAAAAATCTACTTTCGTTTTCAAAAGAAATAAAATCTACTTTCGTTTATTAAAAGAAAGAAAATGTACTTTTTTCTGTTATCAAATAACCTGAAATTAGCATTCTAAGCATTTCTTAACACACACAATGATTAAGAATAACTGAACTCACTTGAAAAGGAATTAAATCCTATTAGCACAAAACATTACACAGTACTGTAATACTTTCAAAAAAAACCAAAAATATCAATAAAATTACTAAATCTATACTAAAATTGATCAAATTCAACCGAAACTTGCATGAAAAGAATTATATCATATTATCACAAAATATATAACACTGTAATGTAATACTTTCAAAAACATCAATACTATTACCAAATCTATTCTAAAATTGATCAAATAAAAATATCAATAATCGAAACAACAATACTGATCAAGTTAACCGATTTGAAATTATTCACTTTTCACAACTAAAAAAGCATAGCACCATAAATCAAAATTTGGTGAAAATCAAAACAGTACTTATCTTGACTCTTCAGGTAGTCCACTCTTGAAATATACACCGGACACTGGTGAAAACGAAACACGAGATTGTCACTGACGAAACACGAGACTGTCACTGACGCAATACAGCAAGATCACTGAACTTTTTGAGTCCACTAGGCAGGACTATAGATGAACACACACAAAAGCGAAACGGTGCCGGACAAAAAACCAGACGAGGAAACTGCAGGGCCGGAGCGAGAATGAAGCCCGAAACGAAACTGGAATCTGGAACACTGGAGCCCGGAACACAACTGGAATCCGCAAAACTGGAGCCCGGAACAATACTGGAATCCGCAAAACTGGAGCCCGGAACAATACTGGAATCCGCAAAACTGGAGCCCGGAACAAAATCGTAACGGCTTCCTAAAAGCCGAGAGACAGTTGGCTGTTTTTTTCTCACGCAAGCATATCAGAGCCGACAAACTAATCTGCGGGGATTTCCCTAAAATTCAATCCCGGCTACGAACCCCCAATCTGTGAGAGTTCATGAGAAATAACTTCTCAAAAATGTTTAACAAAAACATTTTATTTGGTTTTAACATCTAGGGGACAATTTACATTCATTTAAAGAGCTAAACAACACAGCCGTCGGCTACATGCCGTGAGCCAGAACACAGACTGACTAAACTATTTCATTTCGAAATCATGCAATTGCATAAAAAAAAAGACAGCCAATCAGCGGCTCGCACTACAGGCGCTTCGAACGGATATGCAAAAATAAATAATCCTTGAATAAAAAGAAAAGTTTGAGTGTCAATCATTTCGGCCGGCGGGAAAGAAGAAAAAGAGTGATACTTCCTTTCCCTCTTCAAATCCCACATATATATATATATATATATATATACTAGCTGTTACCCGCCCGCTTCGCTGGGTATTTCATGATGTTTTATAAATTTTTACTGCTTATATATATGTAGAAATTATTGATATCTAAGTCCTAGCATTAAGAATTCGATTGTATTGAAAAATATACTTATACCTTTAACTGTCGCAAAAAAAAGGGCAGAAGTCATCTAATTTGTATTTTCTAAAAATCTTTAAAATTGAAGTATAAAATGATATTTGCTCTTTCGTAACCCAAAAACCAAGTGGATTCCCGCAAAACCAATTTTCGGTGGATCTCTACTCCGTAAATTGAACATGCAAGCCAAATTTCAAGTCTAAATCTAACAGAAAAAAAGAAGTTTTACTATCAATATCCCCATGATCCCGTTGAGAGCCGTTTTCCAAAATAACCACTCTTAGAGGATTTCAATTCAGCAAAAGAAAAATGCAAACCAAATTTCATTATTGTAGCTCCAAAAAGGAATTTTTTTTGTCAATACGTCCCAGTAACCCCCTGCACACCCCCTAAGAACTTGATTTGCTTAAAATACATTCTTAGTGGATCTCTATTCAACAAAAGAAACATGCTTAACAAATTTCAAGTTTATGGGTCTAACAATTAAAAACATTAATTTTTTTCTGTAACTCCTCTTGACCCCTCGCAAACATCCTTAGGGGTCAATTTTCGTTTCACTCTTTGTTAGAGGAACTCTATTCCATAAAAGGAACATGCCTACCAATTTTCAAGCAGGATGATCAAATAGTTTAAAAATGGAAATATTTATCGATTACGCCTCTTAAACTCCCGAAATTAAACTTGGTAGTTGATATTCGCAAAACCCATTTTGTAGCGGTTCTCTACTTTACGAAAGGAATCTGCTTATCAAATTTCAAGACTGTACGTCTAACAGTTTAAAAATGGGGATAATTGTCTATAACGCCACTTGAGCCCCCGTAACGCCACTTCTGGGTCTGTTTTCACAAAACCCATTTTGTAGGGGAATTGCACTCTATGAAAGGAATCTGCTTAGCAAAATTTGAAGACTGTGCGTCCAATTTATTAAAAATGCAAAAAAATTATCAATAACGCCCCTTGAACCCCCGCAACGCCACCTAGGGGTCGATTTTCACAAAACATATTTTGTAGTGTATTTCTATCCTATGAGAGGAATCTGCTTATCGAATTTCAAGACTGTGAGTCTAATGGTGTAAAAATAGAAATAATTATTTATATCTGCCCTTAACCCCCTGCAACACCCCTTGGGGGTCAATTTTCTCCAAACCCGTTTTGTAGCGGATATTTACTCCATGAAAGAAACATTTCTACCAATTTTCAAGCAGCTAGGTCAAGTAGTTTAAAAACGAAAATATTTATCTATTACGCCACTTATACCTCGCAACGCCACTTAGAAGTCTGTTTTCACAAAACCTTCTTATAGCTGACTCTATTAAATAAATTTATCTATCAAATATAAAGACTGTGCGTCTAATAGATTAAAAATGGAAATAATAATCTGTAACGCCCCTTAAGTCCCGCAACGCCACTTGGGGGCAATTTTCACGAAACCCATTTTGTAGCGTATCTCTACCCTATGAGAGGAATCTGCTTACTAAATTTCAAGACTGTACGTCTAATAACTTAAAAATCGGAATTTATAACGCCCCTTAAACCCCCACCCCCGCAACACCCCTTGGGGGTCAATTTCCCCTAAACTTGTTTTGTAGCGGATATTTACTCCATAAAAGAAACATTCCTACCAATTTTCAAGCAGGTAGGTCAAGTAGTTTAAAAACGAAAATATTTATCTATTACGCCACTTATACCTCGCAACGCCACTTAGAGGACTGTTTTCACAAAACTTTCTTATAGCTGATCTCTACTCTATGAAAGAAATCTATTTATCAAATATAAAGACTGCGTCTAATAGTTTAAAAATAGAAATAATTATCTATAACGCCCCTTAAGTCCCGCAACGCCACTTGGGGGGCAATTTCCACGAAACCCATTTTGTAGCGTATCTCTACCCTATGAATAGGAATCCGCTTACTAAGTTTCAAGACTGTACGTCTAGTAACTTAAAAATCGGAATTTATAACGCCCCTTAAACCCTCCGCCCCGCAACACCCCTCTTGGGTCAATTTTCCCAAAACCCATTTTGTAGCGGATATTTACTCCAGGAAAGAAACTTACCTACCAATTTTCAAGCAGGTAGGTGAAATAGTTTAAAAACGGATATATTTATCTATTACGCCCCTTAATCCCCCACAACGCCACTTAGAAGTCTGTTTTCACAAAACCTGTTTTGTAACTGATCATTATTCTACGAAAGGAATCTATTTATCAAATTTAAAGACAGTGCGTCAAATCGTTTAAAAATGGAAATAATTTTATCTATAACGCCCCCTAAGCCCCTGCAACGCCACTTGGGGGTCGATTTTCACCAAACTCATTTTGTAGCTGATCTCTACTCTCTGAAAGGAATCTGCTTACCCAATTTCAAGATTGTACATCAAGTAGTTTAAACATGGAAGCAATTATTTATAACGCCCCTTAACCCCCTTAACGCCCCTTGCGTTTCGAATTTCGGAAAATCCGTTCTTAGCTGACGTCTACTCTATGAAAGGAACATGTCTACCAAATTTCAAGTCTGTAGGTTGAATAGTTCCGGAGATATCGTGATTAGTCAGTCAGTCAGTCAGTCAGTCAGTGAGTGAGTCGCTCTTTTCTCCTTTATATATATATATATATATATATATATATATATATATATATATATATATATAATTATGGATTCCACTCATAAGCAAAAAAACGGCCCGTTTTAAGGCCAAATACTTCTGTTTCCTCAAAAGGATTTTTTTATTTTAAATTGAATCAAAATGTGGAAGGAGAAACCGTGTTTGATGCTCCTTGTGATTCTGTTATGATTGCTAATCAATCTTTTCTGTATGATAATGAGTCTGTTATTTTGTGTGATAATGATTCTTTTGTTTTGCCTGAAAATGAGTCTGTTGTTTTGTCTGAAAATCAGTCTGTTTCGTCTGATAATCAGTCTGTTTCGTCTGATAATCAGTCTGTTTTGTCTGAAAATCAATGTGTTGTTTTCTCTGGTAATTCTGAGATGAAATTGTCAAATCGGCCACTGGTCCATCAAATATTGAAAAATCGCCAATTTGGCGCGTTTTTGCGTGTTGTGTTTTGGAGTAGCAACCCTACCACAACACGCAACGCCGGAGTGCGAAATTCAAGGTGGCGGAATTGAAATCATTGAAAAATGGCATTTTAAAGTTTTGAAACTGAAAATCGCTGCAAAAATTATGTATTTGAAAATGGAAATAATTTCACTTACCTTAAAAATAAATGAAGCATCTATCTCATCATCTATTACCTCTGCCCCTTTTTTCCGACATTTATGAAGCGACTGCATATTTCTGAGGACACCTTCCTTACCTATTTTCGCATCACTAACAAAAAATTGTACACATATCCACATATTACTTAATTCAAACCAAGATCCATTCCTTTCACTCCTAGACACAATGATTTTCCTCTTTCACACTCGACTGATTTCTGCGAAGCTATCATTTACTTTCTGACCGTTCTTTCTCTCAAACCCATACTTTTTCCAGATTTCGGACATGCATACGATGATCCAATTAATTCTTCTTTCATACACCATTCTAAAACTAATTCTTTCCTAACGGAGCGAAAAACCATCCCGAATACTCATCATACTTCATCATTCATTTATTTAGATTTGCATCGTGACTATCTGTAAAAATTTATGTGGAGAAAAAAAATTTACTTTGGGGAAAAATGCATCCACAGCGAAAGAACGAAGCCAAAAAACCAGCTGCTTATAACGGAACTTGCCGATTGCTTGTACAAAACACCGTTAAAATGAAACGTAGTGCGCATGGGCAATAACTAATAATTAGTAATTTTTAAACTAATAAAAATTTACTTCCCATGCGCGAAAATGATCATGTGAAATTTCTTCAGTTTTCTCAGAATATGTTCCTTGAAGAAACGTACTGCGCATGCGTGAAATTGTGTCAATCCGACCTCTCTCACTGATACAAAAATTAGGAAGGCTACTAGATTTGGCGCATTTTTCGATTTAGCGGGATAAATGGCCGATTCGACAATTAACCTGTAGTGAATGCTTAAATAGTTAACTTACGCAGTATTGGCAAGCTTTTGCTTATTGAAAGGTCTTGCTTCTTCTTGAAGTCGCCCCATCTGTTGTCTGTTTACCACGTTTATATTACAAGTAATTTGGTTTCCGACAATTCACACACTATTAAGTGATGGTGTCTGGGGATTTCGTTCTGCATGCCAAGCTTTCTGAGATAAACATGCTGCGCTTGAATATGCGCACATTTTCAGGGAGGGAACTTGCGCCAAAATATGCGCAGATGCCAGGGAGGAAACGCTTTTGAGGGGCTAGACCAGTGTTGCCAGATCGCGCGAATTTTCGCGAATTTTGCTGCTTTTTGAAACTTTTCGCTACTTTTTTGTCCTAATGCTACTTCGCTAATTTTATGCTACTTCACTTGAAGAACCCGTTACTTTTTGCTACTTTTAGCATTGGAACCAGTTTCGAAAAAAAATTATTTTTTTCCCGGAAATATCACCCAAAAAAAATTAGTGATTTTAGTCGCCCCAAGAAAACATGGAGTTGCAGTATGTTTCGCCCCTCCGAAAAGACAGGAAACGCCATAATTTCTCCCTCCCCTTTCACTGCCGCCACGAATTGGAGCCGATCTAAGCCAGCACCTCCTAGGTGCTATCTAAGCCCGACTACCCTCTCCCGCCACTGCAAGTGGTAAGAGAAAAGTAATGGCTGGATTCTTTCTAATCCTAATAGAAGTATGAAAAGAAAACATGTAATATTCCTTTATAAATAGGCTTAAAGCGAGAATTTCTTTTTAAATACTAATTTGGAAAAGTTATTGTGAAATAACGAATTCTAATAGAACTGCCGTCTTTGGTTTTTTTTTCTTTTTCGGACTTCAAGAGAGGGTTTCAAATGTGGGTAGGCCGTATTTTCCAGAAATCCTTTCCCCCCTTTAAAGGTTTAACATTGTAAAAGATAATTAGGGAGGTTTGCGACGACACAATGGACACTGGCAGGAAGTTTTATGGCTCGCAAACAATCGTAAAAAAGCTGGGAAGAATTTCTTCAGAAGCCTTAGTGAACGAAATATAAGTTAGTGTTTGTAAATTAGCTTGATTTGATATTATTGCGTTTGAATTAAATAAATTCTTTTTGTAGTTTTCGCAATTTAACGATTTTTTTCAAGTTTTGATAAGTTCCAACGCATAAATAAAATATTATATAATTCACCTTTGTTTTTATATTAATTTGAAGTTTTAACAAGTTGGGACGGTAATCTGCTATTTTATTTAGTTGGAAAAATTACTTTTTAAGTATATTCTCTTTGCTTGATTAACTCGTCAATGAAATCATGCTGGCCATTGTTAGTTTCTCAGAGAACTAGAACAAGAAGATTTCACCCTTACTCTTCTAAGAAGAATTCTTTACCCTAAAAATATGTGAATCTCGAAGTTGACATGAGTTTAACAATGATTTATTTACCGATTGAAGAAGTTGATTTTGTATACGTATTTTTAAATAAACTGACAAGCAAACGTAAAATAATTTCTACAGAATCAACAAAAGATATCTATCAAATATGTCATAATTTTCTCAAGACATCGTATGAACAACTTTTAAACCGAATCCCTTCAAATTACGTAACTTTAAAAAAGATAAAAAAATTTTCTCCTGATATTTTTAAAAAATTCAAATCGTCCTTCTTTTTCTGATCTGCCTTTAGAATTAGCAGACCAATCAAAATTGGATGTTCTGGAGAATCTTTGGAGACAAATTTTTAACATACAGTTAAAAGATGTTTTTCCTTCTGAATCTGAGCTTTTAAATGATGGAGCATCATTTTGGTGTCAAATTTTTAACATAAAAGTCGCAGTTGGAAATCCATTTTTGAGAGATTTAGCTACGTTTGCGAGAACAAAAGTTAGTATGGAATTGAACATTTCAAACGAATTTTCCCTACTAAAAATTCCTTGTTGTATTTTAATAATTATTTTTACAGCTATGGAAAAACTATCAATTTTTTTAAAACTATTAATTTAAGATTTTTAGAAAAAATAACTAGTGCTGTCAGACCGAAATCCACACATACTAACTTTTAAAGAACATATATATATATAAATTCTACAAAAAATTTTCAATATTATCTTGAACAGAAAAAATCCTTGGGAGAAATATATCCTCAAAATTGAAAAGTCTGAGAAAAACACAGTTAAAGTTTCTAAAAGTATAAAACGAAAACTTATAATGCCTCTAAAGATCGAATTAAAAAAAAATATTATCATCCAAATTATGTACACTGTATCAAAACACTACTTTAATTAAATATGTTATATGAGGATATATTTTTTTTATATTTAAAATACAAGGGGTGATCAAATGAAAAGGTACGAAACGACACGGTAGGTACAAATGTAGACTTTATTCAAAATATACACCATAGGCCTGAGCACAACGATCCCACTGATGAACAAGCCGCAGGATTCCTTGTTCCCAGAATTCCTGTGGCTGTGAGGAGACCCAGTCCTTCACAGTATCTTTGAGTACGTCGTCCGAGTTGAAGAGCTTCCCTTTCAGGTGTTTCTTCAGTGGACCAAACACATGGAAATCGCAGGGTGACATGTCCGGACTGTAGGGTGGATGGTCCAACGTCTCCCATTTGAACTTCTCCAGTTCCATTTGTGTGACTCTGGAGACGTGTGGACACGCGTTAACATGGAGCAGAACCACACCCTTCGTGAGCAGCCCCGGTCTTTTGTTCTTGATGGACCTGCGCAGGCGTCGGAGTGTCTCACAGTACACATCGGAGTTAATGCTTTTTCTGTGCTCGAGGAATTCCACAAGTAGCTGACCTTGAACGTCGAAAAAGACAGTGAGCAACACCTTGCCTGCTGACTTCACGGCTCTGAACTTTTTAAGGGGAGGTGACGACGCATACGTCCACTGCATGCTGTCCCGCTTTGTCTCTGGCTCGTAGTGATGGCACCAGGTCTCATCACCTGTGACGATACGCTTCATGAAAGCGGGGTCTTCCTGATACCGAAACACACAGATGTTGCAGTACTAGTCCCATAAGCAGTTTCTTTTGCTGGTCGGTGAGCTGATTCGGAACCAATGTGGCACACACCTTCCGAAATGGCAACCTGTAGTGAACAATTGTCCACTCGGTTCCATTGCTGACATCCACCTTCAGCGCCAACATTCCCAATGTGACACGCCGATCACTTCTCACTAGGTCGTCCACCTTGTCGATGAGATCGCTCGTGATGACAGTGTTTGCCTGGCCTGGTCTCTGGTCATCACCCACACTCTCGCGGTCTGCATGAAAACGGGCACACCATTTTCTGACAGATGTGTCAGAGACACATTTCTCCCCGTAAACGGTCAACATCCGCCGATGAATAGCTGCCGGTTTCTCACCTTCCGCTGTCAGATATCGGATAACACTTCGCTGCTCCTCAATCGTCGAATTTTGCAACGCGAATGCCATCCTGTCCTCATACGGATTGCAGCATCATTTGGACGCCGCTTTTTATAAGAGCCTTTGCTCTCTCCTGCGCGTGCAGGCTCCCGCGCATGATCCGATCCCAGTACGTATAACATCTAATTTTTTCTCAGTTTTAAGTCGGTGCAATTTAAAAAGTTTGATTTTTATTACATGACTTGAAATTATTTTACTATAGTATTATAATACATTTTGTAATTATTGTAATAATCGAATTAATAGTAATCGTTTCGTTACATCTGGCAACATCTTTAGTTTTACCTTTTTTTATTACCATTCTTCTGTAACGATTGCTATGTGCTTTCAAGGTGCTTAGAATCTACATTTAATAAATCCTACTGCAAAGTATTTCTGCAACAGATTATGGGCCCAGAAATCCCTGAGATTTGTTAAGTGTCTTCATGGAGAAAAGATTTTTTTTTAAAAAAAAAAGAAATTATACGTTAAAATACCGCGTGTGTTTGTTAGGCCTAAGCACGTGTACAGAGACTGAAATGGAATTCAAAGCTCAGATTGAAAAGCTTGTGGGAGCTGCAAATTGGAGTAAATGGAAGCGGCAAATTGAACTCTTGTTGCGACATCACGATGTTCATGATGTTGTTTGTAGAGATCGGGAATGCCCAAGATCACCGGCCGAGACTGAAGCGATTGCTGCGTATGAGAAAGCGCAGAAGGCTTTCGTTAAAGATGACTCCCTGGCACAACTGATTCTTGTGGGCAATATGGATGACAGCAATGTTGAATTGACATCGGTTTGCAACACAGCTAATAGTGTGTGAGAAAAGTTGCTGTCGGTATATGAGCAGAGTTCCGGGCAAAGACTCGACCGTTTGATGGAGAAGTTTTTTCGCAGTGAAAAAGAACTGGAGGATGATATTGCAAGCCATATTGCAAAGCTGCAAAGAACTTTAGCGAATTAAACGACGAGCTAAGGCGTGTTGCTAAAACAACATTGCCGGATCTCCTGCTGATGAGCAGAATCATGTCTACATTGCCATTAGAATATTTAGAGTTCAAGAGTGTTTGGGAGTCAGTTCCCATAGAGGAGAGATCAGTCAATAAATTAACTGAAAGACTTCGCCTTATTGAAGTGAGGCTACCTTCAAAGTCAACAGATTCCACAGCCCTGGTTGCTACTAGGAAGAAAGCTTTCAAGAAACCTGAGAGAAAATGTTACGTCTGTCGTAAACCAGGTCATCTTGCTAAGGACTGTTGGAAGAAAGGAAGTAAACCAAAAGTTGAAGGTGATGCTTTTGTGTGTACTGTGGAAGGTGTTCCAGAAAGTGAAGTGTGGATTGCCGACAGTGGAGCCTCTGCTCACATGACTAAGCACAAAAATTATTTTGTGGACTTCACTAAATTTGTCTCACCTAAGCCAGTATATGTGGGAAATAGTGATGCAATTATGGCTTATGGACATGGAACTGTGAATATTGAAATTAAGGCCAATAGCAAATGGGAGAAGCATCATCTGACAGAGGTGTGGTATGTTCCTGACATTAGTAGAAATCTATTTTCCATCAGTCAGACCTTAAAAAGGGGTTTCAAGTTCCAGGCATCAAAATATAAGTGTTCCCTCTTGAGAGATGACAGAGTGCGCTTGAAAGGATTAAGAACTGTGCATGTCTTGAATGCATTAGAAATGCGTGTTCTTTATCCAAAAGTATGTGTTGCTGCTGAAGTATGTGTTGCCTCGGCCCGACCAATCCTTACAATTGTGGCATGAAAGACTGTGTCATCAAAACAAGGCTCATGTTAAGAATATACTGAGAAAATATCAAATAAAAGGTGATGCAAAAGACAGCCAAATATGCGATGGATGTTATTATGGCAAGCAGAGTCGTCGTCCCTTTGGAACAAGGAAACAAAGGCCTACTACGCCAGGAGAATTGATAAATATAGATGTATGTGGTCCAATGTGTTAAAGATAATGACTTTATAATGAATGTTAACATGGTTTTGTTGTTATGCCAATAGATGGCGCCTGTATCTCTCATTTGTATTTATAGTATTTCTTATGTAACTTCCTTCTAGCTCTAGCCACCTTGTGTGCAGGTTGTAAATTTAAGTCGGTGATAATTCTCGTATTCCGTAAATAATAAAAACTTAAACAGGTTATGGGTACCAGCACAAGCTTTAACTGTGCTTGAAGTATCAAAGATTATGAGTCTTTTACGATAGAAAAGGCTGAAAGAATTTTATTTCTTGGAAGCAGCAAGTCGCGGCAAAGTTTCGCCGATCGGCAATTTGGCGGGAAGATAGCGTGATCGCGCCGCTATTTTTGAAGAGATCGAGGAAGAAACAGAAGATGACCGTTGTTGCTTAGCCTAGAAATATTTAAACAAATTATTTAAGAAACCTGAAAATCTAAATTTCTAGAAAGGAAATAAGTATGGATTTCAGTCGTCATATTAAGCCTTTGACCGGAGAAACTGATTGGCCGATGTGGAAACGGAAGATACGAGACCTACTCGATTACCACGAAGGAGCGATCGAGATTATAGATGGCAAGCTGAAAAGGCCAGAATCCATAGATACTGATGCTCAAGAATCTGTAAGAAAACAGTATAAAGAACGCTGCGATTTGTACAGAAAAGCAAATAGTTATGCAAAATCAATGATCGCAAGTACTGTCACTGATGCTGTGTATCAGAAGATTATGGACAAGGAAACTGCCTTTGATGCGTGGGAATCGTTAAAGCAGCAGTTCAAAGCAACTTCAAAAGATCAGTTGTTTAAAATTTGTTCAGAGTTTTTTGCATTCAGCTGGGTTCAAGGAGAGGATGTCTCAACACATATTGCAAAGCTAAGAAGTCTTTGGAATGAACTGAATAATGGACTTCAGGCTAGAGAGGACAGCAAGTTGCCAGATTTGATGTTAGTATGTAAAGTATTACATATTTTGCCTTATCAGTTTGAAACCTTTAAATCCAGTTGGATGTTGTTAGCTGGAGATGACAAGAAGTCATTTGAAGAATTAACAGTGCAGCTCTGTATGTTCGAAAGAAATTTTACCAAAGTGGAAGACAGTAGCAAAAAAGCCCAGGAAGCCCTAATAGCTACAAAATCAGAAAGACCCAGACAAGAGAGCAAATATAAGTTCAAGTCAAGAAAAGAAGATAGCTGCAATTACTGTAAGCAAAAAGGACATTAGGTAAAAGACTGCAGAAAATGGATTTCAGATGGAAGACCACCAAAGAATAAATTGAGTGATACACAATTAAATATAGTGTCAGCTAACACAGCATTAATGTCTATATCTGAGGAAGTCTGTACATCAGAGACTAGCCCTACATCATATTGGATTTACAATGGAGCTACTAGGCATGTCACAAACTGCTACACATATATTGTTGACTTCATAAAATTTAATAGTCCTTGTGGCATTAAAGCTGCTGGAAATGAAACATTAGTTGCTCTTGGGAAAGGCACAATAAAAGTAAAATCCACTATTCATGGGAAATGCTAGGAAGTTTTTCTGAAAGATGTTTGGTATGTTCCAAAGATTAATAGAAATTTATTCTCTGTACTTGCCACTCAAGACAGAAATCAAAACAGTGAATTTGTGTCAACTCCTACAGAGTGCTGGTTAAAAGTCAACGGTGATGTGGTGCTGTATGGTTCTCGCAGTGTGAATGGTTCCTTATTCAAAGCACATTTTGAACCAATATTGCCCAAAGGAATGACAGAAGTTCATACTGTTGTAGCAGATAGCTCCTTGCTACAGTTGTATCATGAAAGATGGGGCCACCAAGATAAACGTCACATCCGAAACATGCTTGAAAGGGCATCCACATCAAGCTAGATAAAGAATTATGTGAGCTCTGTATTTATGGCAAAGCACACAGGTCATCATTTGGCACCAGGAAGAAAACATCTGAGCCTGGTGAACTGATTTCATCAGATGTTTGTGGACCATTTGATGAGTCATTTCAGAAGAAAAAGTATCTGGTTGTATTCAAAGACAGCTTTACAAAGTTTCGCTATGGTTACCTAGTAAAAGAGAAGTCAGAAGTAAAGAAGGTGTTAGAGCACATGCTTGCACATACAAGGACATTGGGATATTCTGTGAAAGAATTCCTCTGTGATAATGGTGGAGAATTTGATAACAAAGCTGTTCGGGAAATTTTAGATTCAAATGGAATCACTCAAAGGCTGACAGCACCTTACACCCCAGAACAAAATGGAGCCAGTGAACGAGAAATGCGAACCACTATTGAAATGGCCAGAATATTCAAATACTCAAATCCTGATGTCAGTTTCTCTGCAGCCATCTGGGCTGAGTTAGTTAACTCTGCCATATATATACTAAACAGAACAGGAAAGTCATCAATAGAAAATGTAAGTCCATATGAGCTTTGGCACACAAAGAAACCCCGGTTAAAACACTTGCGCATAATAGGATCTCCATGCTATGCTTATGTTCCAGCTCAGAAGCGAAGGAAAATGGACAAGAAGGCCATCCAAGGGTACCTTGTGGGATATGATGGAGATGAACGATACAGAATTTGGCTAAAGAAAGAACACAGAGTAATTTTATCTAGAGATGTAATATTTCAAGAAAAAGCAGGGAAGTGTGATGATCATACAGAATTGAAATTAGAAGATGGGATAATAGAAGATACAAATCAGGGAAAGTATGAAGAGCATCTCATAAAAATTGAAGGCAATCCTGTAGAAAGTACACAAATCTAAGAAGACTTAAGTGATTCTGAGAGTGATAGTGAAGAAGATGCTGAACCTACATCAGATGGACAGCTGAGGAACCGCTCACTTCTGCATAAACCAAAACGATTTGAGGATCATATTATGGAATCGAAGTCATACTTAGATGACTATAATCCTCAAACATATGAAGAAGCGGTTAACTCCAAGGATAGCACAAACTGGAAGAAAGCCATGGAAAGTGAAATGAATTCATTAAGTGAAAATCATACTTGGGAGCTAACAGACCTACCAGTTGGGTTTATAGACTCAAAACAAATCCAGATGGCAGCATCAACAAGTATAATGCCAGACTTGTTGCAAGAGGTTTGTCAACGCCAGGGTATTGATTACAGTGAGACATATAGTCCAGTAGCCAAATTAGGAACAATACGGACAGTTTTAAGCATTGCAGCTGAAGAAAGGATGCACTTGACTCAGTTTGATGTATCGACAGCATTTCTTTATGGAGATCTGGAGGAAACCATATATATAACAACAACCAGAAGGTTTCAAAGATGGTTCAGGAAGAGTATGTAAACTCAAGGGCAGCCTGTATGGTTTAAAACAATCACCACGCTGTTGGAAAAAGTGTTTTGGTCAATTTTTAACAGATCTTGGTTTTAAAGCAAGTGAAGCAGATCCATGCCTTTATATTCGGGAAAGAAAAGGTAGAATATTGTTAATAGTGTTGTATGTTGATGATGGATTAATTGCTGCAACTGACCAACAGGACTCTGAAATGTTCATCAAGGAGCTGAAAACAAAATTCAAGATCTCAGTAGGAGAAGTTTCTTGTTTTCTAGGTCTTGAAATTGAGCCTCATAAAGACAACTCAATAACGATCAGTCAAAAAGGATATGACAGAAAGATACTTAAGTGTATTGGTTTTGAGGGATGCAAATCTGTGGCTACACCCATGTTAAAGGATTGCAGATTGCAAAAGTCTGAAACCAAAAACTCTGATTTTCCATATAGGCAAGCTGTTAATGCCCTTATGTATCTGATGGTGGGTACCAGGCCAGATCTAGCATATATTGTAGGATTTCTTTCGAGATCACTTGAAAACCCATCCTCAGAAGATATAGTCAGGGTAAAGAGAGTATTCCGCTATATAGCTGGCACAGTTGGATATGGGATAACATACCATGCTACAGAGACAAAAGGTGTGCTTCATTGTTATAGTGATTCAGATTTTGGTGGTTGTACCAAAACAAGTCGATCAACCTCTGGATATGTTATGATATATGCTGGAGGAGCTATCTCATGGCGCAGCCAAAGGCAAGCAATTGTTGCCACTTCAACTACTGAAGCTGAGGTTATAGCAGCATCAGAGGCAGCCAAAGAAGTAATTTGGCTCTGCAGACTGATTCAGGGCATAGTGAACTTAAGGGAAATTCCCACACTTCAAGTGGACAACAGGGCAGCAGTAAAGTTGTCACACAACCCTGAATATCATCGAAGGACAAAGCACATAGAAATAAAACATTTCTTTGTGCGTGAGAAAGTCTTAGAGGGAAAATTAAATGTGAAACAAGTGTCAACTGAGAAACAAGTCTCTGACATTTTGACAAAACCCTTGAGGAAATCAAGACTATTGACATTGTGTAATCAAATGGGACTGTTCTGACAAAATCCAGTTAACAAGGGAAAGTGTTAAAGATAATGACTTTATAATGAATGTTAACATGGTTTTGTTGTTATGCCAATAGATGGCGCCTGTATCTATCATTTGTATTTATAGTATTTCTTATGTAACTTCCTTCTAGCTCTAGCCACCTTGTGTGCAGGTTGTAAATTTAAGTCGGTGATAATTCTCGTATTCCGTAAATAATAAAAACTTAAACACAATGCAGCAATAGTCTCTAGGTGGTGCTAAGTACTACGTTTGTTTCAAAGATGATTTCACCAAATACCGTCGGGTATTTTTCATGCAGTCCAAGAATGAAGTTTCCAAGTGCCTTGAAACGTTTCTTAATGAAGCGAAAAATACTGGGCATATGATCAAGGAGGTGCTAAGTGATGGTGGAGGAGAGGTTATAAATTCAACAGTGAAGAATCTTCTTGAAAAATCAGGAATCTCTTCTCGTATGTCAATGCCTTACACGTCTCAACAAAATGGGGCTGCAGAACGTGAAAACAGAACTATTGTTGAAAGTGCGAGATCTATGATTTATGCTACAAATCTTCCTTTGAAACTGTGGGCAGAAGCAGTGAACACGTCTGTTTATGTGTTGAACAGAACAGAGCCAACATCAGTTAAAGACAAAAGCCCTTATGAACTGTGGTTTTCCAAAGAAGTGATCAATATTGACCACCTGCATGTATTTGGAACCGAGTGCTTTGTCCATGTACCTCAACAAAAAAGGAGGAAATGGGACAAAAAGAGTGTTAAAGGAGTTTTTGTTGGCTACAGTGGTGAAAAAGATGGTTATAGAATATGGATAAAAAATCAGAACAAGGTTATCCTGAGTCGAGATGTGATATTCCAAAATGAGAAACTTAGCTGTGTTCCTGATGTATCTTCTACTGATATTCAAAACTCAGATATGGAAATAGTGAAGAAGCCGCTTCAAACACCAGAAGCAGATGTGGAAAAAGAAATGGAGGAGATATCGTGTAATGCTGAAGATACAGAAGAAACCTTAGTTCAGCAGAGTAGCAGAAATTTGCGTGACAGGTCCATATTAAAGATGCCAGCCAAATTTGACAGCTTTGTTCTATTGGCAGAACACATAGAACCTGAGACCGACAAAGAAGCAATGGCTTCTGAAGATAGCGACAAATGGCTTGCTGCTATGAAGGAAGAGTTGGAATCTCTATCCAATAATAACACCTGCATACTTATAAATTTACCCTCTAACAGAAAAGCCATAGGTAATAGATGGGTATTCAAGGTGAAACAAAATGCTGATAGAACTGTACAGCGTTTTAAAGCTCGACATGTTGCTAAAGGATACAGCCAAAAATTTGGAGTTGATTTTAGAGAAACTTTCAGTCCTGTAGTTCGGTGGGATACCATCAGAACTGTCTTGAGCATTGCTGCTGCTCGAAAACTGAAGCTAGGTCAGTTTGATGTAAAAACTGCTTTTCTGTATGGAGACCTCTCCGAGGATATCTACATGACTCAACCTGAAGGATTTAGTGATAGTTCTGGTCAGGTATGTAAGTTACTAAAGTCTATATATGGTTTAAAACAAGCTCCAAGGTGTTGGAATAAATGTTTCAAAAGTTTTGCTGAACGCAGTGGATTGAAGCAATCAAACTGTGATCCATGTTTGCTTTTTAATGATAAAAAATCAATGTATCTTATCGTGTATGTTGATGATGGAATCATTGCAGCAGATGAAGAGCAGACAGTGAAAATGTTTCTTAAGAAGCTTGAAAGTGAATTATCTGTAGTGATAGGGGAAGCTAATTATTTTCTTGGTGTGCAAATTGAGCATCTTGAAAGTGCTAAAATTTTTATACACCAAGAGGCTTATTGTAGGAAGATCCTATCTCGCTTTGATATGGTTAATTCAAATCCAGTTGGTACACCTATCGAAAAGGGTGCTATTACTACAGATAACTCAGTATCTCTCTCTCTCTCTCTTTCGGCTGATGTACCCTACCGAGAAGCTGTGGGTAGTCTTATGTTCCTGGCTATTGTCACCACACCTGACATAGCATATGCAGTGGGAGTGCTTTCCCAGGTTTTGGATAAACCTCAACAGATACACTGAACCATGGTAAAAAGGATCCTGAGGTATCTTAATGGAACCAAAAAGTGTGGCATTATGTATCTGGGTGTTACTAGTGCTACGCTTGAGTCATACAGTGACTCAGATTATGCTGGTGATCCATTAACCAGGAGATCAACATCAGGAATGGTGTTCAAGTATAATGGAGGTGCTATTGCGTGGAGAAGACGACAGAATTGCATTGCTCTCTCAACAACTGAAGCTGAATTTATTGCAGCAAGTCAAGCTGCGAAAGAAGCGATTTGGTTGAACAATCTTTTAAAAGAACTGTGCTGTGTGACTTCTGTTCCAAGTCTTCAAATGGATAACCAAAGTGCCATCCGTTTAGTGAAACATCCTGAATTCCATAATAGGACCAAACATATTGACATTCGTTACAAATTTATTAGAGAACAATATGAAAACAAGCAACTTAATGTCATAAATTGTAGTAGTGAAGTCCAGGCTGCTGATATATTGACTAAATCTCTTGCTAAAGATAGATTTTTAAAACTCAAGTTAATGCTAGGAATGTATAATTTTGGAAATTAATTAGAGCATGTGTGTATACATGTATTATACTATAATCATTGCAATTTTGTATTAAATGTGTTATTCTATTTTCTTTTAGCATGTGTATTCTAAGTGACTGATTTTATTAGTGTATTAAGGTGTATGTATATGTACCTTTTTTTATATTGTTAGATTATTTTGATTTAGGGAGAGTATTGTAATAATCAAATTAACAGTAATCGTTTCGTTACATCTGGCAACATCTTTAGTTTTACCTTTTTTTATTACCATTCTGCTGTAACGATTGCTATGTGCTTTCAAGGTGCTTAGAATCTACATTTAATAAATCCTACTGCAAAGCATTTCTGCAACAGTAATATATCATACATAAATTCAGTTATATTTGCAATACTTGTATACGGAATACTTGAACTCAATAAAGTCTCATTGTAGTATCAGCTGAAAAAGGCTGATTTTAAATCATATAATTTTCAGTAGTATTCCACATCTTCCAAATATTGTCTTTTAGTAACACAAGGATGTTTTGAGCAAGTCAATTTGTGACGGGTGCTTACGCGTTTCACTAACCTTCTCTTAAATTCTATATATTTTATTTATTTCAACCAATCTCCACCGGGAGCCAAAAGTGTGACTTATGCAAATGAGATATTTTATATAAGTTCGGGTTTAGCGAGTTCGAAAAGAATATATGAGAGGGGAAATGAAACGAAGAGAGGAAAGAATTGAGAGAGTAGTTTTTCTAGTGGAAATATAGTCGTCGGGAGAAGTCTATTGAAAAGTATACATAAAATCGGTTCGGGACGGAACTGAGAGATAGCTGAGATTGAAGCCACTCATTAAAGCAATCCAGATATAGAAGAAGTAATTAGAAGAACCTGCCTTAAGAAAAAGTATCAGGTTAGTTTGTTTTCTCAAATTAAATATAAATGTGTAGCTTAATTGTACGCGTCGTCCTCCGTGGATTCAGTTAGGATTCCGTCGTTCATAATCGAATTCTTCTCATACTCCACTGTGTTTTATTGTTCTTAAAACTTGAATAGTATTTGTGTAATCTCTCAATTAAGAAAAGTCAATAAATAAGATTGATTTATTAAATAAGTAGTAATTAATCATGAATTCAACACATTCAGATTTAGATAATACAAGAAGGGGATTTAATAATCTTAGAGGTAGTGATAGACTACGACAAATTTCTCAATAAGAAAAAATTAATGAAAGCAAAAAAGGCTTCTAAGGTTTTTAACTATGTGTAAAAAAACACAAATATTGCTCTTTAAAAATTAAAAACCTTGAAACATAACTGAACAGAAACGATTTTAGTAGTAAAAGTAAGAGTTAATAGCCATTTCACTGAACGAACCGATTATTCTCCCAAATACCTCTCTTTATATATAAAAAAAAGTTTTTCATGATGCTCTAATAAATTTATTTCAAGGATTTTTGTTAAGGTGAAGTTAACAAAAGAAACTACATCTTTCTTACAGAATGGAGCAAACTCACAGTTTGGACAAATTTACATTTATGATAGGGAGGCTTTGCATGAACGTGCAAAAATAGTTAAAAGTGACGATGTGTTACAAATTTTACAGCCAATTATGAAGAAAAAAACCGTATGAACTACATAATACAAGGAAATTACAGTTTTACAATTTGAGCTGTGATAGAGTTGCATAATTTGTACAATGGGAGTTGGCCCGCCATTAGGCAAATAGGGAAGGGGGCGGTACCTCCTTCCAGTTTTTAATTAATTAAATTTTTAAGAATGGAAATGCTTTAAAATGATTGCTAAACTAATCACTCTCTCTAAACTGTCAAATATTGAGATTGTCAACTCTCAGAAAACTTCAAATATATTAAAAACTGATTGGTAATCAGACTCCCTTAACCTTTTCAATAGAATTTTTGCTATTCCTGGTGGGTGCAGTAGCTTAGTGGTTATGGTCACGAGTTCATGTCTGGAGTGTCATGGGCTCAAATCCTGTTGCCACTAAAGACCCTCCGTGTAGATGAGGCCATTTCTCCCATTTATGTGGTAGTTAGGAAAGAGGGATGCCAGCTCAGGTGACGTTCTCGTTACTCTACCGAGGTTGAACATTACGAGGTTTATGATCAATAGCCCTCTTGTTGCTTTATAGAGCGACACTAATCTCTCTCTCTCTCTCTCTCTTGCTAATCCTGCTCCAGGCACATAAATTACTTTAATAAACCTGTAAAAATTCTCATTTATATTTAATCTTTTATCTTCAAAATTTACATATCTAATAATGATTGATTTTTTTTCCTAATGGGAAAATTTAAGAGTGCAGTCCATTTGGACGTAGCTGCTTTAATTTCGGAAAGGACTTCCTTTCCTAATACAAAAATAACTTATTTTTGAGATTGTGCATAATTCTCTGTTTTACGAATTTTTTAGTCTGCTTATGTGATCCATTAGCACAGAGTAGTAATTACTTAACAATTCGATTAAAATTTTCCATTTTATTCCATTACATTAAAACTGTTTAAATGTAATTTTATAGCAAAAACATGAAGAAAAATTACATTTTCAAAACATACTCTTTTCATTTAAATTTCTTCTATGTAATATTTTTTCTATGTATATATAGTTAAGATTTTTCTTTACAGAGCCTGAATTAAGGTTTTTGAAACATTCACATTATTTTTATAGTTACTATTGAAATAACAACCAGGCTTCTTCATAAAAACTTCGCTACTTTATTAATATAAGTCCATTTCTAAATTATATCTTCTAAAAAGTCCAGTTGAGGTACGGATTCTTGGGAGCTTCCCAAATCGAATAACAAAAACTAAACCTTCGTAAAATCAAGAATTATTTTGAAGATTATCGAATTTTAGATATCCATAATAATAATGTTTACGATAAATTTTACATCTCACCATATTGACATCAATAGGAGTATTGTAAATTTTTCATATGCAAGAGTATATTTTTTTAGTTCTTGATTATTTTAGGGCACGGTGTATAGCATCCATTGACGGCACCACTCATTGCACCAGCTTTCAGTCTGGTTGAAATGACAATTCTACAAATGTTTCACTCACTAAGAAAGTATACACCCCACAATTTTTCTTACCCCCTCCCCCTTTCATATAAAAAAAAGCAGAATTAGTGTTTCTGAAATGATTCAAATCATTATTCATGTAGCAAAATATTCTTTTTCGTAAAATAAAGTATTATTAATGTGTATTTAAGCAGTTTATGCTCAATTTTCTTCTAAAGTAATGTTTTAAAAGTTTTGTACGTAGATTGCATACACGTGGCGCCATCTGCAGTCATTACAATAAAGCTTGCCAAACATGGCGTCCGAGCATTTTGGAAGCAAAAATATATGTATTTTTCGTAATTTTAAAATTTTCTAGACTATTTCTGATATTTTTACATTTTATGGTGGATTTATATGAGTAATTTAAGTTCTCAACAAAAGTTTCACATCCACACAAATAATGTGATTTCATTAAGAGCGTTGTGGAAATTTCACAAATTTGCTTTATCGAACAGATGGCGTTGTTTGCAACTCGGATGACGTCAAAAGATGAAGCCTGTTTTCTGGAAACCTATCGTTACTATAGGAACGGGGTGTGGTTTAGAAATGATTGACAGATGTAGTCGGTATGAGAGCGCATGCGCTCTTTGAAGAACCAGATCGAAGAGAGGAAAAACGTGTCAGCAAATGGAGGGGGGTGGTTAGGAAATGGATGCGAAAGAATTTTCTACAAATAGTTTCAACGTTTGAATAAGGTTCTGTCACTGCTGCACAAAATCGGGTGCGGAGACATTTTTTTTTAAAGACGTGCTAGTGGATAGGTATCAAAATGCGCATTGCACTTCTAAGTATAAATAGTTCTGGAATCTACTCAAAAATACATTTTTCTGCAGAAATGATGAGGCTAATCGGTCTAGATTTGTCGTAAAACATAGGATATATTTGCTTAATTTGGGTATAATTATTATGTGAGTTTTTCCCATTCATATGGAAAATAATTGAGTGTAATGCACTTGATATTTTGTCACATGAATTATTGTATTTCAGTGTAGGCCTTTGAGTATAACATTTTTGAGGGAATTCTATTGTAGAATTTTACTGTTTCCTAGTTTCGGATGACATTCATCCCTTTTTGTGGAAATTGGTATAGTGGTTTAGAAATCATGTAATTCATTTCAACTTTTGTATAAAAGCATCGTTATAAGGCTCAGGATTTTTAGGAAGACAACGTTCAAATTGTCTCTTGACAAATACGTTTACATTGTCTTAGGTATCATAAACAATGCCCATAAGATTAAGAAGGGAAACAAAATACGGGTGGGGGTTTTAATTTTTTGATGAAGGAATTTGGTAGATCTTTATTTGAAATTTACAAAAAGTATTTTTTTTCGAGTTTTAGAGGATATTTGTTTTATTTATCTTTGTTACCTTTATTTATTTATCGATCTAATTCTCTTTGTTTGATTGAAATATGCGAAATTTTAATAAGTTTCTTTCTTCTCATATGTCTTAGATACAAATTGTATTTGAAATTGTCATAGAAGGATGCTTATTATGGAAATCAAGTTTCGATTTGAATCTTTAAAATGAAAATGTCATTTTTCTTAGAAAATATTAACTAGAACACTTTTTTGTCAGTCCTTTTTTAACAGCATTCCATTTCTTGTTTTACAAATTAATGCTATTTCCAATCAGGGGCATAGTTACCGCGTATCAATGATACGGGGCCCCAAGCTTTGAGGGCGGGCACCCAAACGTGTAAGTAAAAAATCGCAGGGGTGGCCTTAGAGAGTGTCCTCAAGGATGATACAGGGTCCACTCAGGACCAGCTCCACCAGTGTTTTCAATACTCATGAAAATGTGACACAAATTTCACAGCCTTCAATTAAATTATTATATTTATTGAATTAATTTTCAAGCTAAGCTTCCTTTTTTTATTTCCTACGTGCAACGTTTTCAGAATATTTATTGTATATAGTCTGCGTTTGTACTCTCATAATGTTATTTTTAGTGTCGCCAATTATAAGCGGAGATAAAATCGGTACATTTTTGTGAGAATGTATTTTAGGGAATCAACTCCTGGGGAAGCATGGGGTTACTGGGGCGTATTGACACAAAAAAATGTCCTTTTTTCGAACTACAAGGACTATAATAGTGGAATTTGGTTTGCATTTTCCATTTGTTAAATTGAAATCCGCTAAGAACAGTTATATTGGAGAACGTTTCTCAACGGAATTACGGAGGGAATTGATAATAAAAACTTCGATTTTACTCTATTAGACTTAGACTTAAAATTTGTCTTGCATGCTTACTTTATGGAGTAGTTCCTCCAAAAATTGGTTGCGTGGAAATCCACTTGGTTATAGGGTTACGAAAGTACAAACATCCTTCTATACTTCAATTTTTAAAATTTTTAGAAAATACAAATTAGAACTCCTGTCCTTTTTTATATCAAGAGTTACAGGTATACTTATATTTTTCAATATAATCGAATTCTTAATGCTAGGGCTTAGATATCAATAATTTATATATATATATCTGTATATAAACAGTATACATTTATAAAACGTCATGAAATACCCAGCGAAGCGGGTGGGTAACGGCTAGTATATATATGTGTGTGGTGTGTGTTTTGTAGCACTTTTTGAATTCCGTTTTTTTTTTCTCCTTGATCTTTATATCTATGGCTGGGCATGGTACGCTCTAGAAAAAATAATGGATTGCTTTAAATATGTTACTAGTTTGAGTAGTGATGTTAAGGCTACACAGTGCCCTTTTTAAAGATGGTAATATTGAAAGTAATTTGTGTTTTCTTTTTAGATTATATTATTAAATTGATTCTCCAAATAAAAAAATTTTTACCGGTCTTTATTTTAAAAATTACAAATTTTTCTTGTAAAATACTCAATTTTTAAAGTTTTTTAGTTATTTTCAGTGATTTCTGTTTCTTAAGATTATTGAGAACAAAAGTTAGTATGGAATTGAACATTTCAAACTAATTTTCCCTACTAAAAATTCCTTGTTGAATTTAAAAAATTATTTTTACAGCTATGGAAAAAATATCAAATTTTTTAAAACTATTAATTTAAGATTTTTAGAAAAAATAACTAGTACTCTCAGAACGAAATCCATACTAACTTTTAAAGAACATATTTATATATATATAAATTCTACAAAATTTTTTCAATATTAGCCTGAACAGAAAAAAATCTATGGGAGAAATATATCCTCAAAATTGAAAAGTCTGAGAAAAACACAGTTAAGTTTCTAAAGGCATAAAACAAAAACTATAATGCCTCTAAAGATCGAATTAAAAAAAAATGTTATTATCCAAATTATGTACACTGTATCAATACACTACTTTGTAACGAATGGTAATAGAGCGCCCTCTCCTGGCCATGTGAACACTTAACCAGTCAGCCTGCCACCTCGGGGAAGAAAGGATGTGCCAATGTCCTCCCGCGCAAACCCCTTTGTATTTTTATAGTATTTTTCCTGTTTTTATGTAATTGTAACCGTGCTCAATTAGAATGTACCACCAATTAAAATTATTTGAGCTAGCCGCCAGAGTTATTTTTGAGTATCGGTTATAAAAATGTCGCCCAACTTACGGCCCGAATAATTATTTAATTTTAATATGACTACTAGTCTAACAAAGTTATCTTCAATATTCTGAACGATAGTTCATGAAGAAGTTTAAAAAAGTAATTTCTGAAATTGTAGCTACCGGCTACGAAGAAATTTTCGGATTACTAGAAAATTTATATTTCCTACCGGGAAATTAGAAACTTTGGATTGCATTCGTCTTCATGGAGTATCAGCTAAGTTTCTTTTGTTTTGTTTCTGATTCATTTTGATCTTTTATTAAATTTTACTTGTGTTTTAATATTTTATGGTATAATAATATAATAAGAATGATTTATTAGTCATATTTCATTTGAGTAATTCTTTTCCCTAGTAAGGAAATTCTTTTACTTTTGTTCATTTCCTGTGATTTATGACTATTAGTGTACTTGTATGGGGAACTTCTTACCCCCACTTCTGACCTTGAATTTTCACTGCTTGTTAAACGAACGACGTTTTGTTACTCTTTTTCTGTCTCTCACCCCTTGCCTGGTGAAAATCAGACGTTCTTTTTTTCCTCTTGTTCCTTTTTCTTGGAACTCAGAATACAGCACTCGCTGTTTGCTTTGTAAAATTTGTTTATTCTGGATATTTTTCACTTTTTTCTGTTGACTTTTTTTTTTTTACTTATGATGCCAGAGCGTCACGGAGATTGATATATATATATATTTCCTATTTAGGGTATTAAAATTGCATCTGTTTTTTTATTGAATTTTAGTGTTATGAAATTGTGTTTCATTTCTAACTATATTGAAGAATTTTGATCATATATAAAATATTTACGAATTTAAATGAAAGAATTTTTTTTTTTTTTTTTTGCTAACAAAAAGTATAGTAGAAAAGTATTTTTATTTTTATTCAAAAGATTCATTCATTGGTTTCGTTTCGACTTTGAATTTCATCAGAATTTCTTTTACATGTGAATTATTTTTATTTTTAAAGCTAAATGTTTGCATTCAGTCAAATATCTACAATATTTTAAAAAGTATTTTTATTCCTTCAAAGGAGTAGTTTATATGTTGTTTTGGCTAAGTGCATCAGAATTTCTGTTTATCTGAATTTTCATTTTGTTTTCGAAGTTTAGATTTTGTATCCTGTCAAACATCTGTAATATATATTTTTTAATAGTATTGTGTTCGAATATCCAATTCTTATTATTTTAGTGATTAGTTGATGCTCAAATATAAAGGTTAACTATTTTAAATCTAAATTAACTGCATTTAATTTGTGGCTGTTGGATTTTATAATTGACCCTTTTTTCCCCTCAAAAGTTAAAAACAATGGCGTATCTTGCTAAAGCGCGCAAAGAGGACTTAAAAACACTAGCTACAGAATTGGGCCTCGAAGTAGGAGAAATAATGAGAATACTAGATTTTAAAAATTTAATCATTACTTCGAAAGACTATGATGAACAGTTTACTAAAACTCTTCTAGAAACCATTATCAACACGAGGGTTCAGGCAGAACATGAGGAGAAGGAGGAAAATGAATACAAACGAAAACAAGACGAACTGAATTTAAAACTAGAACGCATGAAGTTAAGCATGACTGCTACTTCTTCAACTAACACTAGTGCTGCCGCAGAGAAAATAAATATCCAGCACCTCATACCCAGATTTGTGGAAACTTCAGACATTTCCACCTATCTAAAAATATTTGAAAGGCAGTGTGAGCAAGTTAACATAGGGGAAGTCGATTATGTAACACACCTTCTACCAGTGTTACCTATTGATATTTCCAATATTATCTTGCGGGAACCTAAGGAGAAATTAGGAAATTACCAGCACATTAAGCAAGTGCTGCTCCAACGATTCAAGTTGAGTGCTGAATCGTTTCGAATTAAGTTCAGTACTCATCAAAAACAACCCGAAGCTCTGTGGAAGGACTTCGCGTACGAGCTAAACAATTACTTAGAAGAATGGCTACATAGCCTAGAAGTGAAAGACTTTAACTCCCTTAAGGATTTGGTTCTTACCGATCAGCTTAAGAGAAGAGTTTCGAGGGACGTTAAAGAACACTTCGTGGATATCTGGGGAGATATTAAAAGCTCATCTAAGCTAATACAAAAATTAGATGATTATGAAATTGCTCGAGGTAAGACGTCGAACCATAAAGTTTTGATAGACATAAGAAGAACTTCTTTCCCCTCAAAAACAAATAAACAAATCAGTATGAGAACGGGGGATAAGGTAAAGGAAGCACCAAAAAAATCATTTGGAGGGCATTCACAATTTGAAAGCCGACATCCTCTGTCCTGCTATGGATGTGGAAAGCCCGGTTACATCAAGTCAAAATGCCCTGACTGCAATCCTTCAAAGGGTGATCCAGCTCATTTTGGAATTCTGTGAGTTAACAGTCTCTCTCCTTCTAACAGAAATGCGGTACTCAGGATCAGCATAAATGGAGTTTCAGGAACTGCATTTGCGGACAGTGGTGCAAGTCATTCGATAGCAGGAGAAACTCTTTACAATATACTTCTGCAACAAGGAGCTGCTTTGAGAAGATAGTAATATCCCTATCCTTTGCTGATGGAATCGTTACTCAGAAAGAAGTTCTACGTACATTTCAAACTGTCCTTCTGGAAGGCAGAAAGTTTAAAACCCTTTCCTTATTTTGCCTGATGCCAAAAACAACTCCTCTCTACTTGGAGTTGACTTTCTCAAAAATGCTGGAATAGTACTAAATTTCAGAAAGAACTGTTGGACTTTTTGTGACGATTCCCGAAAATCGTACAATTTCGTAACGCCTTATCAGAGTACATCTATTAATGTACTTCCTGTGGCGATAAATAACTATCAATTACGGGAAGATGAAGGACAGGAACTCCCTGGTTCTCCGCGTGTGGAACTAGATAGCTTGCTTAAAGATCACCACTCTATTTTCGAAGTAGGGGAGAAGCTACTCTATTTATTGAACATAGCATCAACACTGAAAACAACCCACCAATCAGTGCCTCCCTACTGGATGAAGCCAGCCAGGAAGGAGCTGTTGAAGAAAGAGCTAGATTATCTGCTGCAACAAGGCATCGTAGTAGAATGTGAATCTCCGTACGCCTCTCCGTTGTTTTGATTCCAAAACCAAGAATTGAAGAGAAACAAGATCAGCGAAAGGCCTTCTATGATAAAAGACATCGTCCTAGTCCCTTGTATCATCCAGGTGATAAGGTCTGGGTAACCCTTCACCCCCTTAACAATGCTGCCCGAAAGAAAACAGCTAAATTCATGCCTAAAAGAGATGGGCCTTATGTTATTGTGACTCAACGCTCTCCGACGACTTATGAAGTGGCAAATCCAAACAACCCACATGAGGTTCTCGGACCTTATCATTCATCTGCTCTTCGTCCATCCATAGACAAGGAAGCCACTCCAGTGATGCCTCTCAGAAAAAGGGGAAGACCCAGGAAAGACAACTCTGCTGGTTCCTCATCGAGGACGATACCTAGGAACCAGAGGGGGAGTGTAACGAATGGTAATAGAGCGCCCTCTCCTGGCCATGTGAACACTTAACCAGTCAGCCTGCCACCTCGGGGAAGAAAGGATGTGCCAATGTCCTCCCGCGCAAACCCCTTTGTATTTTTATAGTATTTCCTGTTTTTATGTAATTGTAACCGTGCTCAATTAGAATGTACCACCAATTAAAATTATTTGAGCTAGCCGCCGGAGTTATTTTTGAGTATCGGTTATAACT